>JAVXUO010000943.1:70000-156287 GCA_033065855.1 Escallonia rubra
ACATCGGTTGTGAGAGAGTTTATAATTGGCCTTATAAGACCCTGCCTATGAACTCATAAGTACCTACTTGGCTAGCCCTTTTGAGGCAGGCAATGCCCTGTGGTGGGGCCGTGGACCGGGTCGTTACAAATGCTATCAGAGCCGACTACGAAAGCTCGAGCTAGGGTGTCCAGTCGGGTTGCCAATGGTTGGGGGAAACGAAGGCAAGCTCGGGTATATCCCACATCAAGAGGATGGTTGGGGCAACGAATGATGAGCTGGGTATATCCCACATTGGCTAGAGAGGAAGATTCTGGGCTATGTGTGATCGAGCCTTAGCGAGGACGCTAAGGAATAAGGTGGGGAGATTGTAATATCCCACATCGGTTGTGGGAGAGTTTATAATTGGCCTTATAAGACCCTGCCTATGAACTCATAAGTACCTACTTGACTAGCCCTTTTGAGGGAGCCTATGCCCTGTGGTGGGGCCGTGAACTGGGTCGTTACAATAAGGGTCTCTTCCAACCTTATTCCTTTCTGCTTAATGATGCCAGAACAATGAGCAAAGTGGTGAATTTTTCTTATAACCAAGAGATTTTTTATTTTTTTTTAGAGTTAGAATCGACCATTTGTGTAATATCCCGAACTTCGGGAGCTGGTTAAAATAACCATCCGGGCTCCGAAAAATAAACAGGCGATAATTGTGGGGATTGATCTTGTATTAGTAGCATATGGAAGCTTAAAATAATTTTGGGACAAAAATATAATTTTCGAAATTTTGGGGGGGCATTTTCGTGATTTTGGAAAATTTGGGGGCATACCTGTAAATTGGTGATTTTAGTGTTGGAAAATAATAAAATGAGTGAAAGTTCATGTTTTAGTGACATTTAATTAAAGTAATAAAAAATAGAAGAATCTTGGGGCAAAATTGCAATTTTTTAAACTTCCGAGGTCATTTTGTAAATTTTGGAACTTGAGGGGCTATTTTGCAAATATGAAAAGTTTAGGGTCATTTGTGTAATTCGATTAAATAATTTAGAAACCCTAAATAATTTACAGTTTGACACCTCCTACTAGCTTAGTGACTAAGCCAAATTAAATGGTTTAAGATGGGATTGGATAGGCGAGAGAGTTCGGATGAAAGCAAGAAAAGAAAGGAAAAAAAAATATATCAAAGAAGAGAAGCAGAAGAAAAAGAAAAAAAAGAAAGAGAAGAACAGAGCACGAACATAGGGGTTTGCGGGGAAGCAAAAAATCACAGAAAAGGGAGGGATTGGGAAGGATTCCCAAGGTTAATTTCCTCATTTTCGTTTAAGTGTAATTCTTGTTTTAAATTTAGTGGAAGATGTTATAACTGTGTGTGTGTTTAGTGTTCTTCTGTGTGAGTTTTGAGCTGCGTAAGAAGGGGGTGCTTCGGGTATCAATTGTAGGGGTAATTGATGTTTATAGGTGGGTTTAATGGGTTGTATGAGATGAAGGTGTGTACTATGGACTGTGTGTGTGTGTTTAACACTGTGAGTGATCATGTGGGTATAACGCGCGTATGTGCGTGTTCTTCATGCGCAGGAGGTGGACGGTGAATGATTTATGTGTGATATTGTATTTGGAGGGATTACTGTTATGTAAGAATTGAATTGGGTGAGATTATGTGAGTAGCTTGACTCTGCCCGAGGAGGGGTTGTGTGTATTTCAGTGGGTGTGGTGACAGTGTGTGTGCGCGTGTGTTCTTCGGGTGTGTTATGTGTATAATTGTGTGAATATACGTGTATAAAAGATGTGTTAGTGAGTGGTTAGGCATGATTGGATGGGAATATGTGTGAATAGAATGTGTTAGTGAGCTGTTGGAGTAGTGTGTTGGGGATATGGGTCTCGGCTGGAGGTTGAAGATGAAGTAGGGGTACGAAAGGTGAAATACTATGTGGGATTAATTTGAACAGTAACTGTTTTCGTCACTAAAAATATAAAATTAATTAAGCAGTTTTTTCCATGAATTTTCAGAAATATTTAGAGCCATAATTAGGTAAAGTCCAAAACTGTAACCCTCAATATTTTTACGAGATGTACCCTCTGGAAGTTTTTGGGAATTGTTGGTATCTGTGAAGAGCGCTAAATGAGGGCATTAATTTAACAGAATTAGCGAATTATTTAACCTAGTAAACTAAGTTATTTTAATCTGAAATTTTTATTAAAATCTTATTTCACTGATAGGTATCCGATTCTAAAATGTTGTGCCATTCTGAGGCCGATAGGTATTTTTCGTGAAACTTGTCTTTTAGAGCTCGGTCCGGACACTATTTCGGAATTTTCGGACGAAAATTATTTAAAATGCTTTTTAGACCAGAAATGATATCAGGATGCTTAAAATAGTGTTTTAAGATATTTTGAGATTTTTTCGGTGCCGGAAACCCCCAGGGGCATTTTGGTAATTTGCCACCTGAAGGGGTATTTTGGTAATTTGACCTAAGAAAGGTATTTTTGCATAAATTTACATATGGGAAGCTTATTTCAGTGATTCTACTTATGGGAAGACCATTTTGGTAATTTAAGTCCGAGAGGGGCATTTTGGTAATTTTACACGCTAGGGGCGTTTCCGTGATTTTACATACCCGGTGAGGGGAGGTTCATTTTCGGGAGTATGTGTGAGTCTGTATTAAGTTATAATATTTTGCTATAGTCTGTGTTCTAATGGTTCGATTATTCCATTTAGGTTAACGTGAAAGACTTCCGGTTAGATAGTATAGCTGCGGATCCAGGTAAGGGATTCTATCTGAACCCTGAATACCGAACTCTTATTTTGATAACTCGTACTCATAAGTACTCATTGATTTACTTATGGTTAATGCCGAACTCTGAATTGTGTATTGCCATCAGCATGTTATTGCCCAGAAAACCCTAATACTGAACCTGAATCGATTATTTGGAAATCTTTTGATGCTCGCCTGTTATTTTGTGCTGAGTAGATTTGACAATTGTCTGTATCCGTTCTTCCGGATTGTTGTGCTTAAAACTCGATAATTATTCATAATCGTTTTTGTTGTTTATCTGTGATTTTACTTCTGAAAATTCTAATTTATTCTGAAAATTCTGAATGCTGACTTGTGTCAGTATGATTATTGTTATTGGAATCTGAATTGATTTCGGTGATTGAGCTTATGTTAATGCTTATTGATATTGTTGATTTTTCTGTGTTGACCTGGATTATCTGTTCTGCTCTGAGGCGGGCGTTATAAGGCTGGTCTGAGTCCTGCATGGAATGCAGGCTAGTACCCAAGTGGACTAGTAATTATTCTGGTACATCATGCATGTGTACACTTCTGTGCTTCGCCGGAATGGCATTGCAATCACCCAGGATCAACGTTGATTTTCGATTTTATCTGCTCTGTATACTGCCGTGACTATTACGGAACTGTCTGAAAAGTATTATCTGAAATGATATGTGCTTCTGTTGAAATCCTTTGGAAAATCTTCATTATATTTTGGAAATGATGATCTATTATTGATGGTTTTAGGGATCCGTCGTGTTTCTTCTGATTTATTTTGGTATCTATTTCTGATGAGTTTTTTATCCTTTTGGAAATCATTGAGTTTTTGACCATCTGAAGTATTCTGGAAATCTTCGTTAGTTGGATTCTTGGAATCGTCTTGTAATTCTTTTGTTGGTCCTTGAGCGACCTTACTGAGCTCTCAAAAGTTCACCCTTCGTTTGATTCCCTTCTGCAGGTGATGATCGGTAGTAGATGGTTCGGGAATGGGTTAGAGACTGAGTGACATTCCAATGAGCCCATCACTACGGTATAGTAAGACCCTTGCGTGGGTCGGTATTGTTATTTGATCTTAGAAATTTTGAATTGCGAAGAACCTAAGCTATAATAGTTTAAGCTAAGCAATTGTGATCTAGTATTTTGAGAAATCTGAGTTGATGCGGAATTAGATGATTTGAAGTATGTGTTAGTGAACAAATCTGACAGGTTTGATGTGATCCGGTAGGTTAACAACCTGGGAGTTCGGGGCGGCGGAGCTCCGGATTTCCGGGGCTGTTACAATTTGTGAAACTCGCTAGTGTTGGAGTCAAGACGGGTGATGAAGGCGAGATCAGACAATCTTGTTTAGTTATCAATGGATGAAACACGGGAAAGAAAAAGTATGTGTTCAATGGCTTCTATACTCACTGCAATCGACTAAATGGAAGCTTTTTTGTGCTCAGTGATGGCCTCTTAGTCTCAATGACTTGACTAGACTGGACATGACTGCAAAACTAAGCTCAACATATGGGTCGAATTCTGACATGGACAAACATTTTGATGTCTTTTTACATAAAGAAAGGGTTGGGCATGGAATTCAAACTCAGGCACCGGGGCAACTCCATGTATCTTGTGTTCCTAGCACCTAATATTTCCAATGGATAGTATCAATAAGGTCCTCAAGTTATGAGGTAATTCAAAAAGACATACTTGGTAAAATCTTACTTATGTCTGTAAACTAGACAAAGTTAAACTGTCATGATGTGCATAAAATTTGACCTTCATAATATCACATGTGAAGCAATTTGACCTTCAAAATTGCTCTTTTTTATTATGCATATGATTTTTGGCAAGTTTTAAGGTCAAAGCATTTGTAATTTTGCTAAAGCATTGTGTAGGTATGGACATAGGAAGCACAATCATTTTAAAGCATGCATCGCTATTATAAAAGTCGTTATGTTTTTAACAACATAAAAGCCTACTTTTTCCGTTGCAGAGCACAAACTCCATCTATTTTACCTAGCTTTTTCTCTCTCTATCCCCTTTCTCTCTCTGCTGGATTTTTAAGAGTTTGAAACCATGTACCTATGTAGACCACCTGATATACCAGTGACTTGAGATCTAATTCAATTCATTGTTTAAGCTAGATGATGGGAGACATCTAGAGTTTGGAAGGATGGAGTCTGACGACTACGGGCATGATTTACCATGATTCTTCTATTCGTATTATACAAAACAAACAAATACCAGCTTCTAACTGTTTTACTTAAAAGCTTTCATGAAACCTTAAGCTTTAAACATGATGCTTTCAACTAACGATTATTTAGGCATCTAAGTTTTTACAAAGGTATTTTTAACTCTTCACCAAAATAGAAAAAAGTAGTTTTAAACATCATCTCAAAACATAAATAGAAACGCAATCTATTGTAGAAAAAGTAGACACACTCCTATGTAGAATCCAAACCTTAAACATGAAATGACACTTCCAATGATTTTTCTTTGCTGAACATCGTTCAATATGTATTCTCAAATTCAAAGTTCCACAAGAACTTGGGGAATATGTTTCGATGTTGCACGACTTGCACTTTACTCTATCTTTTCCATTATATCATCCTTATAGAATTCAAACTCTTCAATAAGCTTATTCTCATCATCTGAGTATTTTACTTGCGGGTATGCCCATGCATAGCCGCTCTTACCTGACGCGTGCGGTTACAGGTAAGACCCATAAATTTTCAAGTAGACATGATAAATGCCCACATATACTTAGTTGTTATGGCCCCAGGCCGGTCTACCCACATGTCATAGGTAGGCTTTCCACGTCTAGAGGAAAGCTTAATTGATGTGTAACGTCTCCCCCCCGTCCTATAACCGGTCGTTGCCTCCCTCAAAAGGGCTAGCTAATAAGTACTCTAAGATCATACACAAGGTCTTATAAGGGGAATCTCATACTATCCAACATTTTGATGTGGATATCATAATATCCCCTCTTTATGACTTAGCGTCCTTGCTAAGGCTCGATCACACATAGCAGAAAATCTTCTTCTCTAGCCAATGTTAGATTTACCTGCCTCACTCTTAATTGCCACAACCATCTTCAGCAACCCAGACTATATAGTCCAGCCCAAGCTTTCGAGAGTCGGCTCTGATACCATATGTAACAACCCAGTCTATGGCCCCATAATAAGATGTTGTCTCCCTCAAGAAGGCTAGCTAGTAAATACTTCTAAGATCACAGGCAAAGTATTTATAAGAGCAATCTCACACTATCAAACAACCGATGTGGAATATCACATTATGGGTCCAATTTTAAAGTCTTATGTCCAACCCAAAAACACGATAAAGACGAAGAGAAGCTCACTTGGTAAGCTTAAAACCAAACACAATTCCCATGTAATCAATGTGGAGCTTTAATACTAACCTTCATGTATATCGTGAAATATGAGTTGATCCCAAGCCTCGACCAAGTAAAGCAGACCCTTACATATAGCATACACAACGAAGTAGTGACCTAAAGACCATGGGCCACGGACAAGGCCAAGCTCTGATACCATATTAAAGCCTGGTGTCAAACCCAAAAACATGCTTAAGAGGAGGAGAAGCCTACCAAGTATAACAACCGAACCTAATCAGCATGTATACTCAATATGGGACTTTAACAAAAATGTTAATTGATGATAGTAATGTTGATATGGGTGAAACGGGAACCTTGAAAAATTTTTAAAATGAAAGAATCAGATTTACATAAATTAGGGATTAGAGATCTGCCAAGAATCAACCCATAGGAATATGGATTAATTTAGTTTGAAGGTTATATTGGCAATACAAAATACACTAGACATGTCTCAGGAAATACTGTATGAGAAAGCAACAATAATCTAATCTTGGGCACGTCTGCAGCAAACTTTTCAAAATTTGAGCATGCTAAATAGCATTCAACCACTTATGGCTTATATGTTTTGACAAATAAAACTTTGAAGTATCAAATTAAGCTACTAACGTGCAATGTTCTTATATTAGAGTGTGGTCCGAATTTTGATGTGACCATGTTGTCGCGGAGTCATTGTTTAGGTGCTAGTGTCGTGGTGCTTGTGGGGTTATGCGTTGAACCATATAACGGGTCTGGGGTGTAATTCAACAGCCTTATCCATTAGGGTTTACACCGATACAAACACTGAGAGAATCTATTAGGAAAAGGTTTTGGGAGCCTCATAAGTTATAGCCGACGTGAGAATTTCCATGGTTGTGTGACAATGTGCCAAAAACATAAATCCTTTGTAGGATTATTTAAGTCAGACAATTATTAAAATATAATAAGAAAATTCAAGAAATCAACAAATGTATGCCACAATTGCACTACCACCTCAAAGCACCATCACCGACTTACGTGCTTCATTGACCATCTGCAATCAATCGCTAAAGTCTAAACTTAATTGCCCATTTTTCCTTTCACATAATGATAACCTCTTACAAACCAAAATCCTTAAAGAGATCCTAGATTCAAAAACACTCACTTATTTCCCATCACATTTTGTGCTACTCTCCATCACAAACAAACTCTAACCTAGGTTTTGAATTGGCAAATGGTTCCTATTTCTCACTGTCCATGAAAGCGAGTCCCATCTCACCTCCATCGATAGAACCTTCAACCTAATCCTCACCATGCATAGTGTTCCGAAGAGATTCCAAGTGGCAAGTCATGGAGTTCCCCATGCAAGCTTGAGGCCAATAAGGCAACGTCACAACTCAAATCCATGGTGGTATCATTGTTATCACATGAGGGTTGGAACCCCTATGGTCTTCAGCCATTAGACGCAAACTTGGGAAGAATTTAATTCCTAGGATTCTGGTGGTGGCACAAGGATGAATAACTCATAATTTATGCTCACCTGGCAATAATGTTATCTCAGGTTGCGGGTGGTGTTATGATTAGTCTTCCCAACAATAAGGCAGCTGCCCACGGGTGGTTAATGGTTGTTGGGAACGAGAGAAGAGGATAGGGAGGGAGAATGAAGAAAAGTGCATCCAATTTTATAATGATGTTAGATGTTTGGGAAATTTAGATATTCAAGTGGCCAATAGCTTTTTGACACCCAATTGATTGTTTTACTTTAAGGAAATTTGGAACAGACCTCTTGTGGTTTGAACGAGTTGGAAAGAGTCAAATATGGTTCTATTTTTTTGGAAATGATCGTCATGGTACTAATTGTGTTGCATCTATTAAAATCGTAATAAAGAAGAAAAAGTTTCCAATTTACCCCTTAGAAATTTGTGCTCCACAATCATCATCGTCCCAGCACCCTAACATTTAATAAAAATCAGGGGGCAATCGATGGATTTTATGATCCCGCCAAACAAAATCTGACCATGGCATAGATTAATAATAATTGAACCGGCCATTGCAACAATCAAACCAAATCTGGCCGAGGTAGGCATGAGTTTGGATTGTCCCTTAATTAAAGGCTTTAAAGATGTTATGCTTGAAGAAATATATGATAAGAAGTGATTGTCGCACCATCTTGTGCACTTCTCATAATCTCCTGTTGCTAATTTCCTTTGGCAGTTACATTATTGAGCAATTTGCAAAAGGACCACTTGTTGATGAAACCAGGCACTTGACAGGGTACCTTAATTAAGGCTGCTACGACAGTATAGCAGGATACATAATAATGCCATATTAGTAAATGTATTGTATCTGCCTTTGGTATTTGAGAATTTTTTCCAACTTGAACTGGTTTTGTAATATTCATGGCCTTTGGCTGCTCGGATAACCATGGTAATTCTTAAAACTACATCTTTTTGGCGAAAATGGGTATTGACCAAGCTTGATGATCATTTTGTCTTGAAACTAGTCCACTCTAGATAGCTGATTGGACTTGGTGATGTTCTTCTTTTGATTTCCTAATTATTGTTTCATGCAAATTTCGATGTCACTGTTTGGTCTTGGTAACTTGTTTAAAAGGAAACAAGAAGAAAACATTTCTATAGAACTGATTCAGCTCATAAAGGAACGTTGTATGGTTACTTAGTCGCCCTTAAAAGTAACTAATTGTGTTTTTCTGGAGTAGATATTTTATTGTTAGTAACATCATGTCCACTTCCTTGCAGAATCCAGAATTTTTTATTGGATTAGAAGAATGAAGATAAAGAAGGGTTGATGCACTTGATTTGGGAAAGAAGACTGTATTTGTGATATGTGGGCGTTGAACATCATATGTTCATGTAATATATATGTACATCATCACCTCATTTGAAGGACATATGGCAAAATTAATGTCTTTTGCTTTGTTGGTCTCAATTTTCCAAATTGTTTGGTTTTGTTGATTTTGATTTTAAGTTTTCAAAAGTGTTTTAGAATGGAAGAATTAATACATGAAACATCTCCATATCCAATTCAATACTGTAGGATGATTTCAGAAGTTACTACATAGAGCCAGTAAAAACAAACATAGCAGCTGCTTGCTTCAATTCTTTATTCACTTTTCAGGGTCGAGATGTTTCTTGTTCCGGAGGAGAGTGACTGCATTGTTACGGTGTAACAATTTATTACAGACTAAATAGGCATATTTATTAATGGATTTTGATTGCTCTCCTACGACTAAAAAGCTCATCATATCAGCGTGCAAACCTGTATAAGAGGAGTTGCGCAATATTAAATATGTTTGAAAAGAATTGGTTTCTTTTTTAATTAGCTGCGCTAGACTTAATATATATATAGATTGGACATCTGACTTATTTTGTGCCGAATGTCAATTTGTAGACTAACACCACTTCCATCATATCTTGTGCTGCATGTCAATTTGTAGACTAACAGTATTTTCATCATATCTTGATGTTTGATCATGTCATGCATTTTTCACAAGCTTCACCTAAGGGAATCAGGGCCTTTCCTTTGAAAGAAAGCAACCTTTACTCTTGGACTATCGATAAATACCATAAAATGGAAGTCATAGCTAACTCAGTAAGGAGAGACGACTTCATACTTCTGTAAAATTGACCACTTCTTTATAAGTACTAGTGTAATAGGGATGATGACCAAAGGTGTGAAGTGATCTTGCACTAGATGAAACAACAGTGATCGGTGGGTGGTTTGTACAAATTGCTGAGCAAGCAGCTCACCTTAATGCTATTGTGACTAACAAGGTTGTTAGGTTGTGGAGGATGAATCAGATTTAGGCTCTAGGAAGATAAAATTATATTTCCATTAAATAAAACTTACCAAAATAGCTAGGAAGACAGCCACGCGCGTAGCGCGTGGAGGTCTTACTAGTTTGTTAAGAATGGCGTAGGCAATCTGACTTGAGACATACTGTGTAATTTTTTATACTGTCGGGTTCTTGATGCTAACCTCTGCTGGACTTTGCTTCCATAGAGTTGCCGACCTCAGTATCATTTCTAGGTCGGAGCAGCCTGAAGAATTTTAGGCATCGCTTGAACAAAATTCAATAGGTTAATTACTGTCTGACCGCTTTCACTCTAAGATGCAAGGTACCGGGATTAAATATGGGCGATAAAGTCAATCGTATTCGTAATACTCCGTATTATTTATATATGAGGTGCACTGCTTTAATTTAGTAATGACTAGTTAATGGACCCGTGCAAAATGCACGGGATTAAATAAAAATAGGCCTTTTTATTATTAAAAAAGAAAAAACAAATTAAAGCAAGCCACAAAGATAAGTTAGTTTAAACTCTCAACTAACAATTTTAGATGATATCATGAAAATGAATTGGCTACTAATTCTTCAACTCTAATGAAAGTGGGGAAAAAGTAATTATTGAACATATTATCTAACTCAACCACAAGGCTTGTGTAAAATGACAAAGGGCCTCGAGGAATAACCTCAAGGTCCTAAGTTCAAATTTTCATACTAACGGGTCATATAAATTACAATTATGATTCTTCCAAAAAAAAAAAGAGTATTATCTAACTCTATTCTTCCTCTTTTTTCCCCTAGAACTTTGGTATTGAGGGTGCTTAACATATGCATTATCATCATTTTAAGGCTTTTTTTGTAATTTTTGAATTTCATTATGTGCTGCTTTTTTTGAGCTACCGTCATTGTTCCCACTAACCTGATTGAAACTAATGAAGGTGAATATGCAAATTTTGGATAACATAGTACGTGTTAAGCAATATTAGCATACCTCTTTATTTTTGTCAGCTAATTTGATAGTATATGATCTTCAAAGAAATAGTCCGGCACATAGTCTTCAAAGTCTTTCTCAATCCACATAGAAATATATGCTAACCAACAATATATTTAATAGGACTTGTTGGCATGAAGTGCACTCGCATGGAGCAATTTGTTAAAACTTACTACTACAAAGAATATAATCGTAAGCGAAAAAGTTGACGAAAGATGGAGACTTTTAATACTTACTAGTATGGAGCACGACGCTCGTTGCACGTGGATCAAATTGAGAGTAATTTTTGAAGTGATATTATTAGATTTTTTGGATCAAATAATATAATTCAAGTATGTTGTTATTTCTTTTGTGACTTGTTCTAGAAGAAATGTATATTTGATGTTTGCAATTGTGATCAATATTTGGAAATCCTCTTTGCAGGTTTCTGAATTGAAGAAATGTTTGATGTTACTGTTGAAAAGAAATTAAAAGTAAATGGAGAAACTAAAAGAATCAATCTACGTCTTTGTTTTTATAATCTGTTACGTTGGTTTATGGTATACAGTTAAGATTTATAATTTTCATCATTTTATTGTAATTTGGTTTGGTTCTGTGAGCTTTCTAGATTTTTTTTCCTATTCATCACGAGAAGACAAAAATAAAGGTTTTTTTTTAATAAAATAAAGGTTTTTTTATATAAAAAAAAGAATTTCATTGAATAATAAATAAGAAAAAAGAACTCAAAGCCTTCGAAAGACATTTTTTTTTCTTTTTTGGTTTAAACAAAGAAGTTACAAAGAGAGAACCATTGTTTGTTGATTGCGGCATTGAGGGAGGAAACTAGTTCCTTTTCTCTTTAAACACCAAAAAAGGGAAAGGGGTTTTTTAGCGAATAATCAATGAGAAGTTATTTGAAACATTATATATGTCCAAACCACAAACCAACACTCACAATATAGACAATTACTATGCATGTGTATATAAATCAATTATACATAAAACAATATATAGGAATGTTATGATTAATGTACGTTTATGATTTCAATAATAAGATGCAGTTAATGTGCATAAAGTCAATAATCTTGTGTTGTGAGAGTCACTCATGTTGCAGGCTGGTTTTCAGCTTTTAGCATGTAGAATAAGAAGATGTAGTTTTACTTTATTATATAATATCATCTTAGCCTTCATTAAAGTGATCTTCTTTTTTGCGCACTGGATCTTCAGCTGTCATTGGATGGTTTCCATCATTTTCTTGTGTTGGATAATATTCTTGAACTTCATGTGCTATCAGCCTTGCTCAGATTCTCTCATTTTCAGCCTTTTTAATGATGAAGCTGAATTCTTTCCCTTCCATTTTCTCAAGGTTCTTTCCATTCTGCATGTAATTTTTAGTGTTAGACGTTCTTCTTGCCAAAAATTTTACAAGGCATATAGTTATGAATTTGTGTACCTTCTTTGATTGTATCAATTTTGAAACTGGACATCCAATTAAAATTTTACTTGCGTCCAACAATGTTATGAATGTCTGTTGAATGTCTCCAATTACAATCATCTTCAACATGAACCTGCTTTTATCAATATCATTGAATCAACAATATTTCTGTTAAAATAAACAAATATTCTTAATTTTCCTAGTTTACCTTGATTCATAAGATATTGGAAGTTCACATTTCTCATCCTTACAAGCTCGTCCTTTTTATGTGATTGTAATTTTCTTGCAGCATCTTTTGCATGCTTAGTATGGTTCTTCTTTATTCTCAATAGTCAGTAATCTTGCTTTAAAAATCAGTACAATTTATGTATAAAATTGTTGTTAATTTGCGCCGTATTTAAGTATTATTTTTTTTCCATTTTTGATGCATATTAACCTTGTTTTTCATTATTTTCTGTTTTTGTTTTTCAACAATTTTTTGTTTCTTAACTAATTTTTCACGTATTTCAGTTTATTCGTTTTTTTTCCAGTTTTACAATTATTTAATTATTTACTAACCAAAAAATGCAAGAAAAAGAAAATATATCATAGTTCTCATTACCCAATATTTAGAGAACATTCATTATCCAATATTTATTTCATTTCAACCAAATTAGAAAGGGAGTGATAAAGGGATTTCTTTGTTTTTGTTTTTCTTTGTCATGAGACTTTTCATTTCCCAATGTTTAGAACATGTTCATTATTTAATGCTCATTTAATTTTAACCAAATTTTAAAAAGAGTCATAAATAGAGGGTATAATTGCTATTGACGTAATTAACGGATGACATAATCGTTTAGAAATGATTTACAACATTCGTACGTTCTTCTATGAACATGTGCTCAACTGTGCGTTTTTTATAACGTTAAGAAGTAATTTCAGTAATCAGACAAAGTTCAAGGGTATATTATGATTACGTACAAAATAAACAGGCTAATCCTATAAAGTTCGATCGCCAAAACATAACATATTTAAATTACGTTCAATTCCTAATAGGAAGAAAAGTAATTGAAGATGACATTTTAAAACTTTTTCAACTTTAATTTTCTTTTTCAAGGGAATTTCACAAGTCTCTTCGTCGTCGATCATCATTGCATCTTCGAGAACTTCTTCAATGATCATCCATCCTTTAACTCTCTCGTCTTTCCTTTTCTAATCCATTTTGACAACGGATGTGAACGTTTTTTCAATGCATAATTCTAACCTTTTCAAGATTATATTGTTCATGCCATTCTGCAAGTGTTTTTTTTCTCTCTTTTAAGTTAGGTGCACTATATTTCAAAAGAACATAGCTTGTAAATAATGGATTGTCTCGTACCTCTTTTCTCGATGGTTTGAACTTTGCCACGCTGTAACCAGTTAACGTTTCTACTGCATCAAATAGAGTAAGGATTGTACGTTATCCTTCATCAACCACGACAATCTTAAGTATGTACTTGATTCAGCAAAGAAGTAATTTAACAAATAATCCGTATAAGTTTTTTTTATAGAGACCAAATTTATCTTGACTCCCAAATTTATCTTGACTCATAAGCTATCTCCTGATCGATCGGACAAGATGCAAAGGTTACTTGTTTTTCGATGATGGTAACTCTCTTACCGTATTTGTTGCAACCATCAACCTAAGGGTAACCATTGTTCTCTATTTTCATATTTGTTGCTTTACAGGAGCAATACAATTTCTGTAAATAGTGACTATTAATGTATACATCACTAAAAGGAGGGAGTAGAGATGTTGGCTTTACACATCAATTTTTTATGTTTAGAGCATGGTCACTACTATTTTATCCGATAAAAAATGATATATTATCAGTATGAGGATATATAAGAAACTGATAGTTGTGAAACCCCTGTATCAATAGCAGTTAGTATTAGGTAGAATATGTCGCTTTTAGCAGCAGTGTTAAGAATTAAACAATACCTTCATATGTAGTTCGTCTTATCAACGTTCTTTTTAACATCAAAGTTATTCTTTGTTTTGATAATTGTGAGTGTCATTTATCTATATAATTATGCCACCGAAGTAAATATTCTCCAGAGAAGTACTATTCTTTGGCAATTCTGCCAGCTTTAGACTCCTCACTCAGCCTGTCAAAAGCCAATATCCAGCATGACTACTATTTTTTAAACATACATATCACTGTCAGTTTCAAAATAAAGTCGAAAAGCATTAAGTCATTTTTTGTAGCCCAAAGAACATTGTTATTTACACTTCATTGATTTGATTTCTCGCCGTAATTGACATGATTGTATGGTTCTTTAATTCTTTTACTATCAGTCTCCATACGCTCTTTTATCTTATTTTATCATCCATCTTCTTAGTAATTATTAGCGAAAGTAAGTCTTCCTTGTGCATAACACTACCCTTTGAAGCCTTTGCATTTTATATCATTCTTGTATTTAGTAGAAGTGTCGAATCAAAGCTTTCTTTGGCATATCAAGCATTTTCCTTCTCTTGGAATCACAAAAGAACCTCAAGATACTTCTTGTGCCGAGGAGTTGATAACAAACTTCAATAGAAGTGATGATCTCAAACTAAAAAAGAAACTTCATAATTCCCTGCAAGGTAATGCTTAGAATTTATCATGGCTCCATCTAGCAACGGACACCAAGGAAGGATCATAGCCATTTAAGATAGACTTCTCAATCAAAGTATACAGTAGCATCAAGGAAATGGAAAGAGTGTGGTACACAAAATTATGTCTCGCTCTCAACACGGGCCTCGATTTGCTGGAGCCAATTTGTTGTTTATAGTTTTGAGTACTTTTTTTGCTCGACATTGCAAGCGAATGTTGAATTCCATTCCTGAAACTATCAAAGAGAGGGAAAGAACGTTAGACTATTACCATTCTTTTCTCAAAATATGGACATTGCTTTTCTAGTTTTTAGAAGTGTTTTCCCAAGTATCTCCAACAAAACATTGTACATTCTCTCGATTTTTCATTTTCAGTTACCTTTTCTACGCTTCCTATTACTAGCCCCTTGGGCTGTTGAGTTAAAAAGAAAACACATACTTTAAAGAAAGGCAAAAAAACGTTCCAGCAAATTTGTTGCAAAGGTAATCATTTTGTTTTTAATAATTAACTGTAAAAGACGTTCAAAGAAAGTCCCACGACCTCCACAAGATTCTAAATACTTTTGCATATTCTTAATATGTCATTTCATAGAATGATATGGTTCTATTCTCTGGCTACGATGTGTACATGATAACAGATCTTTTGATTCTTGTTATCATCTCTTAATTGGTTTGAGCTTGAAGGTTATAGTACTTTAATATTTTTTGGTAGACAAAGTGACTGAGGAGGGGGACACCATGAAAATGAAGTCTTTAGGACACAGACACACATGACCAAATAAGAAAGGTAGCAGCAGTGGTGAAACAAAGATACACTGAGCATCCAACCTAGTTTCAAACGCAAACCATCTCGAGAATTAGATTTCTTTCGTAGAGCGAAACCTTCCATGCAAACTCATGTGCACTATATTAATATGGATCTATAAAGTAAGGTGCAATTCTTAGAAAGTGAATATATCTTATAGCTTGTTCTTATGAATGTGTGTCACTTTGAATGACATTGTACGCCAAGCTCACTCGTTCATGGTATGGAAAGTTTGGATGTAAACTACCTTATCCTCACTTGTACTTATTCTTAAAAAGCTTTCCGTCTCCTTAAAGGCAACAAAACGTTTAGAACTCCTAATTACCTAATCGTCTTAAAATGACAGGCATCTTTGACGTTTATTAAAAAAAATGGTGACTTTAAAAGTGTCAAAACCATATCACACTTAGACACTCAATAATTCCATGAACACCTAAACTCAAGCTCAAGTTGTAGCGAGTATATGCTCTCATACTAACTATCAAGGAGAATCCATTTTTCAAGGATACACAACCACACGATTACAAAAAATAGCACAAACAACTCGTGATCAAATTGCTAGTATTTAAACAAACATGAGAAACATAATGGAGATGTCAATGGAAGGCCATGTACAAGAAGTTCTTTAACATACTTTGACCGCCAGTAAGTAGCAAAGATTGTTTGTTGTAAAATAAAAAATAAAATACAAGAAGCAATTTGCAGAGCACAATATAACATTTTAGAATCCAAAGTTAGTTCAGTTCGCAAAATGGAATATATAGTAGGCATAAAACCGTAATTGTTGCAGTCTCCCTTGCTCTATTTATCTGATTCAAAGTTAAGTATAGTGCAAATTGAAATTTGACGTATTCAGGCTGAAAGTGCATACTTGGATTTACCATGTCAATACTTGCGCAAACCATTTCCATAGCGATCTGAATTTAAGGGCAAAGTAGCACTTGGGACAAGTAAATTACAAGTTCTGTTCACTTGGGGCAGGTAAGTTATTAAAGTTTTGATAATTGATGCAATAAGTTTTGTAATGTCTTCACTGTTTTTAACTTACACTGCATGCATGTTTAGATACCCCTTGTACTATGTTTGGATGTATAACGATGAGAATCCATTGCAAACTCCAGATCTATACATATACGCGTGTGTGCACAACTATCTATATGTGTTTTCTCGTTATACTCCAGTAATATACAACCACAACTGAAATCACTAATAAATAAAAAAAAAATTAAACATATCACCATCTAGTAATGGTATAATTAACGAAAACTTCTCAATCAGGTGGTGCATACGCAAATTTCTTTACCAGGTTAGTACAAAGGAATGAAGTGAGCGCAAACTGAAATGACTTTGTCTTGCACTTACAGACTTTGTCAAATTCCGAAGTTCAGATGGCAAAGGTCTGTAGAAAAAAATGATTTAGTAGCTAAAAGGGACTCATGAGGAGTCCACTACGATGCCTCTCTAGATGAACTTACTTATCTTCGCTTCAACTCGAAGAGCAACATCTATCAATGTCAATCCCACTATTTCGAATTGGGCTGATTCAGTCATATCGGGATACGAATGTGTAAGTTGACCTCAAAGACATATGAACTTAAGAAGAACTTGTATTGACCACATGTTTGTAAGCTTCCCAAAGTCCGAGCACACCTGCTACTGAATTAGTCCCAAGGCTCCTAATGACAAAAATCAGAATATCAGAATGCTAAAGAATTATTCAATATAGAGGAAGGTATAAAAGAGACCAAAACGTGAGCTGCATAATTGAAGCAAAATGATGGGCTTACCAGAACTGCACGCGAGCTAGATTGATGATGGATGGGGCGAAGTATCTCTCAAGTAGTTTTGGGTTGTAGCATCTATATATATGCTGTTAATGGTCAGCACTCGGCAGTGAAGCCACAATGTACAACTAAGAAGTGGATCGTAATAAGCCGTGAACAAATTACAACCAAGAAAATAAATTTGTAAATCCATCTTAAATTGAAAATACAGAGAGCATGATCCATCAATTTACCTCCAATTTATAGGAACGGTGCGCAAAGGCTGTTCGGAGGCATGAAGAAATGAATTGAACAATTATATGGTGGGAAGCCTCTCTTATCATCCCTATGCGCTGTGGAGATGGGGAGTCGTTCATTCAACGAATTGCTGTAATTAATTCCTAGAAGATGCATGGAGTTGTTTGGCATAAATAGCACCACAGAAGAGAGATCTTGAAGCGGAGGGGTTTGTAATAATTCATGCTATGGAGGTGGACAATCATCATTTTAAAGAACTATACCAATTAAAGTCGGGAAGATGTATGGAATGAAGAATTATGGCCATTGAATGGAGGAAGATGGAAAATAGGATGAACCGAGGAGAAACAATGAACGGAGAGGAAGTGGAAGGGCGCCAGAGAAGAGGCAAAAGGCATTCATGGTATAATAGACTTATACAAGGGTATTTGTTTTTACCACAAAATAGTTTATAAAGATGGGTTTCAAGGACATTCATGGTATAACTAATTTATGCAAGGGTATTTTTTTTTACCACAAAATAGTTTATAAAGATGGGTTTCAAGGACTTTCATGGTATAACTAATTTATGCAAGGGTATTCTTGACCTAAAAATGATTTACAAAGATTAAGACTTTTAGAAGTAGTATAGATTTATGCAAGGGTATTCTTGACCTAAAAATGATTTACAAAGATTGAGACTTTTAGAAGTAGTATAGATATAGATATAGATATAGATATATAGGGAATGGTAGAGTTGTGATTGAAATAACTAACGAAGGACAAAAATGGAAATGATAAAAAAATTAATCATTAATACTAATAGTATTTATGAAAGGGTATGGTCGTTATTAGAGTGATTAACGAAGGGCAAAAAAGGAAAAAAAGATTTACAACATTGGTACTTTTATAGGTAGTATAGATTGACGCTAAGGAAAGCGGGTTCGTACCTACGTGGAAGTGCCACAAAGGTTGCAGTCCAAGTCAGCTTCCAAATGTACAAAGTGAGAGACAGTGAGGGTGGAGTAAGGGCAGAGAGCAGGGCTTCCCAGATAAGCCGTGAGCGATGGCAGTACTATGGAGACAAGGCTGAGATGAACAGAACCTGTAGTCAACAGTCCAAGTTAAGGTCCAAGTCATGGTCCAATGCTACGGTTCAATGTTATGTCCAATTGTGTTTCTCACTCTAGAATCCAAGAGCTCTCAAGTTCTTGAGTGAGAAAGTGATTTTGTGAGAATGAGCCAAAATTCCTTGAATAAGTCATAAAGTCCACTATTTATAGGAAACAGTGTGCCTGTGTCATCAAGTGCCACATGTCGTCCCCTGGGAGTGACACATCACCAGGGGGTCCAAAAATACCGGTTCTCCGTTGGACTGCAAGTTCCCAAATTCGCGCTACCTGCCCCACACAGTGTCGCTCTACATGTCTGAGAAGACTGACCACACCGCGACTACATGATCAGAATAAGCCCGTTGCCCCATCTACCGGTCCAAGCCCTTACTGAATCCCACAAAGGTGCATCAAGAGACACATATATAACCTGACAGCGGCGAGGGTTGCCCCTGTAACCAACTGCCAGGCGGACTAGGCGCGATGCCCTCTAAAGACCTGTTCCCGTCCCGGAGTGACCTGGGGGTCATCGTCCTAGGGGCACCGATGATCACCGGTAACATGAGTGGACATGGTCGCAGCTCAGTGCCTAGTGTCATGCAAGTCACCCCAGGCGACAAAAGCTTTGTGGTAACGAGCCTATCCCGTTACGAAGGGTCCTCGTGCCGGAGCACTACGAGCGGAGCCCCTCGGATAACTACACACTCCGGAGAATGGGTCGAAACATGTTCCATGTCCATGGCAAGGGCGCATGGTGTGGTGAATGATAGTGGCGCCCGGAGGCATGTAACATGATTGTGGCGCATGGTCGCGATGCCAACGGCATGAGACATTGATTGTGGCACATGGGCGTGGTGCCTACAGCACGAGACATGATTGTGGCGCATTGGCACAGTGCCTACAGTACGAGACATTGATTGTGGCACATGGGAGCGGTGCCTACAGCACGAGACATGATTGTGGCGCATGGGCACGGCGACGACTGTCGGGAGACAATACCTGGTGCCGGGGGCACATGTCATAGAAGTGGCACACGGGCACGGTGATGACCATCGCGAGACAATACCTGGTGCCGGTGGCACATGTCATGGAAGGGGCACATGGGCACGACGACGACCATCGCGGGACAATACCTGGTGTCGGGGGCACATGTCATGGAAGTGGCGCACGGGCGCGGCGACAGCCATCGCGGAGACAGTGCACGGGCGCGCGTCGGGTGTCCCGAAGACGGGGCGTGAGCCAAGTGTGTACGTTGTTCCAAAATGATAAATGCGATATATAATAATGACAAAGTTGGTGATGGTAGTATGCAGCCGTCAACGAAGGGTCCCTTGGGGGTGGCGCGCTACTTTGGGTGACGGACATCGCGGAGGCGGTGCGCGGCCGCGGATGACGGATGACGGACGTCGCGAGGTTGGTGTACAAGTATTGGTGAGCATCATGAAGATGCAAAACCCCGTGAAGACAAGTGCACATGGAAGGGGGAGGTCGAAGGCTGAACTTTGGGGAAAGGCTAAGGTCAACCCCCTTGGGGAGGCCGAGGCCGACCCCAGGGCAGGCCAAGGCCAAGGCCATCCCTCAACGGGGAGGCCAAGGCCACTTCCCTTTTTTTGGTGATTTTCTGGCACGCCGACGGTTGGTGTTTTGGTGGACAACAAGGAGTTGGGTAGTCGAGGTACAACTAGCGTGTTGTCGTGAGTTGCACCCACGTAATGAACGAGGTGCCAAAGTCACGCACGAGGCGTACATTGCGAAGAACGAGCGAAAATGGACATTGCACGGGGAGTGGGTGACTTGGGGAAGGCCAAGGCCAACCCCTTGGGGGAGGCAGAGGCCAACCCCATGGGCAAGGGGAGGCCGAGCCCGACCCCATGGGGTAGGCCAAGGCCTTTACCCCTTGTCTCCGTTGCTCTGGTTGCACCGTCGGCCGATGTTTTTGGTGAAAAGGTGTTCGGGGGTCGCGGCGAGACGAACGTGCTACCATGAGTCACGCTGACGTGAAATAATTGGCGCCTATGTCACGCACGAGGCGTGCGGAGCGAAAAAATCACGTGACTTTGGTGTGCGCACTATGACCAGCTCGATGCGTTGAAAAATTGACCGTTGAATGTATCGACGTGTTCGTGTTAAATGGGACCCCTAGTGGGCCCTTGGGTCCGACCAAGATTGGTTAGGAACATAAGCCTCCTGCGTGTGGTGTGCGCGGAGGGGGGATCCGAGCCGTCGCCGCACGCATAAACATCGCGGTTTGAAAATAAAGCGTCGTGATATAATTTTGTTGACAAACACGATAGTAACGAAAAACATTAAAGTGCAGAATTTTCTTTGAATTTGATTTTTTTTATCGAGAAGAAAATGGTAGCGCGAAAAAAGTAACTGAGATATCGAGAAAGAAAAAGCGGAGCGAGGAGAAACGGAACATGCGTTTCCGTTAGTGTTAGTGTGAAAAGAGAGATAGCGCGAAAATAAAAATTGTACCCGAAAATGGGTTTGCATGAAAATTTTTGGTAGCGGTAAAATTAATGACGTGAAAAGTTGCAATGCCGTTCCCGACCACGGTAGTGCGAAAAGAATTAAGTTAGCGCGAAATGGGGAACGCGTTTGAAAAAGATTTGTTAGGGGTTTTGGGGGGAAAGTTTGAATTTTGAATTTTGAATGAGTGGTGGTAGGTGGGAAGTCTTACACTTGGTATTTTAAGACTTTGGGAAAGAGAAGAGTTAGAGAAAAAAGAGAGAAGAGAGAAGAGAAAGAAAGGAGAGAAAGAAGCAGAAGCTTAGAGCTTGAATACTCATGAGAGTAAGGACCTCACAAGAAGCCAAGAGAATGCAACAAGGTAAGATGGTGGGACAAGGGAGAAGATGTGGGAAGAGTGGCGTCGCGCCAAGGCTGGCTGTGGCTGAGGCCGACCACGGCCACATGGCCGAAGTAACGAGGGGGCGACTTGACGGTAGGCGAGGATGTCGGGAAGGGGAGCGGTCGAGGTCGAGCTTTGGCTTAGCCGAGGCCGAGATGGGTGGGGTCGCAGATGGGGGAAGGGGAAGAAGGGAAAGATGGAGGGAAGGGAGGGAGGATAGGGGAGGGGAAGAAAGGGAGGAGAGGGGAAGGGAAGGGGGAGGAGAGGAAGGAGGGGGAAGAGAAGAAAGGAGGAAGGAAAAAGGAAAAGAGAGAAGGAGGCGGGGAGCAGGGCCGAGGCCGCCTGGGGGGCCGAGGCCGAGGCCGGCCAAGGGCGTGATGCGAGCCACTTTGTTTCGTTTGGTGTGAGGGATGACCGGTGTTATTAAAAGCGCGCCTAGGCGCAAGGCGCAGCTAGGCTCACACAGCGCGCCTCGCCTAGGCCTAGGCGCATCGCGTTCAAGAAGGCGCGCGCCCAGTGAGCCCAGGCGCCCAGGCGCTAGGCACGCAGCGGCGGTGGAGGCGCCAAGCTAGGCGCAAGACTGTGCAGCCGTTTGATTTTCTTCACGTGGGCAGTGGGTCATCGATTTGTTTTTCCCTGTTTGTCTTTACCAAGTCAAAATCCCCAAATTAGTTTCTGATTATCGAGTCACAACCAAGACCCAAGCTCTCTCAGTCTCTCACAGTCACCTCACGACCAAGACCCAAGCTCTCTCAGTCTCTCACAGTCACCTCACGACCAAGACCCAAGACCCAAGCTTTGCTCCGTTCGTCACTATCGCATCTCTCGTCTTTGCTCGCCGTCGCATCTCACGTCTCCTCCGGCCGTCTGCTTTCCAGTCGCTGGCGCTGCTTCAGCCGCCGTCGTTGCTGGTCCTCTTCACAACTGCCACTCCAGTTGAGTGGTTTATACTTGCAGAGTTTGGAAACACATGGCTTCCTGATTTCATGAACAGAGGATATAGGATGCCATGTTTTTACGTGGTCATAAATTATTGCTGAACAAGACAAAGGTGCTGATGTATGCTGAATTAGGATATATTTGGATTAACACTTCTCTTTTCTTCTTCTTTTTCTTAAGCTTTCGGCTTTTGCAAACTTTAGGATACAATTAGGATCTATGACCTCTAGACAAACTTAGTCAGTGTTGTGGACACTAATAGATTAATTCTGTATGGATTATCTAATGTTGTGGACACTAGTAGATTATTATTTTTTTTACAAAATTTATTGTTTTAGTTTATTATTATTTATTTATTTTAATATTGCGCCTCGCTTCGAAAAGGCGCCCGCCTGCGCCTTGCGCCTAGGCTCTAGGGACCTTTTGCGCCTTAGGTGCGCCTGCGCCTTTAACAACACTGGGGATGACTGTGGTGGATCACAAAAGAAGACAAGGAAGAAGCAGAGTGCGAGACGTCGCGGTGGAACAATTGGACGATCACAGTCATCGCGGGGCGACGTGTTTGGGGATGACGAGGCCCGCCTACGCCTGTCAGGATGTCAGGGGTGCCGTTGAGTTTTGATGATGGTGGAGCTAGGAGTTTTAATCCAACACCGAGTCGGAGCAATGTGTTGTTGACGGTAAAGGGAGCGGTGCCCGGCTGCCCACCGGAGGAGCTATGGAGAGAGTTGGGTTAGCGAGTGGCTGCGGATGTGTTTCTGGGGCCTTGGAGTGTTTCGTCGACGACGGAGAGTCCCATGGTTCCCTCGCCGTATGTTTGAGCGCCGAGCGGGGAGGTTGCCCCGGTGATGTCGCTGAGGTATGTGCCGGGTTTGTTGGCAGAGTGATGAGATATACCGTGGTCGCCTGTGACGTTTAAGAGCCACAACACGATGCCAGTGCGTTGAAATTTTTGGTGCACTTACATGTTGGAGCGTTCGATTTAGGTGGAGAGGTTGGATGCGTAGGGGGTGGTGTCAGCTGTGGAGGCAACGTTCAAGGTGGTTGATCCGGTGAGGGATATTAAAGGCTTGACGTTGTTGCTTTCCAGGTGGAGCTCTCAGACGCATACATTCATCACAGAGTTTGGGGAGATTGGGCCGACACTTCTGGACGTGGTGATGCCGACCGAGTTGTCGATGCACGGGACAGAGGATGCTTGTGCATTGAAGTTGATAGCGCATGAATGGTTGACCGTCAAGACGTTGCAGGGGTTTTCGGCCGAGATAAAGAGCCACCGAAAGGGTACGTACATCGGGTGGATCAAACACTTCTATGGTACGACGACTGCGCGACCCGGGCAGAAGTCGGTGTCGGAGGACGATATCCATATGGGTCCCTACTATATGGACGAGATATATGAGCTAGTGGGATTCCTTGCCATGTTCTTGTCGATGTATGCACTTCTATTGTCTTCGTTTTTGCATTGCTTGCACGTTGTATTTCGATTGCTCTCGTATGCATAGTATGTCGAATCCTATACTTAGAAAAAAAATTGTGCTTCAAGAAGTTAGTGTAGTCATACTGTCATGCACTGCATTTTATGTTATGGACGGGGTGGGTTGGTCGTAATAGGTGTTGTATGTTCTATACTTGTAGGTTTGTATTTGAGGGGTGCATGAGGATGGCGTTGCCCCGAAGGTGTTCCCGTTGGCTATCAGGATGGCTAGGGGTGGTCGCGTCGGGCTAGCTCCCATTTACTTAGGCACATTGTACTCACGTCTGGACCAGTTTTCCAATGACGTGCAGAGGTTGTATGGACGATATCAGGTGTCGACCTACGTAGATTGGATGTTCTTACAGTGGTATCTATTCGAGATCTACATCGAGTATCGGCCTCCGGGGTTTTTTTTGGCACATCCATCGCCGAGGAAGGGCATGGTGACCTGGCCGGGCAGGTCTCGGGAGGTGGCGATCTGGTATGCAGGTGGCTGTGTATACGCTTGGGCGGGCAGGAAGAAGCCCGGATGCGAGTTGGCGGATATATTTGGCATGCGAGACGAGTGCATTGCTCGTATGTATGGTGATATGCATTATTCGTATGGCACCTCTCCGTGGATGCACCTGCAGGACACTAGTTTGCGACTGAGCAGGCGGGATGAGTTAACAGACATGGAGGTGGCCTTGCTAGTGGCCTATTTTTCGGGGTGGCTCCCCGTACTAACTGATGATGGCGGGAAGCCGGTGATGACCAAGTGTTATGTGGCGAGATATAGTCTCGACCGTCTATCCATGGCTTTTGGTTATGACTTAGAGCCCCCATGTGGCTATACCAGTCCTTGGGATGTGAAGACGACCTTTGGATATACGATCTTGGAGGAGGCACGGGCATGGCCATCGCCGATAGAGGAGTGGATGAGGCTCCGGATCTTGTCGACGGGAGTACTGACGGCCGAGTACGCGCGGTGGTGGGAGCGAGTGCGGATGACATGGTCAGAGTGGTTATCCCAGGCGCCACCCGACAGGCAACAGTTCGACGTCTTTTCAGGGGACAGAGGATTGGGGTTGATATCAGCGCAGGTTGCGAGGCAGTATGTCATGTTGGTATTACTTACTGGTGTATCAGATCTGTCGGCACCAGCACGTGCGTCGAGGGTGCCGGGTGCCGGCAAGGGTCCCATTTTGTCATTGAGAGTGGGTATGATGAAGTGTGCATAGCAAACGGGCGCGGTCTTCAGCAGCTGGCGGACTCAGGCCGAAGAGGCCGCAATAGGTATTGGAAGAGTCCGACTCTGAGGTTAGTATTATTCTTTACCTGCTTTGTATAGTTACCGATTATCATCTACGTGTGTTCTAAGATTCTTCTCCTTTTTTTTTTGACAGGAACTCGATGATGCTGATGAGGCTACTGATGTAGATTCGGATGAGACAGCAGAGGACGCTTAGGCTGTCACTGATGTTGTTGAGGAGTTGGATGCTGAGATATGTGATGAAGCCGAGGCGATGGATGTTGCGGCAGACGATGAGGCCGATGAGATGGATGCTGAGGCGGCCTATAAGGTTGAGCCGATGGATAGTGAGGCTGTTGAGGAGGTCACAACGGTGGAGCATGCAGCGACATATATTGTGGAGCCAATCGAGCCGGTCAGTTGTCCGAGTTCGTCGCCTATCTTAGTCGAGGTAGTGTTTGGTGGCTAGATGGGTCATATGTTTGAGGGGATGACTGGTAGACCAGTAGAGAGCCAGATGCTCTGACATGAGCACATGATGGGTTACCAGCGACACATGTAGTGGTTGGAGATCCATTGCCGCGGCAGAAAGTACCTGGTCTATCTGTTGTGGAGCCTGTGCTGGATACATTATCGGGGGCAGCCGTAGATGCGGGTGATGCTCTTTTGGCGATGCATGCTGCTGCCGTTGGCGTGCAGTGAGTGGTTGGTAGAGCTGCAGGGGCTGGTGATGCCAGTGGCGGATCTTCAGTCGGGCAGGTGGACGGTGCACCATAGGATGGCGTCGGGTTGTCTGATTTAGTAGTCCATCGGTTGGAGATGATTAGGGCGAGACATCTGTAGACGTCCGCTGGCACTATTACTGTGTGGGGCACAGTATTCACGAAGGCATTATACACTGCATTTGTGGATTGGCTGGTGACTCTTGGTGTGGTGTTGTCCTCGGTTTGGACTTCAAAGGTCATATCTCAGTTTATATCGAAACTCGTGCCTTTCTTATCTATTGGCTTCCAACTGGACTGGTTGGCCGACTATATCAGAGCGAGGGGGCAGAGTGCTGAGGCCGTAGTGGGACTGACCCTTATAAAGGCTCAGGAGGTGGTGTTGCAGAGTTGTAGGCGAGTGCTTGATGCAGTGTTGACAGAGGTGACCGGACCGGAGAAGCGGTAGAGATACGGGTCCAGCTTGCCGAGATAGAGGCTCGACGGGCAGAGATAGAGAGTCAGCGGTCCGAGTGGGATGGTAGATGGTCGGATCTGCAGTCGTAGCGACAGGCCTGGAGGCATACTCTTCTGATCCTATTGGAACATTGTTTACTTCCTTACATTAGATGTCATGTCCTTTGCATTATCTAGTAGACATTGGTCCGTATTGGCCTGCAAACCTGTGACTTGTGTACATTTTGCTGATATTGATATTGCAATCATATGGTTCTTTTGTACATGTGCTTGTTGTGATATGGTGCTTAGCTTTTGATGTACTTGTGTGACTTTGCATGTGTTGGCTTCTCGTTGGTGTTCCCCCTTCCCCGCCCATAGCAGGTTACTTAGTGCACAATGGTGAAAATAAAAAAAGTGCATTACATACAGTAGTTGAGGCAAATGAATGATTTTTTGCATTGATAGTATTTGGGCCAAAATGCCATTACATGAGTAAAGTAAGAACTTGTAATAATAAAAAAAAGTTACAAGTCATAAACATGTGTGCATATACAAAAAATGCAATGTGTGTAAGTGTTCTAAGCTTTGGGCGAGTAGGGCTGGGGGGAACAATCCGCAACTTATTATGCATAATACTTCTATAGGTAGTGGCCGTATAGGGCCACGATCTGTCCATCGTCTGGATTGAGCAGGAGCTAGGAGCCGCTGTCTCTGGCTGTATGCACTTTGAATGGTCCTTCCTAATTTGGTGTGAACTTGGGGGCTGACATGTTGGCACGTACATGCTTGGCGGCTTGGAGGACAAGGTCACCTTCCACAAATGATCGAGGATTGACTGTCTTCTCGTAGGCTTTCTTGAGCTGTTCATGATACTTCTTCATGCGGCGCAAGGCGTTGGTTCTTTTTTCATCAAGGCCCTCAAGGGCTGCCATTCTGGTTTCTTTCTCTCCGAGACCGCTACTTAGGGAGAGTCGAGCTGAGGCGATTGCAATCTCGGCTAGTACCACACACTCATCCTCATAGACGAGGGAAAAAGGTGTGGCCTTCGTCACTGTGTGCTTAGAAGTGCGGTAAGCCCAAAGTGCCAGACTTAGCTTCTCAGACCATAAACCACTTGCATCATGAACCATCCGTGACAGTACGCGGAGTAGCATCTTGTTGGAGGCTTCAGCTTGACCATTGCCTTGTGGATAGTAAGGAGTTGATGTGGCATGGTTGATGTTGTACCCTTCCATGAGAGCTCGAATATCCCTGTTGATGAATAGTGTGCCGTTGTCTGATATGATACACCGGGGGGTACCAAAGCGACAGATGAGGTGATCGTGTAAGAAGTTAATAATGGCACCTCTCGTGGCTCTTCGTAGAGGGATGGCTTCGACCCATTTTGTAAAACGTTCCGTTGCGACCATGATCCATATGTGACCTCTGGATGGCGGGTGTATGGGGCCAATGAGGTCAAGAGCCCAAGAGTGGAATGGCCAAAGGGCCAGTATCATGCGAAGGTCGGACGCTGGCGTGTACATCCTGTCGGTGTGCCTCTGGCAGGGTTGACAGTGTCGAACATAAGAGATGGAGTCGGATTCCATAGTCGGCCAATAGTATCCCAACCTTAGTAATTTTGCGTACAACTTTTGAGATCCTTGATGCTCCTCGCAATCGCCATTATGCACTGCATTAATCACCTCTACTACCTGGACACATTGCAAGCATCGCAGGGTGTGCCCCGAAAAACCTATGCGAAATAACTCACCTTCCGTCACAAAACACTTGATCAGTTTTCATTTGATAGATCGTGCCAAGCTACAGTCAGGAGGTAGAATCCCATGAGATAGATATCGGATGAAAGGCTGACGCCAGTCACCCTCGACATTGATCACAAGAGCTTCCGCACTATCCGGCGCATATAGGCATTCAGGACAATCCCGTTGTATCTCTGAAGCATCATTGGCCATGGATGGCGAAAAGAGGCCCATGCGCTGAAGGCGACGGTATAGGGGGGACCGTTGAGGCTGCAACACTTCTGATGGCCAAGTTGAAGTTTATGCTTTGCTGCTTTTTGCGCCCAACACATGACTAGAGTGCCTCCGGGACATCGTCTGTACAAGACATCTCCTAACATCAAAAAATCCATGAGGGTAGAGGTATAAGCAAGAGATGATGCCTTGAGTTGGTCGACGATCGGCTGCCTCCAATCGTCTGCAGTAGCATCCTTTGGTACTAAGTTCAAAGTTGTGCATGGTTCGGTCCTCTTGATGATGGTTAGCATTCACTGCTCGCCATCAACTTTTATCTTTAACGCGATCGTGGCCAAGTTTTTCGCATATCTGTTGTGATGTTTATAGTGGACATGGCCAAGTTTTCCTTCCAAGTGTTGTACCAAGGCACGGCAAGGTGTCAAGGCTGGCTCATTGATTGCGAACTCCCCGTCAGCCTGTTTCATGATCAAGTTGGAGTCTCCTTTCACACATAATGCTTTAGCCCCCATACTGATAGCCAGCATGAGGCCAATGACAAGTGCCTCATACTCAGCTTCCATGTTAGACACTGGGAATGCAAGCTTGAATGATATGGAGGTGGTAACATCTGGACTTTGAAGGACTATGTCGGCACCCTCTTGCCGGAGGGGTGCTCTGCTGGGACCTTTGCTAGTGGCTGACCCGTCGAACTCAAGCGTCCATAATTCATCGATGTCGGTGATTAGGGTTGTCTCCTCCCCAGGTAATTGATCCAAGGTCGGTTCATATTGTTGGCGTGGGAAGAAGGTCAAGAGGTCTGCAAGTGCCTGGTTCCGTAGAGCTGTAGGATTCTTGATAGATAAGCCAAACTCGGCCAAGAGCAACAACCAGCGGGTAAGTCGGCCAGACAGGGCAGGGCAGGTGAGCGTGTACCGGAGTGGATCAGCCTTGGTGACAAGTGTGATCTGGTGCGCCAAAAGTAATGTCTGAATTTATGTGAGGTGTAAACTAAGGCTAGGCAGTGTTTCTCGATCTCGGAGTAATTGGCTTCAGGTCCCCTGATTGACCGACTGAGATAATAAACAGGACGCTCCACCCCATCCACCTCTTTGGCAAGTAAAGCCCCTATGGACCTGGGTGCAGAGGTCAAGTAAAGTAAGAGTAGGATGCCTTGCTGTGGCACGACCATGGTTTGCAGTGACATGATGACTGACTTGATATGTTCAAAGGCTTACTATTGGGGTGCACCCTAACTCCATGGTGCGCTCTTGTGTGTCAAGTGCTGAAAAGGTATGATAAGTTTGGCTAATGCAGGGATGAATCGGCGGATGTAAGAAACCTTACTGAGGAAGCTCTTCAACTGTTTGGTGCTTTTGGGAGGGGGCATATCTTGAATGGAGGCGGCTTTAGAAAGGTCAACGTCGATGCCCTGTCGACTGACCAGGAAGCCGAGGAATTTACCGAAGGAGACTCCAAAGGCACATTTCTGTGGATTCATCTGCATATTATATTGGCGACAATAATCAAAGACTACTCGGTGGTCAGTGAGGTGATCACTTTCTTTTTAGACTTGATGATGAGATCATCGACATAGTCTTCCACTGTATGGTGTATCATGTCATGGAAAATGGCTGCCATCGCCCTTTGATAGGTAGCACCCGCATTCTTAAGGCCGAAAGACATGACTTTCCAACAAAAGTTACCCATGGGAGTTCGGAAGGCTGTCTTGGCACAGTCGTCAGGATTCATCCAAATTTGGTTGTAGCCGGTGAAACCATCCATGAAAGACAAGGTTTTGTGTCCCGCGGCAGCCTCCGTCAGCATGTCGATGTTGGGCAGTGGAAACTCGTCTTTGGGGCATGCTTTGTTCAACTCTCGAAAGTCAATACAAATGCGAACTTGGCCGTTCTTCTTTTGTATAGGATGACGTTGGCAAGCCAGATGGGGTGAGTGATAGGCTTAATGAAGCCAACATGCAGAAGTCGTTATATCTCTTGCTTGATCTTCAACTCAAGCTCGGGGCAGAAAGTCTGCAGGTGTTGTCGGACAGGGGTGAACCCGGTAGCAATATTGAGATGGTGCGTCACCAAGACAGGGTCCAACCCAGGCATCTCATTATAACTCCATGCCAATACATCATGATATTTGTAAAGGAGGGTAACCAATTCCTCTCTTCGGCCCGGGGCGAGTTTTGTGCCAATGTACGTAAGTCGTGGTTCCTTGCCCGGGTCAGCCAAGTTGATTTTTTCAAGGTCTTCATCCTGTGGTCGAAGACCATCTTCATAGCAAGGTGGGGCATCTCCCGAGGTAAGTTCGGGGTCTGGCAGGCAATGCTCCGCCGCGCAGCACCATTCAGTCTCCATGGGTGGGTCAAGGTCGAGGGGGTCAGATGACGGACCACCTGAAGCCCCCGCACACCGTAACAATTGGTAGATCACTTTGCCATTTTTGATGATGTGTTGGAAGGTTGGTTAGGCTTTTTGTTTCTTGGACTTTGGGGATGAAGGCGGGGAGCTGGTCTTCATAGCAGGCGGCGGCAATGAGGTCGTCCTCTTTTTCTTGTTACTTTTCTTGGCTTTGGACTTGGGAGACTTGTTTCCACACAGCTCGTTCCAGTTTGGCAACTTGGTGGAATGGACGTGAGTAGCATTTTTACCATCCTCGGTAAGCTCGATGAAGAAGGAGGCCTCAACGAAGTATGATTCGGCGCATTTAAAAGAAGCCTTTGAGGCTGGTATTGTCATTGCTACCTCGCGTCCCGCAGGACCCGACCACCAATTTTACACACTGATGGTACGTTGAGGGAACACCTTTGTTAATATGAATCCACGATCAGCCAAGTAAGAGATGAAATGCGGGCTCATTGTCTATCATGTGGAATGTAGTGTCGCGACGGACGGTTTCGACCATGAGGTCGATGGTGATATGGCCGAGGGTAGACTGGGGACCCTGCCCAAAGCCAGTGATCTTGATTAGGTCATGCATGACCTCTCTTACGGGGATGTCAACCCTTTGCAGAGTGATGAGGGGTATGATATTGATTGAGGCCCTGTAGTCTACCCAGGCACGACGGAAGCACGTGCCATTAATGGTACATTCCAAAGACAACGGCCGGTTATGATGTTCAACTTGCGGTAAGTCTTCGTCTGAGAAAAGAAATGCAGTGGATGGGATATGTTGGAGTTCGACTTGAGCAGTGAAGCATTCGGTATCGAGGTCGGTGGTAACCTTAATCAGGCAGTTGGATAGATAGCTTCTAGCAGCGGGTGAAAACCCCATTTCGACAAAGAACCCTTTGATCTTCGTCATTTGTCCTAATGAGGACGTCGGCTGAGTAGCTGAAGGTACACAAGGTGTGACCGTAGGGATGGCCTCCGTAAAGGCTTCAGTGATGATAGGTTTGACTTGTTCAGTGATGGCCATGAGCACCTGATGCTCCTTGTTGTCGTTGCCATGCGGTGGGTAAGAGTGCCCACGTACATCATTGTTCTTTCGTAGCTTGAGGTCGCCCGCAGCGATCTTTCTTGTAAAAATCTCTCATAGCCCATTGCAATGCTTGAGGTGATGTCTGACGGCTCGGTGGTAGGGACATTAATTAGGCTTGGCTTTGTCCGCTTCGGTGATGTTGGTCCTCATTGGTGGCAGTTAGAAGTTAGTGTCATGTTCTACCCAATCTGCCAGAAGGTCTTTCACCGTGTTTAAGTCACATGGGTAGTTGGGGGTAGGCTCTCGCTACCTTCACTTGTTAGAGCGTCGATCCCCTTCTTGGAACTGACGCTTGTAGCCACTGTAGTAGTAGTTGTTGTTGTTATCGTTCCGAGTGTTGGATGTTATGGCAGTGGCGAGGAGTGCATTATGCGGCCGAGGCTTCCACTGCTTAACGGGACCAACTCGTAAGTACGACGGGCTGTCTCTTTGAGGTGTCTCCATGACCTCAATTGTAAGTTCTCAATATGCACCCAGTATACATCACTCATGTTCTTAATGCATCTTGGAACCAGTGTCTCATCTTTGCTGAAGTCCGTGTACACTTAAGCCACTTGAGATGGAAGCGGTGCACATATTTGTTCAAGTCCTCCCCCAGGTTCTGGCGTATGTCGACAATATCAACAATAATGACCCGTTCAGCTTCGTAATGGAACTTGTCCAAGAACAGCTGGACCATGTCACTCCATGAATGGACAGTCCCCGCAGGGACCTGGTGGTACCAAGTATAAGCCAAGCCTGTAAGGGACTTGTGAAACTCTCTCAACTTCAAACTGTCCCCCGGACCATATTAATCCAACGAGCCTACAAATCTTGTCAAGTGCACACGGGCGTTGCCCTCACGTCCGTTGAAGAGCACAAAGGTTGGTTGCTTGTACTTGAGGGGGTAGGGTGTGATGGTTATGTCATTGGCGTATGGAGCATGGCATGTTAGCCGGGCTGAGGAATTAGGTGAGGAGTTTTGTGACAGGCGGTGGAAAAGTTTTTCCAAGTCTGATCGAATGACATAGTTGGGGGATGGTTCCTCGTGGTCGGTCAAGAGATGGTGGCTGGCTGGGGTGCCGCGAGCCCCCGAGCCCTTAGATGAGGCAATTTGGTGAGCGGGAGCAATGAAGGGTTGATACATGATAGGTGCTGGTGGTGGTAATTGTACATGGGCATGGTTGGGTGGGCGAGACATGTCCACCACTTGGCCGGTGGTTTGGTGATGTTCAGTTGGGTAAGGGTTAGGCTCCATCTCAATGGAGTCGTGGGTTTCGGAAGAACTTCGTGTTGGCATATGTTGAGGTATGACAACAGGAAGAATCTGTTGCAACACCGGTCTGAAGTCTGCTTATGGTCTGCGGGATAGCACCGTAAAAAGAGGTGCGTCCAGTACGGGTGGTGAGGATGTCACGAGTCCTACCGCCAAGGGTCTATATGATCGAGGCGGTGGTGGTCGCGACACTGGGGTCTGAGCGACGTCAAGAGCCAACCCAGGTCCTGGAGGCTGGACTGGTGGAATTAATTGTTACGAGGCCAACGCCTGTATGGATCTTTATATCTCCATGATGGCAGCCATCAGAGTGGTCTGAGAGTCTTGTAAGTTGGCTATGGTGGGAGTAAGTTGTTGTATGACTGCACTGACAACCACTTCCATATCGGGTGCAGCGACTGAGGGTTGATCTTAGAGTCATGTGGCACTTGTCTCTTTTTGGTCACCAAGGTGGGCTTCTTCTTGCACAGTAGGGTTGGGGCCTTGGCTGGTAGTCCTGGTACTTCTTCGTTGCACATGCATGGTGACTGAGTGTGAAAGACAGGCAGACTGCAATACGATGCTCACCTCCCTAGCAGAGTTGCCAAAATGATGCCAAGGAAAGCGGGTTCGTACCTACGTGGAGGTGCCACAAAGGCTGTAGTCTGAGTCAGCTTCCAGATGTACAAAGTGAGAGACATTGAGGGTGGAGTACGAGCAGAGAGCAAGGCTTCCCAGACAGGCCATGAGAGATGGCAGTACTGTGGAGAGAAGGCTGAGATGAACAGGGCTTGCAATCGACAGTCCAAGTTAAGGTCCCAGTCAGGATCCAATGCTACGGTCCAATGTTATGTCCAATTGTGTTTCTCTCTCTAGAATCCAAGAGCTCTCAAGTTCTTGAGTGAGAATGTGATTTTGTGAGAATGAGCCAAAAGTCATTGAATAAGTCATAAAGTCCATTATTTATAGGAAACAGTGTGCCTGTGTCATCGAGTGCCACATGTCATCCCCTGGGAATGACACGTCAGCAGGGGGTCCAAAAATACCGATTCTCCGTTGGACTGTTAGTTCCCAAATTTGCGCTACCTGCCCCACACAGTGTCGCTCTACCTGTCTGAGAAGACTGACCACACCACGACAGCATGATCAGAATAAGCCCGTTGCCCCAGCCACCGGTCCAAGCCCTTATTGAATCCCACAAAGGTGCGTCAAGAGACGCGTATAGAACCTGACACCGGTGAGGGTTGCCCCTGTAACCAACTACAAGGCGGACTAGGCGCGATGCCCTCCAAAGACCTGTTCCCGTCCCGGAGTGACCCGGGGGTCATCGTCCTGGGGGCATCGATGATCACCGGTAACGTGAGTGGACATGGTCGCAGCTCAGTGCCTAGTGTCATGCAAGTCACCCCAGGCGGTGATAGCTTTGTGGTAACGAGTCTATCCTACTGTGAAGGGTCCTTGTACCGGAGCACTACGAGCGGAGCCCCTTGGAATGCTGCACACTCCGGAGAGTGGGTCGAAGCATGTTCCACATCCATGGCGGGGTGGGGAGGGGCATGGTATGGTTAATGAGTGTGGTGGCCGGAGCCATGTAACATGATTGTGGCGCATGGGTGCGATGCCAACGGCATGAGACATTGATTAGGGTGCATGGGCGTGGTGCCTAAAGCACGAGACATGATTGTGGCACATGGGCGCGGTGCCTACAACACAAGACATGATTGTGGCGCATGGGCGCGGTGACAACTGTCGCGAGCCAATTCCTGGTATCGGGGGCACATGTCATGGAAGTGGCGCACGGGCACGGCGACGACATGCGCATGACAATACCTGGTGCTGGGGGCACATGTCATGGAAGTGGCGCACGGGCGTCGCAGAGACGGCGCACGGGCGCTCATCGGGCGTCCCGAAGACGGGGCGTGAGCCAAGTGTGTATGTTGTACCAAAATGATAAATGCGATCTTTAGTAGTGACAAAGTTGGTGATGGTAGTATGCGGCCGTCAACGAAGGGTCCCTCAGGGGTAGCGCGCGACTTTGGGCGACGGGCATAGCGGAGGCGGTGCGCGGCCACGAATGACGGATGACGGATGACAGACATCGCGAGGTTGGTGTGTGAGCATTGCGAAGATGCAAAACCTTGTGAAGACAAGTGCGCGTGGAAGGGGGAGGCCGAAGGCCGAACTTTGGGGGAAGGCCAAGGACAACCGCCTTGGGGAGGCCGAGGCCGACCCTAGGGGGTGGCCAAGGTCAAGGCCATCCCTCAAAGGGGAGGCCAAGGCCACTTCCCCTATTTGGTGATTTTTGGGCATGCCAACGGTTGGTGTTTTGGTGGACAATGAGGAGTTGGGTAGTCGAGATACGACGAGCGTGTTGCCGTGAGTCGCACCCACGTAATGAACAAGGTGCCAAAGTCACACACGAGGCGTACATAGTGAAGAACGTGCGAAAATGGACATTGCGCGGGGAGTGGGTGACTTGGGGAAGGCCTAAGGCCAAATCTTGGGGGGAAGGCCAAGCCCAACCCCTTGGGGGAGGTCGAGGCAGACCCCATGGGCAAGGCCAAGGCTTTTTCCCTTGACCTTGTGGCTCCGGTTGTGCCATGGGCTGATGTTTTTGGTTGAAAGGTGTTCGGCGGTCGCAGCGTGACGAAGGTGCTAACATGAGTCACGCTGACGTGAAATAATTGGTGCCTAAGTCCGGCACGAGACGTGCAGAGCGAAAAATGCACCTATACTCGGCTTCACATGTTGAGAGAGAAACTATTTGTTGCTTCTTCGATGACCACGAAAATATTGCGATCCGATATGAAAAGCATATCCAGATGTGCTCTTCCGATGATCCAAGTCTCTACCATATTACTATATGAATAACCAATCATTCTTGATTTTTGAGTGTGCGTATAAAATAGACCATGACTAACCGTACCTCTGACATATCTCAAAATTCTTTTTGCTGCATTGAAGTGATCTTGTTTTGGTCTCTCCGTGTATCTGTTGACCGATCCAACTGCATATGTTATATTTGGTTGCGTGAAAGTCAAATACCTCAAACTTTCAACCATACTCTTGTACAATGTCGGGTTTACCGACTTTCTATTCGAGTCAATTCTCAACTCCACACCTGTTTCTACTGGTATGGCTACTGGATTGCAATCCTTCATTCTGAACTGGCTCAAAATTTGCTCCGCATACTTCCTTTGCGACATAAATATTCCATCTTCCATTTGTTTTACTTCGACCCCAAGGAAGTATGACATTTCACCGATATCGGTCATCTCAAATTCTTTAGTCATGGCTATCTTGAAATTATTGAACATACCTGGATTATTTCCCCCGAATATCATATCGTCCACATATAAGCAGACAATCATGATATCACCATCTTGATTTTTCTTCTTGTATAAGGCACGTTCATACGGACTCTTCACGAAATTATTTTTCTGTAAGTACTTGTCTATTCTCGCGTTCCAAGCTCTCGGAGCTTGCTTTAATCCATACAAAGCTTTCTTCAGACTGTAGACTTTGTCTTCTTGTCCCTTTTTGATATATCCAGGTGGTTGCTCGATGTAGACTTCTTCTTCTAAGTAACCATTTAGGAATTCCGATTTCATGTCCATCTGATAAATCTTCCATTTATTTTGCACTGTGAGTGCTATGAGAAGTCTAATAGTGTCAATTCTTGCAACTGGAGCAAATACTTCATCATAGTCAATTCCTTGTTTCTGCTTATAGCCTTTAGCAACTAACATTGCATTGTGCTTCTCCACCCACTTGATTAGTCTTTGTCTTGTACACCCACTTGACTCTGATTGCCTTGTGTCCTTTTGGAAGATCAGTTAGCTCCCATGTATCATTTTTTTATTGCAGCAATTTCTTCATTCATGGATTTCTTCCTGTTGTCATCTTCAATAGCCTCTTCATACATCACGGGATCACACTCTACCGCTAAACAAAATAGTGAATAATCAAATGTTGTCTTAACAGGTTTTGCAGTTTCATATATGTCATTTAGACTTCGCATTTTCATAGGTGCTCCCCCTGAACTGTTGCTGCTGCTGGTACCAGATGATGATGGTGTTGATGCATGAGTTCTTGGATTACGGCTTTGTGGAGGAGTCTGATCATCACCATGCTCATCTTGCGTGCTTAAGTCATCGTCGTCGTCATCATCAACATCATCAAAAAACAACCCTTCTACTTTCTTTTCTTCTTTGCTCCATCTTCAGTAATCTGCTTCATCAGACTCAACAATTCGTGAGATAACCACTTTCTTGGTAAGAGGATTATATAGTCTATACGCCTTACTCCTTTTCTCATAGCCGATAAAGATACACTTTTCTTCTTTATCATCTAACTTCTTTCTCTTTTGATAAGAAATATGGGCATATGCAATACACCCAAAAATTCTGAGATGTTTAACTTTCGGCTTGCTACCACTATATGCTTCATTTGGCGTCTTGAACTTTACACTCGTTGTTGGGCATCGATTTACCAAATAAACTGCACATTGAACGGCTTGAGCCCAAAACGTTCTTGGTAGGTGCTTTCCCTTCACCATGCTTCTTGCCATATCAAGAATCGTACGATCCTTTCTTTCTGCAATGCCATTTTGTTGCGGCGTATAAGAGGTTGTCAACTAATAAATAATTCCATGCTTTTTACAGTAACCTTCAAATAACTTCGAGGTGTAATCGTCTCCTCTGTCAGACTTGAATATCTCTAGATACTGTCCACTTTGTTTTTCAGCCATTGCTTTGAATTCCATGAATTTATCAAGGGCTTCCGATTTTTCTTTAAGAATATACACCCAACTCTTTCTACTGAAATCATCAATAAAAGTAAGGCAGTACCTGTTTCTGCCAAGCGATGGAATATAAAATGGACCAGCTATATTGGAGTGCACAATCTCTAGTGGCCTTCTGGCTCTCTAGGATTTTCCAACTTCAAAACTCTGTCTGTGTTGTTTCCCTTTAACGCAAGCTTCACATAACTGATCTGGTTCATTAATTTCTGGCAGACCTTCACCATCTTTGTTCTCGATAACAACCTTAGACCGGTAAAACCAAGATGACCAAATCTTAGATGTCATAACCATGAATCATCTTTAATGACAGACTTCATGCATTTCATCATTTCTGTTCAGATATCAAGTGTGAAAAGACGATTCTTTTGTCATTTCAACTTCGGTAATTAATTCTCTATCTCTGTTTCTGATAACGAGAGAGCCGTCCTTCATGTGTATGTCGTACTCCTTTTCTAAGAGTTGACCCAGACTGATAATATTGCTTTTTAAGGATGGTACATAATAAACATATGATATATATTTTCTATCTCCATTCTTTAAAGTAATCATGCGTTTACCTTTGCCTTTGACCGGAATCTTTGACGAGTCCCCGAAAGTAACTTCTCCTTTGATTGTCTCGTCCAAATCCATGAACAACTCTTTTAAACCACTCATGTGGTTGCTGGCCCCAGTGTCGAGATACCAAACATTTTTTCTGCACTCTTCATTTCCTCTGTAAGTGAGAAAAATAACATCTTCCACATTTTTCTCTTCAGCTGTTGCAAAATTATTTCTTTCCTCCATCTTAGGAGTTGATCTGCACTCGTAACTAAAATGACCATATTTATTGCAATTATAGCATTTCAACTGAGATTCATCACCTCGTTGTTGAAATTCGCCTCTACCTCTGCTTCTAAATCCTCGATCGTGACTATATGCTTGATAGCCATCGCTTGTTTGGCCTCTTTCAAAAGATTGTCTGCCACGTCCTCGTTCACCGCGTCCACTGCATTCACCACATCCACCTCTATAGCCACTACGATCTCCTCTACCTCGTCCATAGCTACTGCTGACTTGATTTTTGCCTACATATAATTTGCTTTGCAAAGCTTGCTCCAAATTACCACTATTTTTATTTTGGTTTATTCTTTGCTCATGAGCTTGAAGAGAACCAACAAGCTCATCTATAGAAATTTGAGACAAATCTTTCGATCCTTCAATCGCAGTGACAACATAATCAAATTTTCGAGTTAGAGAACGTAATAGTTTTTCCATTACCCTCACATCATCAAGAGGTTCTCCATTTCTTTTCATCTCGTTTGCCACCGTTTTCAAACGAGTAATATTTTCTGAACTTTGCATTTTTAACGTTTCAAATTCAGCTCTTAGCGATTGAAGACGTACATTTTTAGCCTTTTCAATTCCTTGTAGAGATTTTTGCAGAATCTCCCACGCATCATTTGATGTTATTGCGTCTGATATTTTTTCAAAGGTTGATTCGTCAACTCCTTGAAAAATTAAGAACAAGGCCTTCTTATTCTTCTTTCGCGATTCTCTTAGCGCCGTCTTCTGGGCGTTTGATAAAGCTGCTTCGGCCGTCACATCTGCAGGCTCGATACATCCGTCTTCAACGATTTCCCATAATTCTTGTGATCCGAGCAGAACCTTCATTTGGATGCTCCAATTCCCATAGTTCGTTTTTGTTAATTTTGGGATCTACGGCTGAATTATATTGGCCATCTGTTCACTTTCTTGAAACGTAGAATTGAACTTGCGACTCTGATACCACTTGTTGGAAGAGTAATGGGATCACAAACTATAATTCGAACAACAACGATATATATCGACACAGGGTTTCTAATATAAAAAACACTCTTGAACCAAAATATATGTAACTCACAAATTTGGTGTTTCAACACCTCTATTTCTTTTTTTCTCTAAATGCTTCTATCTCTCTAATTTTTTTTTTCTCTCAACTACTGCTTGTGTTTTTTCTCCCAAAATCACTCACTAGAAATAAACAAGACTTCCGATACATACACATATATAAATGTCTCCAACTTCATCAACATCTATTTTATCAGTTGGCCCATGTTGGGAAGCAAAATTATACATCATGCCACACTTTTTAGAAATTGCTGTTTGAAACCACGTTTTAAAAGTAAAAATCACTGTTTCAAACAGAGATTTCTACTTTATTTTTACTTTAAAGTAGAAAACGATGTTTGAAACAACGATTTCTACCTTGAAATCGTGGTTTCAAACAGCATTTTCCAAAAGTGTGGTATGCAGGTAAATAAGTTTCAAAATAGAGTATATTGATAATTAAGTTTTAAATATGTATTAATTAGGGAAAAAACTCTCATCCATATCCATTCTAATTAGGGCTAATTACACTTATATCCCTGATGTTTAGGAGTAATTACAGGTAAGGACAATAATTTTGATAAATTACACTTATGTCCGTTGACCAGACAGAATGTTAAAAACCCTAACAGTTTTGATAAAAAGACTGTATTACCCTCAAGTTATAAATCTATTTATTCAAATGCCATTATCTTAAATTTTTCTCTCTATTAAATTCTCTTAAATTCTCTCTCTCTCTCTCTCTCTCTCTATCTCTCTTCCCCCACCACCCTGCACACCACTCCACCGTTGCTACCACCTTCCCTCCACCCCTCATGTTGTTGCGCCTACCATTCCCCACCGCGACGTAGAAAACCAGATCGGTGAGATCACGGCCAACCAGCCATGGCGAGATCGGCGAGATTGTGGGTTTGCGAAGGGATTGCCGGGATCGGCGAGATCGTGGGTTTGCAAAGGGATTGCCGGGATCTGCGGGATCGTGGGTTTCCGAAATAGGGTTTTAGAGAGAGAGAGAGCTGCCGGCTGTGTGGGTTTGCGAAGGGATTGCCGGTAGCGTGGTGCGGGAAGGGGCTTGCCGGCGTGGTGGGGTGCTACGGGGAGAGGCTGCCGACATGGTGGGTGGTGCGGGGAGAGGCTGCTGGCGTGGTGGGGTGGTGTGGACAGGGGCCGCCGGCAGTTAGGGGCCAGGGAAGGAGCCACTGCCGACGGCGGGGGGCAGGGGTGGGAGGCGACGGCCGGCGGGGACTTCAGATTCACCGGCAATAGGAGAGAGAACATAAAACCCTAATTTGCAAATTAGGGTTTCAAGAAAACCCTAATTTGTAAATTAGGATTTCAACAAAATCCTAAAACTAAAACTGATAAATAAATCGTATATAATAATAAACAGATATTTTTCAATATATACAGTACAAGAGGTAGTATCGTCATTTTAAAAATACATATTGACGACATCATACAAAAAGTACACTTTTTGGACAGAGTCCTGACGGATGGACACGGCTGATACATTTTAAAAGTGTTTGGTCACGTTATGTTACATTTTAAAACTTAATGTCCTTAACTGTAATTATACCCTAACCGCAGGGACATATGTGTAATTTGCCCTTCTAATTAACTACACTTTCCTTTTGAACTCAGCAATTTCCCTCTCCACCTGCAATGCATATTCTTTCTGCCGCTTCACCTTCACACAGGAAAATATCCTACTGATCCACAGCTGCAGTGAGCGCCAAGGTAAATTCCAGTTTTTCTGTACTCGCAGCTTCTCTGTATTGCTTCTACTTGCAGCTTCTCTGTATTGATCGAAACTTCCTTCTTAGAAAATCCCTGCTCTCCAGAAAATCCGTCACCCCAGAGCGCATCATCCTCATCATAGGTAAGAAATCTTCCTTCTTATGTTCCTTATGTCAATTTTTAAATTTTGTGCCTCATGATCTTCATCACAGCTAACAAATTTTGCTAAACTTTTGATTTGATAAGCCAAGTCCTTCCTGCATAACCTGCTAACTCCTAGGATTCCTAGATGGGTCCGTCCATCTATTTGAACTGTCAATTATCTTCTTCTTCACGCACACACCCCGCCTCATTTTCATCACAGGTAAGAAATCTTGGCTCTTAACTTTTCTTTTGCCAATCTGTAAATTCTAAATGTCGGCGCTCAAATTTTTGATTGTTTGTTTTCTTAATTTTGCTTCACGGAATATCTATTTGGACTTGATTGGGGGATTAGAAAGAGATGGTAATGTTTAATGTTTTGAAGTTTCGTTTCAATTATCGTTAATTTTTATCTCGAATCACTTATTGTAGTTAACTACAGATTTGTATTTAAATCTTCTGCAATCTTCGTTTAATTCTTCAATTGAGGTAATACAGTAATCATCTCCTCCATGGTTTCTTTAGTTTCATCAAAATCCAATTTCCTTCCTTCAATTGTAGTATAACAATCAGGGGTTACTTTGGATATGACTTCAATTTGATCCACGCTTTTGCAATGTAATTTGGAATTGGTTTCATTTTCGGATCGGAATTTTGTTTCGGATTTTGATTGAGCCAAAAAATTGGGTGACCGTCTAGTGTATTACGGCGTTAACCGGTGCCAAGAGCTCATTAACGTTAATAGTAGACAGTGGTGGTTGTATGTAGCAGGTATGGTGGTGGACCACTATGGTGGTGAGTTCGGATGTAGGGAAGGAGAGGATCTTCAATTGGAGGATGGTGCGTACGTATTGCACTATCAACATTGGTCTTTCTCTTGGTTCTTATATGCATGGACAAGTATTCAATTGAGATGTATTTTCAGCATCGTTAATTCCTGTGTCATACCTTGGTACATGGCGAAGTTGCTCGTATATGTGCAACTACCTTCTAAATTGCAAATGTATTTGCGATAACCATGATGGTTCAGAGGTCTCCTACCTTAGAATGAGGGGGTCCAAATCTCACCCAGTGCAGGATGCAGTCTCCTCCCTCCTTTCATATATATGGGCATAAAAAATGGATGCAAGTGTTAAGATGTCTGGGAAAATGTGATGACTTTTAGCAGTAGCAGCAGCACAACTCGTCACATGCTCCAAAACTTCATTAGATCCTTGTTACCAGCAGCGAAAACATGATTATTTATGTGTCTATACACATATATAAAAGTCACCAACCTGATCAACATCCATTTTAGCTCTTGCCCCACCGTCTCCCCATCCAGTTTCTCTGTATTGCTTCTACTTACAGCTTCTCTATTTTGATTCAAATTTGCAGCATCTCACCCCAGAGCTCATCATCCTCATCCAGGTAGCAAATCTTGCTTCATGACTTGAAGTTTCGTTTCAATTATGGTTAGTTTTTATCTGGAATCACTTATTGTAGTTAACTATAGGCTTGTACTTCAATCTAGGCATATACTGCAATTGAAGGGAGGAAATTGGGTTCTGATGAAAGTAAAGAAACCATGGAAGAGATGATTACTGTATTACCTCAATTGAAGAATTAAAGTCCTCCATGGTTTCTTTACTTAGTTAACTATATGCTTAGATCTTTGCTCTTGAAATAGTCTTATTACTTCAAAGATTAATAGCAGGTCTGATTCGACAAGGGAACAGACATATTGATTTCTCTTTTTCTTACTTTTGTGCTTCATATTAATGGCATGTTACAGTAGTTTTATGACATGTGAGTCTGGTATAGCATTTGGAAATCTGGAAGATGCATGAAAGTATTACATTTAGGTTATTATAGATCATTGTGTTTTAGTCCGTCTCACTCTGCAATCAGAGTATGTGAGTGGTTCCTCGAATCTGATTCAGATTGATCCATGTTCGCACTTGGTAGATTGTTTCAACCAAAAATTAGGTCAATCATTTGTCACGAGGGATCTCTGAGAAACTATATCTTGTTTTAATCTCTGATGCCCATATGTTTTCTAGAGTTTAGTGAGTTTTATTTCGTCCAATCTTTAATAGTTGTAGTAACATCAGCCTGATGCACGTGTTATGTATTTGGGACACTATTGGATTGTTTTCTTTAGCATGTACTTCGAAATGATGGACTTTCAGTAGATGCATATCCTCGTCTACTTGTATATGTTTTGATAGAATGGGTTTGCTCTGTGCTGTTTTCTGTCCTGTTAAGCCTGTGTTTTGAACTATTGTAAGAATGCAATACCATCCCCAGCCCCTCCCCACGTAACCCCCCGAGCCCGGTTGCAGCGATCTCAACGAATTTCCGGTCTCGCCTCCAGGCACAACCCAGATTTGCAATGCCAAAAAATCACCGTTGACCACCATCAACAACTCGACTAACATCATCTTCGCCTCATGCCCTCTCCCAAAATTAGTTTAGGGATTACTTTGGATATGACTTCGATTTGATCCGGGCCTTTGGTATGCAATTTAGATTTCGTTTTACTTTCAGATGTAGGGAAGGAGACGATCTTCTCTAGGAGGACGGTGCGTACATATTGCAATATCAAAATTTTTCTTCCTCTGGGTTCCTATATACATGGACAAGTATTCAATTGAAATATATTTTTAGCATCGTTAATTCCTGTGTGATACCTCAGTACATGGCGAAGTTGCTCGTACATGTGCAAGTACCTTCTAAAATGCAAATGTATCTGCAATAACCATAATGGCTCAGAGGTCTCCTACCTTATAATGAAGGGGTCCAGATCTCACCCACTGCTGGATGCAGTCTCCTCCCTCCTTTCATATATCTGGGGCATAAAAATGGATTCAAGTTTTAAGATGTTTGAGCAAATGAGATGACTATTAGCTGAATTTCATCAACTGCACTGTTACTTTTCGTAGGAGAAATCTTTATTTCTATATAAAGTCAACAGCTGGAATCTTTACTTCTCTGTTACTTTTCCTTGGAGAAATCTTAGCTGAATTTCTTCTTTATTTCATAAAAATGCGAACTTCTCATCCTGCATCGTGTCGTCAACTTCTTGGATGAAAGAACTACAAAGTACTAAGAAATGTGCTCCAGTTTTCCCCGTTTTTTCCGTTGCGAGTGGACTAGGCTTTGGAACCATATAACGAATTTCTGGGTGCCTGTAGATCTCTTTACGTATATATTTTCATCGGCTGAAAGTTTCTTTTCACTTTAACATTTGGGAGCTGTCTTTTAATTACATATAACCATGCATATGTGTCTGAATGTAGCTAACTAAGAAGGTTTGATAACTGAACTGCTTCGTTTGTGAATGGACTGATGGCCAGTTTCTTAGAAATGGTGTCGTCACTGTCACTGTTGTATAGCTACCACTTGAACCTTTTACTGTTTGCAACTTCAAGAGAAATCATTAAAAACATGAAATGTGAATTCTGTAGTCTTAAATTGAGCGATGTTTTATTAACTTCTATTGGACATTTCGTTGTTTTGTAATCTGTTGTTCGACATTCTTCATTTGCTTTCTTGTTCACAAACTGCCTACAAAATCTCCCCAGCTTCTCTTATGTCAAATTTTCCTGATTATTGTTATGTAACTATGCTATTGCCTTCTTTCGCTCAGATGGTTTTATAAGTAATGTATTGTTTTATTCCAATGACATTGCTCTATGATACTGACTACAGCTGTTATTTCCTTTCAAATAGATTTATGGCAGTCGAATATATGATGCTTCGTCAAATAAATGAACAGACTAAACCTTGGAAAGCGAAACAATAATCATGGCAGTCGAATAAATGTCCAAGTCGGGCGTCACAAAATTCTAAACTTACATATTGGCTGACGAAGAGGTTATTCTTTATGTTCATTCTATTAGATGTATTACATTATTTTTGTATGACTTATATGATTGTCTCTTAATACAACATAGGGAACTAAAATCCAAGCCACTGCATTTGGCGATGATATTCCAAACTTCAGTGCAGCTCTCGATGCAGACAACGAATATTTCTTTAGTAATGGTAGCGTGCAAAGAGTCCGAGTAGTCCAAAGGGTTGCTGATAGCAACTACCAAATCATGTTGAATTCAAAGATGAAGATAGAGAATGTTACCAGCGTAGTGCCACACCAGTATAATTTCATTCCTCTCTCGCAACTGAGCAACTACTTGGGTACTGGTGCTACAGTAGGTATGTTTCCATTTGTTTGTTGTTTTGAGCTTTGTAATTTTACAACCATGTAATTAATTGTCATGTTATTTACTTTCCTTGCAATCTGACCACAGACATTCTTGCAATTGCAATTGAAGTGTTGTCAACAAAAAGCACAACTCCTCGTGCATCAGGATATCCAGCACGTGTGCGGGACATTGTGATCATTGACCAATCGTAAGTTCTACCATCATATGCTTTTGGAAAATTCACACAACAATTGTAATCATTATTAACTTGATGGCAGTATGAGGCCAATCAGATTGGCAACCTAGAATGAATTTGTCTCCGATGAATGTGAGAGTAGCTGCTGAAATAAATCATCTACGAGTAGTCATCATCACAAATATTTTAGTACGGCCATATAATGGTATGCAAGCAACTACTTCCTTTAAATTTTGCCAATTGTAAAAATCAGATTCATGGTCATTGATGCATAGATGAAATTAGCCAATTCCAAGTTGCTGGAATCACTTATTGTAGTTAACTATAGGCTTGAGCTCTTGACAATGCAACATATAGTTGTCCATGTGAGAAAACAGGTTCTGGTAGATATTTGCCAACTTTTTGCAATGTTTGTCCTTGAGCTTTGTTGATAGTCATTCCAAAGCTTAAACGAAGGGGGAACTATTTTCTTTCGAATTGGAAAGGATATTTTTCTGAGGTTGGCGGTTGCAAAGGAATGCGAGGAATGAAGACGCAGTTGCCTTTGTACTGGCCAAATTCCATTTCTGCTACAATTATATTTGATTCAAAGCCTTTGCGTAGTAGCCGTGTTCCATTGCATAGACCAGAAGACGGATCTAGGTTTCTCAGCAACATTGATGATGGGGCATGACATGCATTTGGTGACAAAGTATGCAAGAATTCTGGTTGGTAGTTTTGATATGTGTCATCAATGGCTTTATCAAAGCTGGTGTAGGTGTATGTTTCATCAGGGAATTTTTCAATCAGATTCGCATTAATTTCATCAACATAATCATTTTTTGGGGTTAGGATTGCTCTGCTTGTGAAGTATGATGAATCTGATATATGTTGTTCCATACATGGGTAGATGAATTCTGTCAAATCTGAAATGGATTTAGAATCATCTGTGTATGGAATGACCATACCTTTGGGAATTCCAATAGTGTCTTCATTTGTACACTTTTCTGTGCCATTACCGATGTGGAGAAGGAATTTTGAGAACTCGGGATCATGGATGCTCTCATATTCTCATTCAAATACAACTTTTGTATGGAATCCCAAAGATCTGACATGGCGAGGCTGTTCGAAATTGCTTCTTGTCGTGATGCGCGGGAGGTAACTGGGAGTACTTGGCGAAAATCTCCACCGAATACAACAACTTTTCCTCCAAAAGGGTATCGTTTGAGCAAATATCACGTAACATGCATCTACAATAAGTGATTTCAGCAGCTGGTTGTTTCATTTGCTGCTAAAACACAAATTTCTTGTTGCTAACATCTTGCTTTTCAACCTGAATCTAAAACATAAGTTTTCAAAATGATAGGCAACCATCCACTAAATTAAAATTAGGCCGTTTAAAACTGGCTTTTCTTACAGTTTTGTGAAACCTTGGGATAAAAATTGATATATTTAACGATTGACTGTACTCATTGTTTTTAGCTATTGGTTCTTGTGCATTAAGATTGCCAAAAAACAATATTCTACTTCACCAGTACAATGATATTGCAGACACTTGTTAATAAAACAGAAGAGCCCTTTCTACTTCCCAAACAAGAATTTGAAGTGTTGCCAATCATGTCAACAACAATGGTATTATGGAAAATTTCATTTTCTGTTAGTAATCATGAAAGAAGTTAACTAGGAGGGGACAACTGTTTGCATAGTATCAACACATTTTTGCGTGATCAAAAGAATGAAATGGCTACCTTACCACTGATTTCACATAGCAGTTCCCAATTTCCTTTTGAAGCGAGACTGAATTTTCCTTGAATTTGTCCATTTTTCAAGGTCTCAAAAACACAAATAAACTCAGAGAAGACTCTGAAATCATTTCAATATATTGAAGACAGTTGGACTACCATATTAATTTGCAACTTCCTTGCATTAGGCAAATTATTTGTTTTGATCTCTGTCTTTGTAAAGACCTATTCATTCTAACAATACAACTACAAAACAACAACTACTTGGATACTCAACCAAAGGCTTGTATGACACATGTAATTTCCTTCTTAGTTGCAGAGTTGATTGAAACTGATTGTGAACCAAATAGCATTGCTAAATGGAGATAGGTCACTGTCCAAACTTATTAAACAACGTCTTAATCTCCTTAAAAATCAGCCAACTTTGTTACATTTTGTATAATCTTTTGTCATTCATGTAGTAGATATCACTTAGCAAAAAAAAAACACAATCACAGTGACGTTTCACCTTGTGCACTTAAAATGGAAAAGGAAAAACACCTTAATTAGATAATCTCAGAAAGAATAACATCGTAATGTTCATGAATTTGTCCTTACCTTGTAATTAAATTAAACAAGAATTCTAAAGTGATTTCTACTCTATACAGCTTTCATCTTTGATGTTCAGTAAAATACAATATCACGTATAACAATAAGAACAAACTTTTGCTCCTACCGGGGTTGTAGGAATCTTCCTCCAACCCTATTCCTACAACCCCGTGTATAGTGACAATCAATAGTCGCTAAATATTTCTAGGTGGTGTTAGACTAATGCCACGTCACCCGTATAGGTGGTGTTAGACTACCATTAATATTTTGCCAACTCAGCAAAGTGATCACGCGGGGACTACAATAACAAATATTAATTTTAGGTAACTATGGTTAGTGAAAAATTGAAATTCAAATTTTCACCAAAAATTCCCGCTCATCGATTTCCCGTTGTCAATATATTTTCATTTCTCATTCTCTTTCTTCACCTTCATCTTCAGAATTTGTGGACATTCAAATTTTAAAAATAATGAAGCTAATTGTAATGGTGAAAATGGAAGAGAAAAGAGAAGGAAGATGAAGATGAAGGTGAAGAAAATGAATGAGTAATGGAAATATATTGATGGCAGAAAATCGGTGAGCGGGATTTTAAAAATTTTGGTGAAAATTTGAATTTCAATGTTTTACTAACTATGGTTATCTAAAGTTAATATTTGCTATTCTTGTCCCCACGTGATCATTTTGCTGAGTTGGCAAGATGTTAATGGTAGTCTAACACCACCTATGCGGTGACTTGGCGTTAGACAACTACCAAATATTTTCTCTTTCAATACATAAACATGTACACCATATGTACTTCATTTCTTATCTCTTCTCACATGTTTTTTTTTCGCAGATCCACAAAATGTAAAGTATGGAAAAATCTTACATAGAAGATCAAACATATAAGTGTGGATGTTATGTCCACCTACATGTTTTGGAATTTTGGAGGTTATGTTGTTTCTTCCATTTTGTCAATCCCAGCATGGATGTGTGAACTTTGATTGATTAATCACGGATGCTGGAATTTGTTGTTTCTTCTACTATCACTACAAGAAAAATAACCATTAGCGATGAAATTTTTCCGTCGCTAAATATGAAAATTCCGTCGGTAAAGCCTTTAGCGACGGAAATTCCGTCGCTAAAGTTCTGTCGCCTAAACCCTTGTCACTAAAGGTTTTATCGACGGAATTAGTGTTCCATCAGTGATGCCTTTGTCATTAGCAACGGAAATGGTCATCCTTTAGCGACGGAATTTCCGTCTCTAAAAATATTTTCCAATTTTTAAAAAATTAAGTTTTTAAAAAATAAATAAAGAAATATAAATATATTTTTATGCATTTTTTAAAAAATTACCATTAGCGACGGAAATTTCGTCGCTAAATTTTGTGAAGGACAAATTGTTCGTCGCTAATTCCCTCGCAAAAACCATAATTAGGAGTTAAATAATTTTTTCCGTCGCTAATTTCGTCGCAAAAACCATATTTTGGAGCTGAATATATTTTGAATACTACTAAAAGTTAGCTGAATCATATTTAGGAGCTAAAATTTGAATACCACTAAAAGTTAACAATTGAGTTAATGCATCTAAATCAACCACTTGCTTGGTTACCAAAATGAACAAATATTCCAACAAATGTAACGTCAAATCTTGTCACATAAGGCATCATCCACCAAGCTCGTCGAATGTATCATCATTGCCATCCTCAGTAGTATCAGTCACGGTAACTTCGACCTGTAACAAAGCAATTAAAGGCATGTTAAATGATGTATCAATGTACTTGCATAACTAGGTGTAACCATGAATCCAACCTAAAATATGTAAGTCAAACAATGATGGAACTACATCAAATATTTGACAATATCCGACATCCAACATGGTAGCTACAACAGAGTGAGCTACTCGCTAAACCAAATTATCCATCAGAAGCTACTTCTAGTTGGGACCATCTAGATTAATTCACAATGGCAAGTTCTACACAAAATGGTTAAGCATGCTTGAAAGCTAACAACATTTTTTTGCATGAGTACCTAAACTGCAAATAGGAAATAACCCAGCAAGATAGATGAAAAATCAGTTGTGTGGAAGTCCTATGCTACAAATCAAAACCAAAAAGGGCTGACTATCACTATTGCAGCCCCCCGCCAAACACACATCACCTTCACTGCTACAGCAGTCCCATGCACACCCACACCACCCCCTGCCTTGCACTCACATCCACACCACGCACACACACACACAACAGGTTGGCACACACACACACACACACACCCCGCACACCCCCTCCCCCTAGCAGTCACCATGGCTGCTCCCTCCTCCCTTCATCCCCATGCACACACAACTTTACATAGTTGTGCACAGACCACCCCTCCACCCCCACCCCAACCCCCAAAACCCTCTTCAAGAACACCCCAAAAAGAAACTGTCAAGCATCCAAGCACATATATAATTCAACAGGGTGATGAACAACTAAATGCCCATTACTGGGGAAGTCAAATTTGACCAGAAACAAGTTAATTTGGTAATCTTCTATAGTCAGTTCCATGAAAAGAGGCACCCAATTCACAGAAGCTGGTACAAGCACTATTGATGCAAAGTACCTAGCTTTAGTGCTCATAGCACCATTGATGCAAGTAGCTGGTACAAAGTTGGTAGAAAATCCAAATATGTTTTTCATGCTTGAAAATATGAACTACCTGTATGCATGAGTTTATGTGAACCTCTAAAACTTTTAGATGCAAAGCTACTATGCATGAGTTTATGTGAACCTCTAAAAATTTTAGATGCAAAGCTACTATGCATGAGTTTATGTGAACCTCTAAAACTTTAAGAGCATAGAAAATATGAATTACCTGTAGGAGTTCTTTCTCTTTCATCCGTTTTTCCACCTCAATCTCTACCATCTTAGCAATTTCAGTCTCTTTCATCTTCTGCACCTCAAGCTCCACAATCTTCGCAATTTCAGTCTCTTTCATCTTCAACATGAGTTTATGTGAACCTCAAAAACTTTTTTTTGGATTCTAAACAACTAAAAATAAGGTTTAGCTACGTTTTAAGTTTATCAATTTTTGGATGAGGCACCAAAATTTCAAAACCATACTGACAAATGTATGTAAATATGAGGATAATCGGGATGCCTGTTATCATCTAAGTGCAAAGGTCAAGAGGATAAAACGTGAGCTCAAAAAAACAGCATAAAGAGCATTACAGTAATATCTCTATAAGAGCTGCTGCAAATTTGAGGATGCTCCAACCAATTGAAGTTCAAGTACTGAAATAATCATAATCATGAAGTTGTCCATCAGGAAAAGATAGTTCAAAGACAGTATTATGCATTTGTGCACAATGGAGAAGCCTTTTGTCATCAAAATGCCCGAGTTAAGGATATAAATATGGGAGACTACAATAAAATTTGGTCATCATCAACGAGGAAGGTACCCAGATCTCAGATGCTAAGGAAGTTCACCAAGTGGCAATTAAACATTTTGTCAAATTTCTTAGAAAACCTGCATAGAAATAGTCTACCACTAAGACCAGGCATGTAGAGGTTCTTAAACGACTTGTTGCTAAGCAAGACAAATTTGAGCTTGGTTCCCCTAATACTTACCAGGAAATAAAAGAAGCCGTGTTTTCTCTCCAGAATAGCTAGATGGATGAACAAAATCTGAATTCTCATGAAACAAACACGAAACGCAAACACACATATGCACATAATAAATTAACTACTACATTGCAATTACGTTTTATGACATCAGTGTTCTAATTAAATATAATTGCAGAGAGATGAATTAAAACTAGAGAAAGAGTTGAGATGTGAAAGTGAGAGTGAGAGGAAGAGGAAAAATTACCTGGCAAGGAGATAGATTCAGATGAAGATCAGAAGATTGAAGACCCAAACGATTGAACGAAGAACCCTAATTTGATTATACCAAAAATCAAATTCCTAACAGTTAGTGCGAAGAAGACAGTTAAGCCTTACATAAATTGCATCAGTGAGCAAGAGGGCTTTGTACAAACCTTCAGAGTGGGGCGCGACGGGTTGCCTCCATAACGGCGACAGGGGTGGGAGGGATGGTGGCGCGACGGGCGTGAAGGTTGCCGCCACAACTTCTCTTCTTTTGCCGAAACACAGATTATGTTTTTTCTTGGTTTTTCATGTGTATTATGTATATTCTTCTATTTTTCAATAATTAGTAAAAGCATTTTTTTTGTTATTAAAAATAAATATAACAAATTTAGCGATGGAAATACTTCCGTCGATAAAATCCGTCACTGAATTCCGTCGCTAAATTATTTGTGACGGAAAATTCCGTCGCCCATTTTTGCTTCCCGCGCATTTTTCCCTCTAATATTTTTAGAGTCAACATAGTGATGGAATCTATTCCATCGCCCAATTCCGTCGAAATTGGTGTCTTTTAGCGATGAAATTCATTCCATCACTAAATTTCGTCGCTAATAAGCGTTTTTCTTGTAGTGTATTACTACTCGATTTCATACAAGCCCTTTCAATAACTTCATACTAACATATGCCTCAATCTATTTTGTTTGAGGGTTAGTGGTTCAACCGAATTTATATAATTTGCAATGCCAGTAATGTGCATTAAACTTAGAAAGTCTGACAAACTACCTAGGAAGACTGCCACGCGCGTAGCACGTGGACGTCTAACTAATATATATAAGAGGACTATGTCGAGTTTTTGCCCTAAATAATCATTTTTTATTACTTAATTACTCATCTACCCCATTTTCAACCTTATTTACCTATCTAACCCATTTTTGGAAATCTCACTTTCAAACAGAGATTTCAAGCTAAGAAAACGTGATTCCAAACCACGTTTTCAATATATTTAGTAACGTTTGCTTGAAAACGTGGTTTGGAACTACATTTTCTTAACTTGAAATCTCTGTTTGAAAGTGAGATTTTAAAAAATAAATTAAATAGGTAAATAAGGTTAAAAATGAGATAGATGAATAATTAAATATTAAAAAAAAATATTTAGGACAAAAACTCAGACTATGTCGGCAACTTCATCACACATATGTCGGCAACTTCATCACAAATCCATATGTTTTCTAAGTCAAAGTCTTCAAGGCGGCTATCTTCTTCCAAGTCTTCAAGGCGGCAAGCGAGTCTTCTGGTGGATAATTCAAAGCTTCACATTTAATATAAGGACAATATATATAGCTGACCATGAAGAATTTTCCAAGTCAATATTTGCAACTCAAGGAGTTTACAACTCCACTTCAACCAATCATATTCATTCTTCATGTAAGGGTTTGAATTTCTAACACATCGCACATATCACAGAAACGTTGAGTCACAGCTTTGCCGTTTTGAGGCCAATTGCTTGAGCGGATGTTCTCAGAAGTGTCACTTTCTGACATGCCTGCCGGTGTCTGGTTGTTCAGTGCGCAATGGGATTACCATATGTTATTGGGAGATGGCTGCAGATCACTTTGCTTCTTGATTCAGATTATATGCAAACTTTTCAACGGTGGAAGAGCTCTTGCTAAACTGCACGTTATACGTTCGACAAGAGGTTCGCGAGACTTGAATTTCGTTCTTTGCGTGTAAACGTAACAGTGTCGGTAATCATATTTTGCTGAAGAATTGTTGTTGTAATTTTTAGCAAGAGCGACAATACACTTGTAGCGGCGATTATTTGCATCAGGCAAGGCAAGAAAGAGAGAAGGAGTTTGTTGACCCTTATTATATTGTTTAGAACAAAACATAAACATACTTTTGACGAGATTAAGCAAATCTTATGAAGATCAGTACTTTAGAATCTCCAGCCCTTTAGACATAATATTTTTTTATTTGGGTGGAATCGGAATCTCCAGCCCTTTAGACATAATGGACCCGTATATGTTTACGATATTCGTTTTCTATTTTCATTTTCATGATTTTCATATTCGGTTTGAAAATACGTTCCTGTACTTTTATCATTTTTCACCAAAGAAATTTTAACTATTTTTTCTTATATTGAGTTAAGTTTGGGTGAAAAAAGCTGAAAACACCTTGGAGGTGTTTTCAGTTTTTTGTCACTATTTGAGTAATTTTATTCAAAACGAAAATAGAAAATTGTAAAAGTACGCAAAAAAAGAACATTTTTTATTATCATTGCAAAAAATAAAAAACGAATATCGTAAACGCACATGCCCATACTTTTGAGTCTCCGGCCCTTTAGACATAATACTTCTTAATCTCCAGCCCTTTAGACATAATACTTTTTTAACTTTCGTGAGGGAAGAGCTGAATCGGAAGACCATCTACTGGAACTGGAGATAATTCAATGATGATCTTTTCATTTGGATTCAACCTCTTCCATTTGAACTTTGTGACCAACCTATGCATGAAGATCAGTACTTCTAGACGGGCATACTCGTTGCCGGGGCACATCCTGGGTCCTCCTCCAAATGGTACAAAACTGTATGGCACTGGTCCAATTCCTTCAAACCTTGACGGGTCAAACTTCTCCGGATTAGGAAAGTAATTTGGGTCTTTGTGTGTTGAATAAACGCTCCAAAAGGCCTGTGATTGTGATTATGGCAACAAGGATCAATCCATACGTGCATTAAATATGAAGCAAAAATCATTGAAGAAGGTTTTATGTAGAAATAGTGAAAACTCACCTTCCATTCCTTTGGTATCTTAAAGCCCGCATAAGTGAAATCCTTAATAACTTGTCTGAAAGTTCCTGGAGCAACAGGTTGTATCCTCAATACCTCATTTAAAACGCACCGAGAATACTTCATCTTTTGGACATCTTCCCAATTCAACCTCTCTCTTGGTCCTTTGGAGTTCGAAATCTCCGTTTGTTCTATTTCGAAGGTAAACCAAGTTTAAGGAAAATGGAAGCCAGTCAGTTAATTGTCAGGAAACAGCTCTAGTTACAGGAGATGCGGAAACAGAATGGATTATATAACTGTTTTTAGGAGACGTTGCTGTTGGGTTTAAAATAACTGCAGGTGCATGTCAACGATTTGATTTGTTTTAGATACAGAGTAAAGAAAGAAATAAAGCATGAATTTCACCCTGAGATTGGGATTTACCTTTGAAGACTTGAGCATAAACATCAGGATGATCTGCAAGATAGTAAACAACGAAAGTAATAGCAGCGGTTACTGTATCATGGCTGGCGAAAAGTATGCCCAAGATCAGTTCAGCAGCCTCGATCTCCGTCAAGAATTTTCCATCCTCATCAGCTGAAAGCAGTAAGTGGGAAGCAAGATCAGGAGTTCCCATACCCGGTTTCTCATTCAATTGCCTCCTTCTCTCCTTGAGGATAGGCGACAGCTCGTACCTGATGTGATCGGCGGCCTTAATTGCACGGCGGAAAGTCGTGCCAGGCAAGTTCATTGGCACGGCAAAGAGCCCGGCGGCGACGAGGCCAAAATTGGTTGCGAAACTCGCCACCTGATTGGGATCCTCCACGCTCATAAAGAGCCGGCACGCCGTCTCGAATGTGAACTTCTTCGCTAGGGTGTAAGCCTTAACTTGCTTATTAGATGCACCACTCCAGTCTCTCTCCAAGTGTTGCATGGCCATGCGATCCATGATTGGCACGTACTTTTGAAGTGCTTCCGGCTTGAGGAACTCCGGGAGGATACTTCTCAGCATTTTACTCTGTAAGATAGCGCCGGTTTCTTTGTGTTTTGCGTTGATGATCTTGAGGAATGTGGATGGCAACCAGGAGACCACAAGCTTGTTCTCGTTGGAGAACAAAAACTTGTTACCCGCTGCTCCACAGAATACGGCTACGGTTTCTCCGGCCATGGAGGTTTTGAATACCTCCGGTGAGAATTTTTCCATCCTCTCTCTAACGAACTTATCGGGAGTGCCATTCCTGCCTGAGGCTACGTATTCAAGCGATTCTCCGATAAATGGCCAACCCGTACTGCCAGGAGGATATCTCTGGTCAGGGGGGGACTTTTTACGGAAGATGAAGAATAAAGAGAAAGATGCATAGAGTAGCCCAAAGAGCAGTAGACAAGAGAGAGTGAAATCCATATGGTCGAGCAGAGCAAAGGATGAAGTTGGGTAGTAGAAGATGTGTTTCTTATAGGGAATTAAGGTGTGATCGGTTAAGACGGAACTTCAAAAGTCCACATTCAAACGTCCACAGTCAGAAGGAACTTCATTTGTTAAGAATGGACTCTGCTGGGTTCTTCGTGCTAACCTCTCTTGGACTTTGCTTCCCAACCACCGGGCGGGGGGGGGGGGGGGGGGGGGGCAGCCAAATTTTTTCCAAAACAAATGAAAGCAAGCCACAAAGATAAGTTAGTTCAAACTCTCAACTAACAATTTTAGATGATGTCATGAAAATGAATTGGCTATAATCAATCGTCTCTAAATGATAATATTACTAATGAACGTGTTAGAAGAAAATGCACTAGAAACATTTAGTGACTATTAATTGTCACTATACACAACCCGGGTAGGAGGAATATTACTACAACTCGGGTAGGAGCCAAAATTTGTTCTATTTTATACTGCTGGGTTCTGCATGCTAACCTCTCTTGGACTTTGCTTTCACAGAGGTTCCGATCTCAATATCATTTCTAGGTCGGAGCAGCCTGAACAATTTCAGGATAGTTAATCTCTGACCTCTTTCACTCTAAGATGCAAAGTACCGGGATTAAATATGGGTGAAAAAGTAAATCGTATTCGTAATATTATTTATATATGAGGTGCACTGCTTTAATTTAGTAATGACTAGTTAATGGACCATGCAAAATGCACGAGATTAAATAAAAATAGGCCTTTTCTAACTAAAAAAGGAAAAGCAAATTAAAGCAAGCCACAAAGATAAGTTAGTTTAAACTCTCAGCTAACAATTTTAGGTGATGTCGTGAAAATGAATTAGCTACTAATTCTTCAACTCTAATGAAAGTGGGGAGAAACTAATAATTAAACATATTATCTAACTCAACCCCAAGGCGTGGATACAGTGACAAAGGGCCTTGAGGAATAACCTCAAGGTCCAAAGTTCAAATTTTCATACCGACGGGCCATATAAATTACAATTACAAGAAAAACCTTCTACGCCGGCGGCCGGAAAACGCCGCCATAGGCCAAAAAACCGCCGGCATAGGTTTAGCCGGCGCTAGGGCAGCGACGCCTTTAGTCGCGTTGCGCTAGGCATATACCGGCGGTCATAGGGTCTATACCAGCGGTCAAACGCCGGCATATCTCTCTCATTATCTGGCTTCTAATGCTGCTTTCAGCATCCGCCTTCTAATGATGCTTTCACCGGCAGCAGTTATCTAAGCCAGCGGTCACTGGCGCCGCCATAACTAAGTATTTTTTTAATTTCATAAATTAATTAGAAGATTATAGGCAACGACTTTGACCGCCGCTATAGTTTTTTTTTCAGATTTTTAATTTCTTAAATAAATAACTTATGCCGGCGACACCGACCGCCTATAGAGGTATTTATATTATTTTTTTTGCAATTTATATAAAACAAGGCATATGCAAAACCAAGATCAAAGTAAAAGAATACATCACATTCATCAAACGATTAAGAAAATTATCAAGATCCATGATTCATAATTCAGGAAATCTAATACATCTTGTTAAAATGCAACATAGACTCCATACAACTTCAATTTGTTCAAGAAAACCATCATTAACCCTATAGAAGTGTTTTAACACTAGACAAATCCCATGCATTCACAAAATTATCAAGATCTTGCACATCATCAATGTTAACTCCCAAGTCTGGCATCTCTAGGTCCATTTGCATTCACATCCATGACAACCTGTTACAAAGAAAAACTCGTTCATTATACTTAGCAGAAAAAGCTGTCTAAACAAGTAGCAAAGGTATCATATAAAGCAAAGAATTCTTCCTCGGCCCAGCAAAAGAGAGAAACCCAAAAAGGGTCCCTGAATTTGGGTGGGTTTCACATTGTACTTCTTAACATTTCAAACATACTATGTATTCATTGCCAACTTAGAAATATGTCACTAAACAGCTGCCAACACTGAAATGTAAAAATCTTGCATATTTATGCGTCTTTCTTGTAATAGATGTGCAACCCAAGCAATGTGGGTATTGTTTTGCTAACCCAATTAACAGTTTACCTTAGAGTTCAATGCAATGTCTTTCTCACGCCACTCATTGCCGGTGCCGCGGCGGCGAGCGGCGCTGCCGGCAACGACTCCAAGACCCAAAATGTTTGAACTTTGGAATAAGAATTCACAAAGCTTTCTAAACATCATATGAACAATCAATTTTACATTAATCATTGCTAGGGTGAAAGAAATAGTTACCTGATTAGATCAATCCCAAAGTGTGCTCAACCCTAAAGCAAATTGAGAATCATTTGAGAGGAGTGTTGAGACTTCAGATCTGGAAAAGAGGAGAAAAGAAGAGAAATTTAGCGAACGGATTGATGGAGAATGGACAAGTGAGAGGAAGGAGAAGACAGAGAGAGAGAGAGAGACAAACCTGATGATGCGTCGTGTGAGAGAGACGTGAGAGACGAACCAGAGTCACGTGTTTACTGTTTAGATTAGAATAAGAAAACATAAAAATAAAAGAAGAAAACATGGAATATAAACCAACATCTCATATGCCGGCGGTCGGTGAGTTGGCTAATATAATTAGACTGTCAGCATAGAAGTGTTTTGGCGCTAAATTTTAGCACATAAATTTTGGGATGAAAATATGACCTATGGCATCGCTGAATGTTTGACCGCCGGCTTAAAGCGTCGCTATAGCTCCTACAGCAACGGTCATCGTGGAGGCGTCGTCGTAGCCTAGATATATTGGCAGTTGCGGATCATTTGATCAATCTACTTCTGGATTGTCTTATAAGAGAGGGCCATGTACAACAACGCCTTCGTGTGGCCGCCGTCATAAAGCGTCGTGACAGATAGGGCTGTAAATGAACAGAATTGTTCACGAACAGCTCGATGTTCGTTCTCTGTAAAACTCGTTCATGTAATAAGTGAACCGAACACGAACACAATTTTAGTGTTCATTTATTAAACGAGCCGAGTTTGAACATAATGATGTTTGTTTATTAATGTTCGTGAACAAGAGGGCTCGTTTATTTAACGAGCCGAGTCCTATAAACGAACATCCGTTCGTTTATACTCAATTGAAATTGAAAAATACAGTATACTAAGACCTACACAAAATATCTGTGTATTGGGACCTGTGTTGAGACGTGGAAGCATTTGGATCACTTATCCTCTCTGGCTTTCTCTATCACCAAATTCATTTCCCTTCTCATCAGACACTCACTCAACTCAAGTCTCAACAAACACCCGTGCCCCTGTCTCATAAGTATATCACCGGCCATACCACACCCCACGCCGCCGGCCATACCACACCCTTACTCCGCCGCCAGACCGCCGCTCACACCGCCTCCTTCTCTCAGATACTCGAACAGTCAAGCACCCTCATCCCCCTCTCTCTCATCACACAAGAACACTGCCAGCCAGACCACCATCCACACCGCCGTCCAGACCACCGCCAAAGTCATCTGATCTCTCACACACTCAACAACGTCTCACAGATCCCACATAGCCCCCCATTCTCTCTCTCTCTCTCTCTCTCCCTCTCCCCCCACTTTTACATTGAAGAAGAAGATTCAGCCATTACTTTGGCTACCACTCTAGGGAAGCATCGAGATAAGGCACCTCAATCGACCCCACCCGAGTTTACTGAAGCGATCCTTGGTGGCCTCAGATCCATCGGCGGATGCCTCCTTCAAAGTAACGGAGGTGTGCGATGACTCTCCACGCATGCACATCAGGGCTTCGACGCCGTCAACAATGCCATCTATGACTCTCCACGCATATGTGCATGTTCCTGATCAACAAAGGAAGCAGCTCGATGATAAAAGTGAGAAGTTTATCCTCATCGATGATAAAAGTGATCGGTTGTATAACTTATACCCTTTCTTGATTGTAACCGATGAAGATAAACTTCTCACTTTCATCATCGAGCTTTTTCCTTTGCTGATCAGGAACATGCACATATGCAATACTTCCAAATACTTTCAAGTGGGACACACTTGGCTTGTATCCACTCCAAGCTTCTTGTGGTGTTTGATTCCACACACTCCTTGTTGGACATCGATTCGATAAATAGACCGCACAATCGATTGCTTCAGCCCAAAATTCATTGGGCAAGTTCTTGCTCTTCAACATGCTTCGAGTCATGTTCACTATAGATCGGTTCTTTCTTTCCACCACTCCATTCTGTTGGGGTCAATATGGAATGGTAAGCAGTTGACAGATGCCATTCTCTTCACAAAATGCCTTGAACTCTTTAGATATGAACTATCCACCTCGATCAGATCTCATCGCCTTGATCTGATATCCACTCTGCTTCTCCACAAGAGCCTTAAACCTTTTGAAGGTTGAGAACACCTCTGACTTTTGCTTGAGGAAATAAACTCATGTTTTTCTACTATAGCCATCAATGAACAGTAAGAAGGATCTGTTCTTACCAAGAGATACTGGATCGATTGGACCACACACATCAGTGTGTATTTGCTCCAATGACTCTTTTGCTCTCGATATCGACTCCTTTGGGAAACTGTGTCGATGTTGCTTCCTGACAAGACAACGCTCGTGGAGTTGGTCTGGCTGGTCTATCGATGGCAATCCATTTACCATATTCTTCGTCGATAGCAATTTCAGACCTCCAAAATTTAGTTGTCCAAGCCTCAAATGCCATAACCAAGATTGGTTATCAAAAGATGCCTTCAAACATTTAGGCGCATCATGATGGATATTCATCAAGAACATCCTATTGCTCGACATCGGAACACGAGCAATCAAACTCCCTATATCATTTCTCAAATAAAGACATTTGTCTTTCATATGGATGTCGTAGCCTTTCTCCAACAGCTGGCCCATGCTCAAAATGTTTTCCTTCATCTCGGGAACATAATAAACATTTGAGATGAACTGATGGCCTCATTCTTCAATTTGATCAAAATTTTGCCTTTGCCTTTGACTGGAATTTTGGACATGTCTCCAAATGTTATATTTCCAGTCATCGATTCATCCATCTCAATAAACATGTGTTTGTTGCCACACATGTGATTGCTGGCACCAGTATCAAGATACTAAGAATTTTCCTTTTCTTCTTTTAATCCATTGTGTGCCAACATGACCGTGTCATCGCCCACCTTCATTTTTTCTGCATAATGGGCCTTCATATTTTCCTCATGTTGTTCGTCTCGACACTCCCAAGAGTAGTGTCCGAACCGATGACACGTAAAACATTCAACGTCTTTCTTGTTTTGGCGTTGATAATAGCCACCTCTTCCTCGACCTCGTCCTCTCGATGGATGAAATTATGAACCCGATTCATTATTGTTGTCCTGAGTTTGTACACCACGGCTTCTGCCATGACCTCGACCGCGACCTTGTCCACGGCCTCTACCTTGACCACCTCGATTCTTGTTGGTGTCGTCTTTTTTTCTCGTTGATATTCATCTTGGCCTGAAGAGCTTGCTCGATAGGCTCTTTGTTCCTCCTTTTGATTTTGTCCTCATGGACTTACAATTTTCCTGATAGCTCATCGACCGTCATAGTCTCGGTTTCATTGGACTCCTCGATGGCAACAAGTACATGATCAAGAGATCGAAGGATCTTCTCGACCACCCAACTATCTTCCATCTCTTCACCATTTCTCTCAAGTTGGTTCACAACCGATAGAACTCTCGAGATGTAGTCAAATATCGTCTCAGAGTCTTTCATTTGTAAAGACTCAAATTCACCTCGAAGGCTTTGGAGTCGCACCTTTTTCACCTTATCAATGCCCTTGAAAGTATTTTCCAACCTATCCCATGCTTTCTTTGCGGTGGTGGCCTGCACAATCTTCTAAAAAATATTGTCATCGACGCCAAGTTGGATGAGTGAAAAAGCCTTTCGATCTATCACTCGAGCTTCTTTGGCAGCCTTCTTCACGGCTTGGCTAGCACCGACCAAGTTTTCCGGTTCCACATATTCTTCTTCTACGGCCTCCCAAACATCTTGACCACCAAGAAAGGTTTTCATTTGGATGCTCCACCTTTCATAGTTATCTTTCACGAGCTTTGGGAAGGGAAATGCTCCACTTGTTGCCTCCATTAGAACCTCCGCTTTGATACCATTTTGTTGCGTGGTGGGCACAATATAAATGAGATATATCGCAGCGGAAATACTCTGAGTACTATGGAAGAGGAGGAGGAAGTGGAGAGGAGAAACACACTTGGATATTTTTCTCTTTCTCAATCAACACTTCTATTCATAAAACTCACTCACTCTTTCCAAACTTTCCACACTTTTTCATTTCACTTACAAAATAACTAGGTGATGCACCTTTTTATACTAAGACATTTAAAGACTCATTTAACTCCTAAAGATAACTCCCAAAACTTTCCCATTTTATCTTCCTAATTAATCACTCACAGGTTATGAGTAACTCCTCTAACCTTTCACTTTTCACATTCTCTTCATTTATTCATGTCTTGATTCTTCCTCATCAATTGTCATAACTTTGTAGAATCAAGATTAACTCTCAACAATGTGTTGGAATATAATCGGACAATCATTGTGTACGTGTAAGCTTCAAGAAGAGTGGGCATAATTGAGAGCTTTGGGTATTGGACATCGTACTTTATGCAGCCGCATAAGAATAGTGAATTTGAATGTGATATTGTCTTCTATATACACTGATCTATACTACTTATAAAAGTACGAATGTTGTAAATTATTTTAAGGACGATTATGTCATTCGTTAACTACGCCAATAACACTCCTACCCTTCATTTATGACTCATTTTTTAAATTGTTTAAATGAAATATACATAGGGGAATGAATCTATTCTAAACATTGCGAAATGAAAAGTTTGATGAGAAAAAATATTATCTATAATACTACGAATGTTGTAGAACATAATTGATTTATATAATTTATTCCCAATAAACCTAATGATATCATCTCAAAAATTATCTTCGACCATATCTACATGTAACGCAAGTGTTCCATGCTAGTGTATCCAAAGTAATCTGCAAAAGAAGCAAGAGGTGGTTTATTTCTGCATTGGGAGTTGTAAGTGTTAGCTCTAAATCTGGTGCTGCGTTGCGAATAGCTGGGTCAGATGATCCACAGATCCAAACTGGCATTTGATCTTGGTGACCGCATTTCAAATAATTGTTTGGAGAAACTGATCTGCGGTTGTAATAGTCTACGAGGTATAGCTGAGGCAATGGTCGCGTGAGTGTTAGTATCAACTACTTCGGTCGCTGATTCATTCTTCGCCACTTGCCAGAATAGGGCAGATTAGTAAGGAACTAATCTGAGGGAAATTTAGTGGTGCTCAAGGGTCCGACTTATTATTTTGTTTGGTAAGCAAGATAATAGCATTGACAATACAAACTGTTACATAGGTTTGTCATGTTAGCCTTTTGATTTGACATTTTTGACATAAAGAAATAGAATCGATGACTATCTTAAAATGATAGAAATTCAACGAAGGAAGAAACAAACAAACATATAAACAAACATCATCTTCTCGACAGGTTTTAAGATAGCTATGTTATAGGGCATAGATGCCGATTAAAATCTTAGTTTTTACATTGTGTTTTTTATCCTTTCTTAGTTAGGTTTTTGTTATAAAAGTCAAGTAACACTCTTTCGTGGGACAAAGGCAAGTAAATCGTAGTGACAAAAGAAGACATGTTACCACCTCGAACAGGCTAGGGGGGTGACGCTTGTTCTTCTTGATTCTGGCGAAGAAAATACTTTTGCACGTGACTGGCTACTTGGGTTGGGGATCTTGAAGTCACAAATTCCTTAGAACCCGATCAAACTTGGTCAACTACGAGATTGGAAATTACATTTTAGGTGAATTAGAGTTTTGAAAATAATTCAACTTGATACCCAAGAATCATGAGGCTAAAGGTCCAACCGTCATTTCTAATTTTATTAGAATTCTATCAAGCCTTCTCTAGGTATTTAAAAAACGAAACACACAAAAAACAATGTCCTTATAGCTTTTAAGAGTTCGTAAGGTTCTGAGAGTCACTCCCTTTTTTTTTATCTTGCAAGTCAACATTTTCGGGTGGCTCGTGACAAACTTTCTAACAACAAGAAGACGTATTTGAATAATACATAAATGTATAGTAAATTGAAAGTATCTCAACGCGGTTATCACAATGCGTCACAACGACATCATATTCTCTAAACATTTACACGAGAAGTGCTCAACATCGCGGCTACACTTTGTAGATCTGTTGTTTTCGCTTGCAAGGTGTTGATTATTATTGGATGATTGACATCAATAAATAGAGGAATGATTGACACCTCCAAGGTAGTCAGTAACTCAAAATCCGAGACTTTTTTATTTTCCCCACTCATAATTGTACATCAAAAAAACTTATATGAAAAGTGCTCATCATTTTGATTGGGCCTCGAATCAAATTTAGATATGTTTTGTTCTAAAAAGTTGTTGTTGGTATTGTCAAGAACTTCATCCCTAGGGCACAAATTGGAGGCACATCTTCCTAGGCCTATTGTTCATGACATATGAAGTTTGTACCTGGCTCGATATGGCTACCCTGAACAATGGTATTGGGCACCTTTGGCCCATGGAGAATTCTTTGTTGGCTCTGCCTACCACCTCCTTGCAAAGGAAGGTCGTCAAACCCTTATTTTTCCTGCTATATCAACGACTGTTTGGTGACGCCTGTGAAAACTCTGACTTCCACATAAGATTCTTTTCTACCTAGGGCTTTGTTTATGGGACCGCCTTCCTACTCAAGTTATGTTACATCGAAGAAATCTCCCAGGGACTACCTTATGTCCACTATGTCTTCATTACGAGGAGTCTAGCTCACATCTGTTTCTCTCTTGTGAAGCTGTTTGACCTATCTGGTTTGGGGGCACTCTCGGGTTACGAATAGATACTCTAGACTGCACCCTTCCTGAGTGACTTGTTGGATGGCTTAACACACCCTTCCGTACTCACGATACTCCTACACATTCTTTTAGTGTTGTTGCTTTCACTCTCTGGGCCATCTGGCTAGCACGTAACCAGCTCGTGTTTCGTGATTCTAGTTTTTCCCCAGCCAAGGTCATTGCTCATGCAGCCCGTCTCTCGTGTTCCAACTCCTTGGCCTGGTCGAGGGGGCTACAACTTCATCATGATCATTTTCTAGCAGCAGCGCTAACTGGACAGATAGGACGGTTAGGGCAGGGTGTGACCGACACAATAATCTTGTATTCCGGGGGGCATCGTGACTTGGAGTTGAGGCCTATTTCTTTTCATTTTAGTCAGGTTTGGGTAGCCGAACGGTTGTGTGTGGGTATTGTTATGGAGGCACTGAATGAGTCCAGGCAGTATGTGGGATCCTTTGCACGTGCTGTTTGTTGTAGTGATCGTTTGTTGGCGTCAGTGCCTGCATTAAGTTACACTATTTTTTTGGGCCTTAGCTCATCAGTTTTTACACATCAAGTTATTTACTAATGACACTTCTTTGATGGCACAGTTGACAAGGAAGGATGATCTTTCTACAACTTCCCTGACCTTTTTTCATTTGTAGTACAGGTTGGATGCGGCTTAGTACTACTCGTTGAGCATGACCAGTAAGCAGGTTTTGACTAAATTAAAGCTCAACGCTTAGCTTGTTTTGCTGGACGGTGTTGCCTCCTGGTGTACATGGACTGGACTGCTCCAGTGGACCATGCTATTTTGTGACCTAGAGCAGAGGTCTCAGTGAACCGACCACCGTAGGCGGGTTTGGGAATTGTTGTATATGTTTATTCTTACTTAGCTAGGACTGATGTATATGCTTCGTTACATGCTCTGTACTCTGTATCCTTGTTCATATCTATGGTAAGTTTTTTACCGTTTTAAAAAAAAAAAAACTTCATCCCTGCACTGCTTTTTATTAGGTTTAGTCCTTTTATTAAAATAGATAGATACATTTTTTTTGCGAGAAGATGGTGCACAGATTTAAAAGGAGGTAGTACCATCATTCCAAAGGCTTTGGCAATAGGGCTTGCCGCTATCATTAGTCTAATCTTCTAACATATAATATGCACACAGCTTGCACCGATAAACGGCGCGATTTTGAAAATTTGTTGTAGTTGAATAGGTTGCTTTGGATTAATGAAAGATTTTGGCTGCAATCTCGAAAGTAGGAATACCCCACAACTTCCCATATAATGACCATTAATTGTTGCTACAAATTGTTAGTTGGCATTTTTTCAAGACATCTTTAGTGATAGTTCTGAACAACATTTTTTTAGCGTCACTAACTAAAAGGTACAAAAGATATGAGATGGCCATTATTTATCATTACATAGGAGGAGATGTATGTTCATGGGCAGTTTAAATTTTTTTTTTTATGCAATCATAGAAATCAACAATTAACGTATTCTGTAAAACTGTTATTTTAAACATTTGAAAACAGAATAACGAAATGGGGTTCGGATAGAATTCCTTACCTCGGTCCAAGCTAAGCAATGCTATCAACCTTTGATCATTAATATCCTCTGAATAAACCTAGATTGGCAATCCACATGTTAGAACACAATTTATACTACAATACTATAAACCTAATATCGACTACCCATCACGTGCTCACATCTAACCCCGAAATCGCGTGACTCGAAGCGGGTTCCGCACACGACCAACCTAACTGAAAACTATGTACGCTAGTTAATGCGTAACGATATCCTAAAATTCATAATAAATTACAATAAAACACTTTTATTGCTTAAAACATTATAAAAAGTCAAAATATGAATTTTCTGAAATTTTGAATATTTTCGAATTAAAAAAATTTCTTTAAAGGCAATAAAACCCCATAAATAGCCATAATTGTTTCTAGGTGAAAATAAAGTCCCATAAAATTTTCAACAGCTTTAAAATATACAAGGATAATACAGAAATTAAAATCAAGAATTAAAAAGTGTCGAAATCAATTTAAAATCATCAGTTTAGATAAATCAAATGCGATATAGATAATAATAGAAAATCAACTCTAAATTTTACAAAACTGAACCTGAGTCGTCTTCGTGATACAAAAACATTTCTGAAATTTTTCCAAAACATTTTCATTAGTTTTAAGGCTCCAAAAGAATTTCACAAATCTGAAATTACAGAAAATACTAAAAATACATATGATTTCAGAAAATTATGAAATTTTACCAGAAATTATAACATAGCCTACATGTTAGAACATAATTGAGTGCTCGCGCCATACTTAACGCTAACTAAATACCCTATCTGCGCTTCCCTTCTTTTTCCCCTTCGGTACTCTTTTACCTATTGCACTCACCGACCCATTATCTCTTCTTTTCTTCTCTTCCCTCTGCTACCCATCTTTGATACACTCTATGCACCCACGGAATAAACACACACATATTACAAGCATGGCACACACACACACATGCGTATAAGCATAACACAGCTTGCTACTCTCCCTTTCCCCTTCACCCCTCTCCTGCACACAGCATAATACACTTTAACCCACCCACAAACTCGCACAAACACTCACTTGCACACACTGTATGTATACACTCTCCAAACACTAGCTTCACAAACTTTTCACAAGTTACACCTTCATACACTCACACACACCCACGGCTCCTTCACACAATGCAAGCCACAACTGGAAACCCACCCACAAACTCTCACAAACACTTAGTTGCACACACTGTATGTATACACTCTCCAAACACCAGCTTCACAAACTTTTCACAAGTTACACCTTCATACACACACACACACACCCACGGCTCCTTCACACAATGCATGCCACAACTGGAAACCCACCACCTAGCTGCCTCACACACCTACACAAGCATGCACCCAATTTTCCCCCTCACGCACTGCTCACTTCACACCTACTCCACTCAACCTCCAAACACCCTCCCACACAAACAATCAAGTTTAGCAGCTGAAATTCTTCTCTACTGCAAATTGAAAAGGCCAAACCACACTAATTACATACCCACATTCCACAAGAACACACTGCATTTCCAAACCAGTCCACTTCACACAGGTTCACACTCATGAATACTGCCCCCCTCCCTGATTTTTCACACACACTTCTTGCATGCTCACCCCTAACCAATCTATCATACACCATGGCAGCTACTAAGATAGTCCAAAAACACCCTTGACAGACCAATAGCCCATTGCATTACACACACCCACAATGCACTGCCTTGATCATGCGCACACACAGCACACTGCCCATTCTCTCTCTCTTTTTTTTTTCGAGCATGTCCCAGCACTCACACACCTGCACCTCCTCCCTTGAACACACACCAACTCCACGAACACAGCAATACAGCTGTACACCTCCACCTACGCTTGCATCAGCACTTCACACACCCTACGACAGTCACAAACCCCACAATCCGACACACAAATGCATATTACGGCAGCCACCATGGCTGCCCGCACAACACGAACACGCCAACCGCAGCCCCTCACAGTCTCTCTCTCTCTCTCTCTAACCACAATACACACACAGTTGTATCACCCTACAGGCTACATCACAGCTCTTCAAACCACATTAAAAAAGTGTAAACTAAGAGGAAAAAAGGAATCGACGCTTACCGAAATCGAAACTCAAAATCGCCGTATTTCCGTCAGCTTTCTCTTTCCCTTTTCTCTTTTCTTCCTGCCGAGACTTCTTCGCTTTTCTGTATCACTCTCTCTCCATTTCTCACGAACACACACCCTTCTCTGTAAAATTCTCTTTCTCTTTTCTCTCTTTCCTCTTTTCTGTTTCTGTGACCGTATGAAAACTTTCCTTCTCATTGTAACCGAATTCCCATTTTAATGTATTGTCTTAATTCTCTCCCTAATTTCCTCCTTGGTTCACCTCTTTCTAAAATTAAAGAGTTGACATTATTTTTCAAATAATTCAGATTTCGATTTCGATTTTATGTATTTATTTATTTACCAACCAGCTCACTAATTGTCGCTAAAAGTTTTCAAAAAAATGTCATTCACGCTAATCAATACTAAAGACTCCAGTTAATATCACTTATAAGGTATCCCTAAATTTCAACTTACGGTTCATAAAATTTGTCTCTAAAGATTGCCGATAAAATTCAGTCACATTAATCGTCACTAAACACTTCATTCAATATCACTTATTAACGTTACATTATTATTTATGGTTTCTAAAATAAACGTGTCGCTAAGGGTCATAAACGTAAGGATCAGCTCCACCAATCTACAATATTTCGTTTTAAAAAAAAAATGTCACTAAAGTTGACGGAAATATTTCTCACCAAATCGTCGTAAAGGTCTAACAAATAATCAGCTAAGATTTTTTTTTAATATATATATAATACTACCCTTAGGTTTTGGGCTGTTACAACCAACCTAGACCCGCCCAACAATAATAGTCACGCCTAACACCTACCCGCGTAACTCCACCAGTTACTTTAAGCACCACCATTCGCGTCTAACACCAACCAAGCCTTGTCCAACACTACCACTCACTTTCACCACTGCATTCACGCCCACCACTAACCCACCCTTGTCCAACATCGCCACTCACTTCCACCACTAACCCAACACCATCCACCACCACCCGCAGCCCACCTTGGCCAGATATGGTTTGATTGTTACAATGGCCTACTCAATTTTTATTGAATGTTAACGTGCTGAGACAATTATTATTGTGGAGCACAAATTTGTAAGGGGTAAATTGGAATTTTCTCTTATTTATTATAATTTTCCAGATGCAACATAATCAGTACCACAAGGGATCATGTCCAGAAAACAGAACCAAATGTGCCTCTTTCCAACTTGCTCAAACCACGAGGGGCCTGCTGCAAATTTTCTTAAAATAAAACAATCAATTGGGTGTCAAAAATCTTTTGGCCACTTGATATTTAATTTTGTCAAACATCTAACATCATTATAAAAGAGCGGTAATTGGATTTACTTTTTCTTGATTTTCTATCCTTATCCCTCTTCTATTGTTCCCAACAACACTAACCAGCCATAGTCTAGCCATGTACATTTGCCATATCGTCGGCAAGACTAATCGTATCACCACCACGAGCCTGAAACAACATTATTACCAGACAAGCATAGATTATGAGTTATTCATCCTCGTGCCACCACCAGAATCCTAAGAATTTAATATGTCCCAAGTTTGCGTCTAATTGGCTGAAGACCTTAGGGCTTCCAACCCTATGTGATAATGATGATACCATCATGGATTTGAGATGTGACGTCGCCTTATTGGCCTCAACCTTGGCCATGAACTCCATGACTTGCCACTTAGAATTCCCCTCGGAACTTTGTGTTGCAGATTTGGTTGAAGGTTTATTGACAGAGGTGAGATGGGGTCTGGCTTTTATGGAGGGTGAGAGTAAGGTTTGTTTATGATGAAGAGTAGTAGATGGAGATGTGAAGGGAAATGAGTGAGTCAACAAGTTGTTATTGAATCGACGATTTCTGCAGGTCTTTTGTTTATCGTAGAGTTTATCATATATAAGAAAGGCAAAATGGCAAGTTTAGATTATAACAATTGATTACAGATGGTCAATGAGGCATGCAAGTCAGTGATGGTGCTTTAACGCGGTGGTGCAATGGTGATGGATAGTTGTTGATTTCTTGAATTGTCTTTTTATATTTTAATAAGTATCTGACTTAAATATCCCTATGAAAGAGTAACATTGTTAGCACATTGTCGGCACATTGTCACAGAGCCATGAAAAATCTCATGTCAGCTATACCTTATGACTTATGAGGCTCCCAAATGCTTTTCCAATTAGATTTTCTCAGTGTCTAGCGATGTTCGGGTCGGTGTAAAGCCAAATACATAAGGCTGATGAATTAAACCTCAGGCCCGTTGCTTATTTTTATGCATATCCATATGTGCACCACTGTGCCAGCACCTATACAATGAGTCCGGTGATAACATGCTTAAGTTAAAACTAGGACCATGCTCTAATTTAAGAACATTATAGGTTAGTAGCTAATTTGGAACTTCAAAGTTTTTTTTGTCAAAACAAATAAACTATAAGTGGTTGAATACTATTTAGCCTACTTAAAATTTTAATACTTAAAATTTCAAAAGTTTGTTATGGACGTGCCCGAGGTTATGTGATGGTTTCTTTATCATACAATAATTTTTGAGACATGCCTAGTGTATTTTCGTATTGCCAATATAGCCTTCAAGACTGAAGTAATCCATGTTCATATGTGTTGACTCACCACAGATCCCTAATCCCCAATTCATGTACATCTGGTGTTTTTATTTTATTTTATTTCATTGTTCACCCTTCTCGTTTCACCCATTTTAACGTGATTGTCATTAATTAACACATGTTAAAGTCCCACATTGACTATACATGCTAATTGAGTGGGGTTCTTCTACCTGGTAGGCTTTTCCTCTCTTAAGCATGCTTTTGATTTCAACACCAGGCTTTAGTATGGTGTTAGAGCTTGACCCTGCCCGTGGTCCATGGTCTTCAGGTCATTATGTTATAATTTATGCTGTGTGTGAGGGTCTGATTTACTTGGATCAAGGCTTCAGGTCACCTCAACTTTCATGTTATATGTGAAGGCGGGTGTTCAAGTCCCACTTCGATTATACACGGGGATTGCAATTGGTTCTTAATTACACTTCGTGGCTTTTCCTCCTCTTTATCATGCTTTTTGGGTTGAACACCACGCTTTAAAGTTGGACCCATCATATGATACCCCATATTTGATGTCAGATGGTGTGAAATTGCCCTTATAAACACCTTGTACATGATCTTAGAAGTACCTATTGGGTAGCCCTTTTGAGGGAGGCAATGCCTTATTGTGGAGCCGTAGAGTGGGTTGTTACAGATGGTATCAGAGCCAACTCTCGAATGCTCGTGCTGGACTATCCAGTCGGGTTACCGATAGTTAGGGGAAACAAATATAAGTATGTATATATATATATATATATATATGGACGTCCAGATCGCACTGGCAAGATGTCCTATTTTGCCAGCGCTGTCAAGGGATCAGCTCCCATATATATATATATATATATATATATATATATATATATATATAGATAGAGATATATATATATATATATATATATATATATATATATGGGAGCTGATCCCTTGACAGCGCTGGCAAAATAGGACATCTTGCCAGCGCTTCGGGATGGACGGCCCAGATCTCTTTTTTTTGCTGCGCTGTCAGTCGTCCGCTATATAGTGTAGCGGACGGACCTTTCTACCATCTTGCCCTCGCTCACCCGTCCGCTAGACTGTGTAGCCGACGACATACTTGGGCCCACATCGTCCGCCAAAAAGTAGTCCGCCACACTGTCTAGCGGACGACTGTCACAACTGCACAATTCTGACACAATTGTGACTTGTCTGACACAATTGTGACTTGTGTGTACTTTTATTTCTGAGTTGTCGGCAATGCTGTCCGCTAGACAGTATAGCGGACAGTATTGCCCATCCCCAAAACCTACTCAATTTTCTTTCAGCACAATTTTCTTCTCCTTCGGACTCGCTTCCATTTTCAGCTGCCTTCAAGCTTCGAGTAACACTTGCTTCAAGCTTCGCTCAAGCAAGGTAAGTTTGCTTCAAGTTTTCTTGATGTTCTAGAAATTTGTCACTGTATTCATCAATTTGTGATTTTATACTCTAGATTTTTTGTGATGTTCTAGACATGATGTTCATCAAAAAGGTATAATTTGTTAACTTTATATTTAATTCATTATAGTTTAATTCGATTTTTTGGCATGATGAATTCGTCTATTTATCTTACTAATTTAAATTTGTTATGTTCAATAAATTAATAATTGTTAATTTGGAGACACGGTTAAGATAATGCATACGGTATGTTTGTCATCCTAAATTGGTCTATTCGCCAAGGTAATTTTTAGGTAATATTTTCATTTAAAAATGACATTTGATTGTTAAGCGTAGTCTATTTCTACACAGCTCTTGTTTCACAATGTCTGATTTCGTGTCAAGCTCCAACGTCCCCGTAGATGCTAGCGATCCGTACCTAGGACGAACATTTGCTACGTTGGAAGAAGCTGAAGAATGTTTTCGAGCGTATTCATTGAGGGTTGGTTTTGGCATTAGAATAAAGACTTCAAGAACGAGCACCATAATGAGAAAGATATGCTCTCGCTTATACGAGTGCCATAGGAGCAGAAACCCAGTGCAAAATGAGACACGCGTAGGCAATGATGACAGTGATGACGAAATAGGATATCCGCGTAGAAGACGGGACTGCTTTGAGCGCACAAATTGCCAGGTCAAGATGTTCGTAAGCTACAAACCCAAACAAGACCATTGGCTTATTACCAGCCTGGAACTGGCACACAATCACCCGTTAGTAACCCCTTCTAAGGTGAGTCAGATGCATCAACACAAGAAGATGGGTAAGGTCGCGAGGAGCCTCATTCACACAATGAGCGATACGCGGCTAGGACCTACCGACATGATTAATGTTCTTGCTGAACAGGCCGGGGGAATTCAAAATTTAAACTTTAACACGACAGACGTTCGTAACGCGGTTCAAACCCATAGACGAGCCGCGTATGACCTCAATGATGCTCAAGCCACAATGAGCCTATTGAAACGAATGCAGATGGAGGACCCGCAGTTGACCTTCGATTATAAACTTGACGACGAGCATCGAGTTAGCACAATTTTTTGGGTCGACGGTCGTTCGAGGCTTGCTTATAAGCATTTTGGGGATGTCGTGACGTTCGACACCACATACCGTACCAACAAGTACTCGATGTCGTTCGCCCCTTTCACAGGGGTCAATCATCATTATCACTCCATCCTGTTCGGGTTCGCCTTGTTAAGGGACGAGACCGAGAGTTCTTTTGAATGGTTGTTTAGGACGTGGCTGGAAGCAATGAACTTCAAAGCACCCAAAGTGATCATCACCGATCAAGATTTGGCAATGAAGAAGGCTATTGTGACTGTCTTCCCAGACACTCGGCACAACTTGTGCACCTGGCACATAAGCAACAAATACCCGGAACGGCTGCATCACGTGTACGCAAAGTATCCAGACTTTAAACAGGATTTTGACAAGTGCGTCCTCAAGTCGTTAACGATTGAGGAATTCGAGGAGAGGTGGGAAAAGCTTGTTCGGGATTACTCATTGCAAGACAACGAGTGGCTCCAGCACTTGTACGAGCGCAAAGAGCAATGGATTGGTGTTTACACGAGGAGGTATTTTTCAGCGGGCATGAAAACGACGGGCAGGAGTGAATCTATGAATGCCACGTTCGATAGTTATGTGGGTACAACTACCAATTTGAAGACTTTCGTTGCATCCGCACAAAAAGCGGTAGCTTCGTTGTTCGTAAAAGAAAGGGCTGCCGACTTTGCAACAACGTACAAACAAAGGAGAAGGTTGCTCGAGACCCCGCTGGAGCTGAACGGTGCCAAAGTCTATACGAAGGAGATCTTCTTGCTATACCAAGTAGAGCTGCGAAAATCCGGACGATATAGTATAAACAAGGTGGCAAAAATGTCTACGCGTGAGTACAAGGTTTATTCGCTCGTGAATGACCTCGTCCCTGAGAAGCTGCGCAGAATGTATACGGTGAGCCACGACACATTGACGGACTCGGTGACATGTGTTTGCAAGAAGTTTGAGTTCCATGGCATCCTGTGTAGACACGTTATGCGGTTTTTCACCCAGAAGAATATCAGGACAATCCCCGATAAATACGTCTTGCCACGGTGGACGAAAGGTGCAAACAGGTTGCACGGTACCATTTCCTTTCCGGAGCACCCGTATACTGACTTTGAAGAATCAGAGACGTTGCGGTATAATCATCTGGTGACGATGTTCACCCGTTTGTCCGTAAAGGGTGCTGCTACAATGGTCGGTTATAAACATCTCCTCGAGGTAGCTCAGCAAAAAGAGCCCATCGTCGACCAGTTGGAAGCAGCTTCAGTCACCAACGCGGTTGACACCGAGCCAACGACGGGATCAGAAGACGACGAGCCGGGGGAGGAAGACGACAATGATATCCGGCCGTTGGATCCAATTATATCGCAAACGAAAGGCCGCAAGAGATCTACGCGGATGAAAAGCTCAATTGAAACGGCAACTCAACCTAAAAAGCTGCGAAGGTGTGCATTGTGCAACAAAATGACTGACCACGACAAGCGGAACCATTACAAGGCACTGGGGATAAGTCCAGGGGGTTTGCAAGACGGGGAAGAAGATGACGCCGAAGATGAGGACGGACAAGCTGCAGTGGACCTTTAATTTTTTGTATAAGTTTGACATTTGTAATAATTTTTATGGCATGATAGACATTTGTATAAGTTTGACATTTGTAATAATTTTTATGGCAAGATAGACATTTGTATAAGTTTGACATTTGTAATAATTTTTTACCTAATAATTTTTCGACCGAATACTGGAATGTTTTTACCATCTGATGTATAGCGGACGGACATGCAGGGACCTAATTTTTTGGTCTTCATTTATGTCCGCTATACTATATAGCGGACGGCGCAGCAGAAAGCTCCACCCATCTAAACTTGTCTACCTTGTCCGCTACATTGTATAGCGGACGGCACAGCAGAAAGACTAAACTTCACTACTTAGAAAATTTTTGCACCATTTCGTTTTCCACATTTCAATCATTCCCAATGAGGCCAAAAAACCAACAACTGAAATCAATCAATCAGTAATCGACAACAGAAATCAACACAAATCAAATCACACCAATGAATCACGGTTTATGTAAAAAATACTGTTATGATACAAATCAAATCACACCAATGAATCACGGATTCTCGTCATTAGCCGGATTTTCTATAAACCTAACCGCTCTAGGCCGGCCTTTCATAATTTGCCAAGCTATTCTATATCTATAGCCTTCAACTTCTGCTTGGCTCCAGACGGCCGCCTTTAGGCTCTCAGAGCGACAAATGAAATCCATGTACATGCAAAGGAAGACGCCGCAGTCCGAAGTGTTACGTTGCTTGGGCCTCCTCTTCTTCAATCGCCTATCGAGATTTGGCCGCGCCGGTACGGGGTCACCACGGACACGATTGACCATTGCACAAAAAATATTCTGCGAGAAACAAAAAATGGCGTAAGACACGAGTTAAAATTTATGGCAAGATAGAATCAGAGCATTATACAGCGATCGTAATATTACCAATGAGTCCAACTGGGCTCTGTACATCTGCAGCACAGGCATACCGAGAGTATCGTCGTGGAGACTGTCGATCACCGATACGACTTTACTTGTTGGGGCGTAGCAAACCAAGTACCAGTGGCTTTCCCCTAGAAATGAGATTAGAAACACATCGGCAACACTTGCGCTCACCGGACTATCCCTATTAAGATACGCTCGTAGGTTAGCGGACGGTCTCCACTGGGCCAACTTTTTCCCGTGCCTATGTTAGACCCACTCCCGCCATTCAGACACTAGGATGCTATGAAAAAAGGCATCCAACAAAAAAACGGCCGGAGAGGTCGGCTGCTGCCGACACCTTTCCTTCAGAATCTCCACGTAGGTGGAGACGACACCGTTGTCTAACCAACTCCCCGGAGCCAGGGAGGCCAGTTCTCCCCACGAGCAACTGTAATCCATGCCCTCTGGATGATCCACATTATACGACGCGTTGTCATGCCGGTAGCTGCTAAAATAACGCTTTCTGATTATCTGGCATTTATGCGGCTTTAGGGGCTTCAACGGATGCCCTTTGCGATATTGCCCTCGGGGGTCGACCGAGGGATATTGCATTCCTTTGGGGGGGTCGACCGGGGGATATTGCACTCCTTCGGGGGGGTCAACGGGGGGGTATTGCCCGCCTTCGACAATAGATGGTCCTGCCCACGGGACAATGGGCAGTGTCTCGGACAGACTGATGTTTCTGAAACCCCAGTATTGCGTGACTTGACTCTGAGAGAGGGGTTGGGGTTCCGAATCCAATAGCAAAGAGAAGGAGGGCGCACTGTAATCTTCCCACGGCGCTTGAGCCTGGCCCATGGTGCTTGGCGGTCCCCAATCACCACCTATTTCCGGTACAGAGGGAAAACCATATCCCTGGCTCACTCCCGAAGTCTGTCCCGAGGGATCGGTGCATCCCTCGGGAACAAACGACCGCTACCACCCCGGATAACCCATTCCCGGGGTGACGCCCGAAGGCTGTCCCGATGCTTGCCGCAAAAAATTCCCGCAGCCATACGCCAACGCTTCAGCCTGTTGGCGAAGCTCCTCGCCCATGGCATCCACCAAATCCTTCCGCTCGCTCAACTTCTGGAAGAAGGCGAACGAGGCATTAACCTACATCCAGAGAGATAATAAATAAGTAACTTCGTACACACTTAGAATGATCAAGTTCAATTAGAAGCACTGGTTGGGCAACTTACCAGTTGTATGCCATGTGCTCATCGATCTGACCCCTAGGGTGGTACTTCTCCCCGCGTTCAAACCTTACTGGAGCTACTCTCCTCCGGGTGATGCGGTAGTACCACTCATTGTACTGTTCGATGCTGATGACGGGGTCAGGCTCCGACACAATGGTCGCCAGCGTGTCCTACCAGGAATTCCAGACCTCAATTTCACGCGCGCACAAGTCGTGCGCATTCGCCCTGCCAAACCGTCCGACACCCGGTGGGTTCCTGTTAAGCCTCATATCTGGCGCGCCGGTTGGCAACTCCTGCAGGCAGTCAAAATGGCGCATAACGCAATCTGGCAGCTGCCACTCTGCGACCTCGAAGTGGATCAGGGGTGTGCATTGCAACCCAAAGAGCGTGAAGACGAACGACTCTCCCACCCGTCGCGCCAAATGTTTGTACAGTGCCTAACGCATCTGGCCAGGAGATAACGAGTCGAGCTCCCCCCGATAGTATGAAATGTTGTGATGGGGATCGTCTCTCCTCTCGTAGTGGGTTTCCTTCCGGCTGTACTCCCAGGCGCACAACCGAGGCCACACATTATCTGTTCCGTCCCTACGCCTGGGTGCGCCGGTAGCAAGGTGTTCATAAGACCACACCTGAGAGCAAAGACATTAAATAAAGTATCGTCAACATTTATTGTCCATTCAACAAAAAAAAAAAACAACAAAGAGCACGTAATGAAGAATTGTATGATATACCTGCAATAGCGAGAGACATGCACATATCGCTTTGGAGTCGAGCCTCGTTGCCTTGTGCAATGCTCGGTACAGGTATGCAAGAGTTGCTGCACCCCAGGCATAATCCCCAACCTCAGCCAGGTTACGCAAAAACGGTAAATATTTGACGCTGACCGTGTTCTTCGACGTCGTTGGGAATAATATTGCCCCCATCACCCACCAGAGGAAGGCTTGTGTGTACAGCACAAGGTCATGGCCCGTATAGTTTTCTGGCAAAACCCCGTAGGTATCTACCAACCACTTCAACTTGATACCACCACTGCTAAATCCATCCTGGGGTATCGAAGTAAAGAAGTCCCTAGCGGTCCTCTTATTCGTTGCTTCGGATGGATGAGCTATTACCGGCCGCCCCGTCACCGGTAACCCTAAGATGAACCCTACATCTTCTAGGGTAATTGTCATCTCTCCGAGAGGGAAGTGAAACTCCACCTTTCAACAAGGGCACCTATTAAGTGCCGGTCAAGTTGTTGAAAGATCTGCCCATGCGTGAAAATCCCAAACCCAATCCCACGCAGTAATCTTTTCTGGGTTCTGTTCAATTTCCAGGCGTTGAAATTATCGCTTACTTCTACCGTGTTGACAAGTGCTCTTTCCTATGAATTAATAAATATTATTTAAGCAAAATAAACGATATACAACGTTCGCAACTGAAATACGTAAGCAAAATAAACGATAAAATAAGTATCTTACTCCACCATCCCATATGAGCGTACTGATATGGTTTGCTTGGTCGTATAATACGGACGGATCTTCTGGTCTAGGGTTGAAATCCATTTTTTGCAACTGAAATAATGGAAAGAGGGCAAGGTTGGAAGCGTAAACATTCCCAAACATACAACGCTAGCATATTCAGCGCTAGCATGTGATCAGATAATACGCAATACACATATATAATATATATGTATATACATTGACAAACGCTAGCATAGTGCCGATCTACTTGCCAACGCCGCAAGATGAACTCTAGATTATGAACAAAGAAAGGATTGGTTTGTGAACTTACGTGATTGATGAGACGATTAAAGGATTTCTTGCAAATAAATTGCGTCGATCTACTTGCCAACGCCGCTAGTTTGATCGTGAGAAGAAGGAATAGTTTGATTGTGATAAGAATGAATGAATAGAAGTTTAGAAGGGTTTCGAATACTTGCCAATGTCCGCTACACTGTGTTGCGGACGCTGGGATAACGACAAAGTAACAGTCGTGCATCGACTGATGTGACAACTGTCAGGGGGAAGTGGGTGATTTGACGGAAACAGTCGTCCGCTAGACAGTGTAGCGGACTACTTTTTGGCGGACGATGTGGGCCCAAGTATGTCGTCCGCTACACAGTCTAGCGGACGGGTGAGCGAGGGCAAGATGGTAAAAAGGTCCGTCCGCTACACTATGTAGCGGACGACTGACAGCGCCATAAAAAAAAGTGATCTGGGCCGTCCATCCCGAAGGGATGGACGGCCAGATCGCGCTGGCAAGATGTCCTATTTTGCCAGCGCTGTCAAGGGATCAGCTCCCTATATATATATATATATATATATATATATATATATATATATATATATATATATATATATATCCCACATCAAGAGGATGGTTGGGTCAATGAAGGATGAGACTGGTAAATAACACACTGGCTAGAAAGGAAGATTTTGTGCTATGTGTATCGAGCCTTAGCGAGGACACTAAGACATAAGGATTAGGAGATTGTGATACCCACATTGGATGTCGGATAGTATGAGATTGTCCTTATAAAACATTGCCTATGATCTTAGTGTACTTAGGAGAAACAACATGTGGTTGGGTCGAGAACACATACGTTAGACATCAATTAAGCTTTCCTACTAGACATGACAAAGCCTACCTATGACCTGAGGGTAAACCTTCTGGGCATTGATCTTGTCTTCCTAAAAAATTGTAGGTTTTACCAGTAACAGAAGGGGTCGGGTAAGAGCGGCTCAGGCATGGGCATACCCAAGGGTAGTGCTTAGATGATGAGAATAAGCTTTTCAAAGAGTTTGAAATCTACAAGGATGATATAATGGAAAAGATTAAGCAAGGTGCAAGCCATGCAACATTGAGACATACTCCATACGTTCTTATGGAACTTTGAACTTGAGGATGCATCTTGAACGTTGTTCAATGAAGATGAACCATTTGAAGTGTCATTTCATGTTAAATGTTTAAATTTTACATAGGAATGTGTCTACTTTTATATACTATTTTCTATCTATGGTTTGAGATGATGTTTAAGACTAATTTTGTTCTATATTGGTGAAGCTCGTGTTCCTTCTTAAAAACATAGATGTCTAAATGTCCTTTAGTTGAAAATGTCATGTTTAAAGCTTAAGGTTCCATGAAAGCTTTTAAGTAATACAGGTAAAAGCTGTTATTTGTTTTGTTTTGTGTTATGCGTCTAGAAAAACACGGGGTAAATCGTACCCGTACTCGTCCATCCGAACTTTAGTTGCCTTCCATCATCTAGCTTAAATAAGGAACTGGATTAGATGTCAAGTCGATGGTATATCAAGTGGTCTAGATTGGTACATAGTTTAGAATTCTGGAAAATCTGGTAGAGAGAAAAAGCTAGGGAGAATAGATGGAGTTTGTGCTCTATAACGGAAAAAGTAGGCTTCTATGTTATCAACAACTGCAATGACTTTTGCTAAAGTGATGCATGCTCTAAAATGATTGCACTTCTTATATCCATAGATGCATATTGTTCTAGCAAAACTACACGTGCTTTGAGATCAAAACTTGCCAATAGTTAAATGCATAGTAAAAAGAGAGCAATTTTTGCTTCAATTGTGATGTTATAAGGTCGCTTTCTTATGCACGTTGAGACCGTTCAATTTTGTCTAGTTGACTGACACAAGTAAGATTTTACCAAATACTCATTTCGAGTTACCTCCTAACTTGAGAAAGTTAGTGATATTATCGCTTGGAAATATTAGGTGCTAGGGAAACAACATACATAGAGTTGCCCCGGTGCTTTAGTTTGAATTCCATGGCCACCCCCTTCCTTTTTATAAAAAGATATCAAAAAGGTTTGTCCATGTCCGAATTACTTCGAGCTCAGTTCTGCAGTCCAGTCCACCATTAATCCAACCCTGACTAACGTTGCCACTGCATTCATGCCCACCATTGACCTACCTTTGTCCAATATTGCCACTCACTTCCACCACTAATCCAGCCCCTATCCACCCAACTCATGCCTACCTCGGCCATATTTGGTTCGATTGCTGCAATGGTTGGTTCAATTATTATTAATCTATGCCATGGTCAGATTTCGTTTGGCGGGATCGTAAAATCCATCGGTTGCTCGCTAATTTTTATTAAATATTAGGGTGTTGGGACGATGATGATTGTGGTGCACAATTTTCTAAGGGGTGAATTGAAAACTTTTTCTTCTTTATTACGATTTTAATAGATGCAACACAATTAGTACCACGAGGATCATTTCCAAAAAATAGAACCATATTTGACTCTTTCCAACTCGCTCAAACCACGATGGGTCTGTTTCGAATTTTCTTAAAGTAAAACAATCAATTGGGTGTCAAAAAGCTATTGGCCACTTGAATATATATTTTTCCCAAACATCTAACATCATTATAAAATTGGATTCACTTTTCTTCATTCTCTCTCCCTATCATCTTCTCTCGTTCCCAACAACCATTAACCACCCATGGTCTAGCCATGGGCAACTGCCTTATTGTCGGGAAGACTAATCGTAACACCACCGGTAACCTGAGATAACATTATTGCTAGGTGAGCATAAATTATGAATTATTCATCCTTGTGCCACCACCAGAATCCTAGGAATTAAATTCATCCCAAGTTTGCGTCTAATGACTGAAGACCATAGGGGTTCCAACCCTCATGTGATAACAATGATACCGCCATGGATTTGAGTTGTGATGTTGCCTTATTGGCCTCAAGCTTGCATGGGGAACTCCATGACTTGCCACTTGGAATCTCTTGGGAACTCTGTGGTGTGGATTAGGTTGAAGGTTTTATCGATGGAGGTGAGATGAGATTCGCTTTCATGTACGGTGAGAAGTAGGTACCATTTGCCAATTCAGAACCTAGGTTAGGGTTTGTCTATGATAGAGAGTAGCAGAAAATATGATGGGAAATAACTGAGTCGACAAGTTGTTTTTGAATCTAGGATTTGTTTAGGGATTTTTGTTTGTAAGAGGTTATCATTATGTGAAAGGCAAAATGGGCAAGTTTAGACTTTAGCGATTGATTGCAGATGGTCAATGAGGCATGCTAGTCGGTGATGGTGCTTTGAGGCGGTAATTGTGGCAGACATTTGTTGATTTCTTGAATTTTCTTATTATATTTTAATAATTGTCTGACTTAAATAATCCTATGAAGGAGTTATGTTTTTGGCACATTGTCACACAGACATGGAAATTTTCACGTCGGCTATAACTTATGAGGCTCCCAAAACCTTTTCCTAGTAGATTGTCTTAGTGTTTGGTGATGTTTGTATCGGTGTAAACCCTAATGCATAAGGCTGTTGAATTACACCCCAGACCCGTTATATGGTTCAACGTATAACCCCACAAGCACAACGACACTAGCACCTAAACAATGGCTCTGCGATAACATGGTCACATCAAAATTCGGACCATGCTCTAATATAAGAACATTGCACGTTAGTAGCTTAATTTGAAACTTCAAAGTTTTATTTGTCAAAACAGATAAGCCATAAGTGGTTGAATGCTATTTAGCATGCTCAAAATTTGAAAAGTTTTTTGTAGACGTGCCCAAGATTAGAGTATTGTTCCTTTCTCATACAGTATTTCCTGAGACGTGTCTAGTGTATTTTGTATTGTCAATATAGCCTTCAAACTGAATTAATCCATATTCTTCTAGGTTGATTCATGGCAGATCTCTAATCCCCAATTTATGTAAATCCGATTCTTTCATTTATTTTTTAATTTTTTAAGGTTCCAGTTTCACCCATCTCAACATTATTATCATCAATTAACACATTTGTTAAAGTCCCACATTGAGTATACATGTTGATTAGGTTCGGTTCTTATACCTGGTAGGCTTTTCCTCCTCTTAAGCATGTTTTTGGGTTCGAAACCAGGCTTTAATATGGTATCAGAGCTTGGCCTTGCCCGTGGCCCATGGTCTTTAGGTCACTACTTCATTAAGTATGCTATACGTAAGGGTCCGCTTTACTTGGTCGAGGCTAGGGATCACCTCATATTTCACGATATACATGAAGGTTAGTATTAAAGTTCCACATTGATTACATGGGAATTGTGTTTGGTTTTTAAGTTTACCAGGTCGGCTTCTCTTCGTCTTTATCATGTTTTTGGGTTGAACATAAGACTTTAAAATTGGACAGTGTGATATTCCACATCGGTTGTTGGATAGTGTGAGATTGTCCTTATAAATACCTTGCCTGTGATCTTAGAAGTATCTACTAGCTAGCCTTTTTGAGGGAGACAACATCCTATTATGGCGCCATAAACTGGGTTGTTACAAATGGTATCAGAGCCGACTCTAAAAGCTTGGGTTGGACTATATAGTCTGGGTTGCTGAAGATGGTTGGGGCAATTAAGAGTGAGGCAGGTAAATCTAACATTGGCTAGAGAAGAAGATTTTCTGCTACGTGTGATCGATCCTTAGCAAGGACGCTAAGTCATAAGGAGGGGAGATTGTGATATCCACATCAAAATGTTGGATAATATGAGATTACCCTTATTAGACCTTGTGTATGATCTTAGAGTACTTATTAGCTAGCCCTTTTGAGGGAGGCAACACCCTGTTATGGGACGGAGGGGGACATTACACATCAATTAAGCTTTCCTCTAGACGTGGAAATCCTACATGTGACCTGTGGGTAGACCGGCCCGGGGCCATAAAAACTAAGTTTATGTGGGTATTTATCTTGTCTACTTGAAAATTTATGGATCTTACTTGTAACCGCACGCATCGGGTAAGAGCGGCTCATACATGGGCATACCCTCAAGTAAAAAATACTCAGATAATGAGATTAAGCTTGTTGAAGAGTTTGAATTCTATAAGGATGATATAATGGAAAATATAGAGTAAAGTGCAAGTCATGCAACGTCTAAACATATTACCCACGTTCTTTTGGAACTTTGAATTTGAGAATACATCTTGAACGCTATTCCACAAAGAAAAATCATTGGAAGTTTCATTTCATGTTTAAGGTTTGGATTCTACATATGTGTGTGTCTACTGTTTCTATTTATGTTTTGAGATGATGTTTAAGACTACTTTTTTCTATTTTGGTGAAGAGTTAAAAATACCTTTGTAAAAAATTAGATGTCTAAATAACCGTTGGTTGAAAGCGTCATGTTTAAAGCTTAAGGTTTCATGAAAGCTTTTAAGTAAAACTGGTAATAGCTGGTATTTGTTTGTTTTGTATAATGCAAAATCATGGTAAATCATGTCCGTAGTCGTTAGACTCCATCCTTCCAAACTCTAGATGTCTCTCATCATCTAGCTTAAACAATGAATTGAATTAGATCTCAAGTCAGGTGGTCTAGATAGGTACATGCATGGTTGCAAATTCTTGAAAATCCAGTAGAGAGAGAAAGAGGATAGAGAGAGAAAAAGCCAGGGAAAATAGATGAAGTTTGTGCTCTGTAATGGAAAGAGTAGGCTTTCATGTTGTAAAAAACATAATGACTTTTATAATAGCGATGCATGCTTTAAAATGAATGCACTTCCTATGTCCATATCTACACAATGCTTTAGCAAAATTACAAGTGCTTTGACATCAAAACTTGCAAAAAATCATACGCATAATAAAAAAGAGCAATTTTTGCTTCAGATGTGATATTATAAAGGCCAATTTTTATGCACATTATGACACTTCAACTTTGTCTAGTTTACAGACACAAGTAAGATTTTACCAAGTATGTCTTTTTGAATTACCTCCTAACTTGAGGACCTTATTGATACTATCCCTTGGAAATATTAGGTGCTGGGAACACAAGATACATGGAGTTGCCTCGGTGCCTGAGTTTGAATTCCATGCCCATCCCTTTCTTTCTGTAAAAAGACATCAAAATGTTTGTCCATGTCAGAATTCAACCCATATGTTGAGCTTAGTTTTGTAGTCAAGTCATTGAGACTAAAGGGCCACCGCTAAGCACAAAAAAGCTTCCATTTAGTCTATTGTAGTTAGTATAGAACCCATGTAACACATACTTTTTCTTTCCCATGTTTCATCCATTGATCACTAAACAAGATTGTCTGATCTCGCCTTCATCACCCGTCTTGACTCCAACACTAACACTAGCGAGTTTCACAAATGGTCGATTCTAGCTCTCTAAAAAGAAAAAAAAATGTCTTGGTTATAAGAAAAATTCACCACTTTGTTCATTGTTCTGGCATCATTAAGCAGAAAGGAATCAGGTTGGAAGAGACCCTTGTGAACCAAGAGATCACCGTGGTTGTAAAAAATCGTGGGCATTTGGGGATCGTTGTTTACTGTTACAGATGCGCTTGCTCCTACTGGGCACTATTTAGTGTGCATGGTTGCATAGTCTTTGTCCAGAGATGCGTCAATGAGTGCAAATTTTCTAGCTCAATCGCCGTGGAATCGCTCGTTGAATGCACTACAGTGAGCTGATCCAATGATGTGAGCTATTGCAATAGTAGAGCATCCAGCTTCAAGTAAATTTAGTGCATATATTTTCTACTGTAATAGTTTAGAACCTAGATAATTAATAAATATAAAGAATAGGTTAGTAATCAGATTTGACTGCTACCAGGGTAGGAGTAACAACTATAACCCTTTGTA
>JAVXUO010002914.1:0-115815 GCA_033065855.1 Escallonia rubra
GCGAAATGTTTGAGCTGCTGTCCATTTGCTATCAATCATTTCCCACCAACAAGCAGCGTCATTTTCAAGTCTAAAAGTTGCAAGTAATAATTTCATCTCATCATTCAGCCCCATGGTTTTAAAGATTCTCTCCAAGTTCCTAATCCAATTTTCAGCTTTGTCTGGATCACCCTCTCCAACAAACTCTTGTGGATGCATATTCATGAAATTCTTTAGCATTTCAAATTTACGTTGCGTTTCTAGGTCGTGGTTAGGTCCTCGGTGGTTGAGATTGTTATTTTGCTGATTCTCCATGCAAGAGACCATACGTCCCAATATCACATACATACCTTTCAAAGCGGTGTCGGCGTCTTTAACCGAAGAGCTTGCTTCTCTGTCAGCCATTCGTACCTATAAAGAGGCATGGAATTAGAGAAAACCGAAGTTCTAAGATCAAGCTTAAGACTTAACTCCGAAGATCATATCCTGGCTAATAAGCTCTGATGCCATCTTACTTGTCACGCCCTAAGAAGCGACAACACATACGCTAACACACTGACCTTCTTCCGAAGGTAATCAGAGTGCGCTAGTTTGCATTTGAAATGAAAAAAAAAAACACCCATGAAGTCCTTAAGACATATATTACATTCATCCATCCTTATGAATCCAAACTCATAGGCACATTAACACAACCGCACTTCTCACTAACTCATAAAGAAATGATACAAAACTACATAGCACACCTCACTCCTATTTACAAGTGGACAAGGACTTAATATCCCGATTCTCGGGCACAAAGGGGTACTCAAAGTTTTTCTCGCCAATGCCCACGCCTATCTCTTCCTGATTTTCTCCAGTATCTAAAAGGTAGAGATGAAAAAGGGGTTAGCAACAGCTAAGTAGAGCAAACATATGACCAACATAAAACACTATCTTAATCATAACGAGCGTGCATAAGCCAAACAAAACATGATTATCTTCAACTCATGCATGGCATATGATAAAATGCAGCGAACGAGCAATAATTAACTCAAGCATAATACATATCATAACGACTCTAGGGAGCCAAAACATAAGCTGAATGCGCGTTCACCTACCATCCTTTCTTGGTAAGAACCTAAATTGATCACTTGAAAGCTGAGCCGATCAAATTCAGTTTACCAGTGATAAATGTAGACCTTGCACAAGAGTTCGCACATATTGACAGTATACGTAGTGCAACGTAATGCCCCTGGGAGGTTAACCTGCTGAGCAAGCTCAATATATACCCCGTTTCCATATAACCCGATTTGCCGGCTTTCGACCCCCGATTTCGAAGACTCGCATGGCTTACAGCATGATATAATGCATAGAGAATGTTAAACACGTCAAGTGTCATATAAAATAATATTTTTGCATTTCCTAGCTCAAAACAGTTTTAGTGAAAGCAGACCAGTTCCAAATCTAAGCAATTTAGGGGTAACATACACTTCGAATTTGACAGTGATATAAAATACAATGTTAAAGCACACATCTTAAGCTTTCCAAAAAGTTAGAGAACACCCAAATCTGACGAGTATTGAATAAGATATGCTGGTTTAAATATCAACACAGAATCAGCCCAGTTTAATCAGCTTCGACCAGTTTGGTATTTATGCAATTTAGGGCAGTATAAACTTCGAATTAGAGAGAGTGATCAAAGAAACAATAACATCTTCAACTTTCCAGAAAGCTATAGAATACTCAAATCCAACAAGTATTGAATGAGATATGCATGCTTAAATATCAACACAGAATCTGCCCAGATTTCTCTAATCCAATTCTAGCACTCCATAAGCACATAGCACGCCATATATACACACCCAACCATGATTAAAACCATGCTCAAGGCTGCTCATATGTACAACCCTACCTTTGACAAGATTGGGGTGTATAAAATATCAAGAGCTCCCTCTTTTGTCAAGAAGAGAACATCCAAATATCAACGGTTACTAATCTAAAATTATCACAGCAAATTCTGTTTTTTTTTCCTTCCTTCTTCAAGCTCTCAAAACTCCTCTCTAATTTTTCTACAAGTAGGCACCTCGCCTCTCTCTTCCTTCTTGTTTTTACTTCAAAAGGTGGAAGACATGAGCCACCCACGTTTGGAGAAATCTGCAGAGATTTCTCCCTAGAGAAATAAGTGTTTAAAGGGGATTAGACCCCTTCCAAGTCTTAATAATAAGAACATGACAACCCAAATTAATTTCTAGACTTAATAGGCTTCATTTGTACTAGTTAACCTAGATTAGTGACTAAGTAATCACAATTAGGTTAATTACGATTTGGGCAAACTAATCAAGCTTAGTCACTAACTAATCACGATTAACGTTGACTAATCCATATTAGCATAATCACGATTAGGGCTTAACTAATCATACTTAAGACCAACTAATCAGGATTAAGACTAAGCTAATCCACCTACTTGAGGTGCTTCAATGCCAACACAAGCATACAACTTGTTCTACATAAATAGGTCGGGAAGACCACTCGTATAATGCATTAGATCTTCAATTAAGAAAGGTATCACGCTACATGCATAATAACAAGCATGCATTTTGAAGTTCACAGCTAGGTTAGACTAAGGTCCTCACACCTACCCCTCCTTAGAAGAATTTAGTCCCTAAATTCATACCTCGCTAAGGAAAACAAATGGGGATACTTCTCTCTAATTTCAGCCTCTCTCTCCCACGTAGCTTCTTCAATTCCACGGTGCTCCCATAACACCTTAAAAAAGTGGTATGTTCCTGTTCCGTATTGGTTGTCCCTTTCGGTCCAAATCTGAATCGGCTGCTGGACATATGATAATTCATTCTGAATCCAAATCGGTTCATAATGGAATACATTTGAAGGATCTCATACTTCCTTAACATAGATACGTGGAAAACATCATGTATACTAGCTAGCGATGGTGGCAATGCAAGCCGATATGCTACTGCACCAATCCGTTCCAAAATCTCAAAGGGACCAATGTAGCTCGGTGTCAGCTTTCCTTTTTTTCCAAACCGATAACCCCTTTAGAAGGTGAAACACGTAGAAATACATGATCTCCTATAGCAAATTCTAAATCTCTTCTTATTTTATCTGCATAACTTTTCAGTTTACTCCTAGCCGTTAACAAATGATTACGGATCACCTTGATTGTTTATGTGGTTTCTTGCACCAATTCGGGTCCTAGTAACTGTTTTTCACCAACTTTGCCCCGACAAATTTGAGATCTGCACTTTCTGCCATAAAGAGCTTCAAATGGTGCCATTTCAAAGCTAGAATGGTAGCTGTTATAGTGAGAAAACTCCACAAGTGCCAAGTGATCTTCCCAGTTACCTTTCAAATCCATAGCACATGCTCGTAACATATCATCCAAGGTCTGAATTGTCCTTTCGCTTTGGCCATATGTTTGTGGATGGAAAGATGTGCCAAAAGCAAGTTTCGATCCCATCGCATCTTGGAAAGCCTTCCAAGACATCAAAGTAAAATGAGGATCTCGATCTGAAATAATGCTTACCGGTACTCCGTGGAATCTAACAATCAGCTCTATATACATACGTGCCAACTTCTCTAAGGTGTGAGTCACATTTATAGCAAGAAAGTGAGCAGATTTAGTAAGGCTATCAACAATCACCCAAAGTCCATTTCGAGTTCGAGGTAAACCTGATACAAAGTCCATGGTAATATGCTCCCGTTTCCACTTGGGCACGGACAACGGTTGAAGTAACCCAGCTGGTTTGCGATGTTCGAACTTAACTTGTTGACGTGTAAGACATGTTGCAACAAATTTAGCCACATCTCTCTTCATGTTACTCCACCAATAACTAGACTTCGGATCCTTATACATTTTAGTACTTCCGGAGTGGATAGAATACTTGGACCGATGTGCTTCTTCCATTATCTCTCGTCTCAAACTAGCATCGTTCGAAACACACATTCTCTTACCAATCCGGAGCAAACCATCACTGTGCAACGTAAAATCTGATTTGGAACTCTAATCTTTCAAAATAGCTTGTACTTCTGGATCTCGTGCTTGTGCTTCTCTAATCCCTTCTGTCAAAATAGGCTGCACCCTAATATTAGCAAAGACAAATACCTGTGTTAAGTAGTCGAGGCTGCCAAACGCATGCATCTTCTAACAATTTCCACTATTTTATCATCAAGTGTGCAACCATAGCTTTTCTACTCAATGCATCAGCGACCACATTAGCTTTGCCCGGATGATATTGGATGGTGCAATTATAATCATTGAGAAGTTCCATCCATCTACGTTGCCTCATATTAAGCTCTTTCTGTGAAAATAAATACCTCAAGCTTTTATGGTCCGTGTACACTTCAAACGCTGCCCCATACAAATAATGCCGCCATTTATGCAGGGCAAATACAATTGTTGCCAATTCCAAATCATGTGTAGGACAGTTTTCCTCATATGGTTTTAGCTTCCTCAAAGCATATGCTATTACCTTTCCCCGCAGCATTAGAGCACCACCCAAACCAACATGTTAAGCATCACTATAGATTGTAAGATTATCGTTACCTTCCGGTAGAGTTTAAATAGGGGCTAAAATCAATAGTTGCTTGGAAACTAGCCTCACACTTTGTATCCCAAACAAACTTCACTGATTTTTTAGTAAGCTTTGTTAATGGACTTGAAATCATAAGCTTTGTTAATGGACTTGAAGTCATTGAGAAATTTTGCATAAATCTCCGGTAAATACCCTGCCAGTCCCAAAACGCTACGAACTTCTTTCGCAGTAGCCGATCTTTGCCAATTTACAACCGCTTCAATCTTTACTGGATCTACTGATACGACTGCACTACATACAATATGTCCCAAAAATGTAAGTTGCTCGAGCCAAAATTCGCATTTGCTGAACTTTGCGTACAATTTCTTTTCACGTAAAACTTGCAACACTAGTCGGAGAAGGTATTCATGATGTTCAAGGTTCTTGGAGTAGACAAGAATATCATCAATAAAGACTACAACAAAGGAATCCAAGTGCGGCTTAAAAACACGATTCATCGTGTCCATGAAGGCTGCTGGAGCGTTAGTAACACCAAACGGCATAACATGGAACTCATAATGACCATAACGTGTTCTGAACATCTTCTTTCCGGACTTTCAATTGATGATATCCTGATCTCAAATCAAGCTTAGAAGACACTGTTGCACCTTGTAATTGATCAAACAAGTCATCAATGTGCGAAAAGTGGATATTTGTTCCTCATAGTCATATGATTGAATTGCCTATAATCAATGCACAATCTCAATGAACCGTCTTTCTTTTTAACGAACAATACGGGAGCACCCCAAGGCGATACACTTGGTTGAATAAGGCCTTTATCTAGTAGTTCTTGCAACTGAACCTTCAACTCTCTCGACTCTGTTGGAGCCATTCTATATGGAGCTTTAGAAGCCGGACTTGTTCCTGGCAATAAGTCAATAGCAAATTCAAATTCTCGATCAGGGGGTAGAGCTTTTATATCATCAGGGAACACATCGCTGAACTCACGAACAACTGGAATGTCTTCAATTTTCTGCTCTTTCTTACCGTGATCAATTGCATAACAAAGGTACCCTACAAAACCTCTAGAAAGCAACTTGCGAGCATGAATAGCAGAAATAATAGGTGTTGAAGAAAACCCTTTATCCCCAACAAATTCCAATGTACCTTGTTCCGGCATATCAAAAGTAACACTCTTAGCATCAACATTAGCATGATGTTGTGATAACAAGTCCATACCAAGAATTGAATAACATCCAAATTCTGAAGGGGTAGAAGTATCAGATCAGCGTTAAGTCCCTTACCGCACACTACTACTGGGCATGATCTATATATAACGTCACCAGGTAAGGAGTCCCCCGTAGGTATACTCAACACAAGTTCATATGGTAAACTCTCGGGTCTCTTACCCAAATGATGCACAAAATGTGGGGCTACATAAGAATGTGATGAACCTGGATCAATCAAAACTCGTGCCAAGTGCTGAAAAATAGAAAGTTTACCTCCGATCACTTCGGCCGAATTTCTTGCCTCCTCTTGTCCCAAAGGAAAAGCCCTTCCCTGAAGTCTTGGTTTCCCCGTACATCGGCATGTACTCGTTCCCTGCTTGCCACTTTGCTGAATCGGTTTTGGCCTCGGATTAGGACAATCATTCACATGGTGATCCAAGGATCCACAGCCATAACATCTCCCTTCCTTCCTCCAGCAAGAATCATAATTATGCCCGACCTTGCCACAATAAGAACAAGTCAATTTGTACCCTTGTACTTGCTGAATTTGCTGAGTTGCAAGCTTGCCCTTAGGTTGATGCATGCTTCTTTGATCATTATATGCCCCTGCTCTTTGCACTGTATTACCACCGGTGTTCAAATTCCTTCCACCTTGCCAATTCGAAAGATTTGGTCTAGTTCCACTCAACCGTGCCCTTTTTCTCTGTATGTCCCCATCACTCTTCTCAATGAGCAAAGTTATGTCTACCATTTCATAATAGTCGTCAATACTGAGAATCGAGATCTTTTCTTGGATTTCACGCTTCAAAGCATCTTGAAATTTTCTAGCCCTCCTATCTTCTCCCTCTACCAAGTACGAAGCATGCTAGCCAATGATGTGAACTTGGTTGCATATTGTTGCACCGTTAGATTGCCCTACTCCAAATTCAGAAAACTCAGCCACCTTTTTCAGTTTAACAATTCGAGGTATGTAGTTTTAATTGAACTCGATTTTGAACAATTCCCAAGTGCGAAATGTTTGAGCTGCTGTCCATTTGCTATCAATCATTTCCCACCAACAAGCAGCGTCATTTTCAAGTCTAAAAGTTGCAAGTAATAATTTCATCTCATCCTTCAGCCCCATGGTTTTAAAGATTCTCTCCAAGTTCCTAATCCAATTTTCAGCTTTGTCTGGATCACCCTCTCCAACAAACTCTTGTGGATGCATATTCATGAAATTCTTTAGCATTTCAAATTTACGTTGCGTTTCTAGGTCGTGGTTAGGTCCTCGGTGGTTGAGATTGTTATTTTGCTGATTCTCCATGCAAGAGACCATACGTCCCAATATCACATACATACCTTTCAAAGCGGTGTCGGCGTCTTTAACCGAAGAGCTTGCTTCTCTGTCAGCCATTCGTACCTATAAAGAGGCATGGAATTAGAGAAAACCGAAGTTCTAAGATCAAGCTTAAGACTTAACTCCGAAGATCATATCCTGGCTAATAAGCTCTGATGCCATCTTACTTGTCACGCCCTAAGAAGCGACAACACATACGCTAACACACTGACCTTCTTCCGAAGGTAATCAGAGTGCGCTAGTTTGCATTTGAAATGAAAAAAAAAGCACCCATGAAGTCCTTAAGACATATATTACATTCATCCATCCTTATGAATCCAAACTCATAGGCACATTAACACAACCGCACTTCTCACTAACTCATAAAGAAATGATACAAAACTACATAGCACACCTCACTCCTATTTACAAGTGGACAAGGACTTAATATCCCGATTCTCGGGCACAAAGGGGTACTCAAAGTTTTTCTCGCCAATGCCCACGCCTATCTCTTCCTGATTTTCTCCAGTATCTAAAAGGTAGAGATGAAAAAGGGGTTAGCAACAGCTAAGTAGAGCAAACATATGACCAACATAAAACACTATCTTAATCATAACGAGCGTGCATAAGCCAAACAAAACATGATTATCTTCAACTCATGCATGGCATATGATAAAATGCAGCGAACGAGCAATAATTAACTCAAGCATAATACATATCATAACGACTCTAGGGAGCCAAAACATAAGCTGAATGCGCGTTCACCTACCATCCTTTCTTGGTAAGAACCTAAATTGATCACTTGAAAGCTGAGCCGATCAAATTCAGTTTACCAGTGATAAATGTAGACCTTGCACAAGAGTTCGCACATATTGACAGTCTACGTAGTGCAACGTAATGCCCCTGGGAGGTTAACCTGCTGAGCAAGCTCAATATATACCCCGTTTCCATATAACCCGATTTGCCGGCTTTCGACCCCCGGTTTCGAAGACTCGCATGGCTTACAGCATGATATAATGCATAGAGAATGTTAAACACGTCAAGTGTCATATAAAATAATATTTTTGCATTTCCTAGCTCAAAACAGTTTTAGTGAAAGCAGACCAGTTCCAAATCTAAGCAATTTAGGGGTAACATACACTTCGAATTTGACAGTGATATAAAATACAATGTTAAAGCACACATCTTAAGCTTTCCAAAAAGTTAGAGAACACCCAAATCTGACAAGTATTGAATGAGATATGCTGGTTTAAATATCAACACAGAATCAGCCCAGTTTAATCAGCTTCGACCAGTTTGGTATTTATGCAATTTAGGGCAGTATAAACTTCGAATTAGAGAGAGTGATCAAAGAAACAATAACATCTTCAACTTTCCAGAAAGCTATAGAATACTCAAATCCAACAAGTATTGAATGAGATATGCATGCTTAAATATCAACACAGAATCTGCCCAGATTTCTCTAATCCAATTCTAGCACTCCATAAGCACATAGCACGCCATATATACACACCCAACCATGATTAAAACCATGCTCAAGGCTGCTCATATGTACAACCCTACCTTTGACAAGATTGGGGTGTATAAAATATCAAGAGCTCCCTCTTTTGTCAAGAAGAGAACATCCAAATATCAACGGTTACTAATCTAAAATTATCACAGCAAATTCTCTTTTTGTTTCCCTTCCTTCTTCAAGCTCTCAAAACTCCTCTCTAATTTTTCTACAAGTAGGCACCTCGCCTCTCTCTTCCTTCTTGTTTTTACTTCAAAAGGTAGACATGAGCCACCCACGTTTGGAGAAATCTGCAGAGATTTCTCCCTAGAGAAATAAGTGTTTAAAGGGGATTAGACCCCTTCCAAGTCTTAATAATAAGAACATGACAACCCAAATTAATTTCTAGACTTAATAGGCTTCATTTGTACTAGTTAACCTAGATTAGTGACTAAGTAATCACAATTAGGTTAATTACGATTTGGGCAAACTAATCAAGCTTAGTCACTAACTAATCACGATTAACGTTGACTAATCCATATTAGCATAATCACGATTAGGGCTTAACTAATCATACTTAAGACCAACTAATCAGGATTAAGACTAAGCTAATCCACCTACTTGAGGTGCTTCAATGCCAACACAAGCATACAACTTGTTCTACATAAATAGGTCGGGAAGACCACTCGTATAATGCATTAGATCTTCAATTAAGAAAGGTATCACGCTACATGCATAATAACAAGCATGCATTTTGAAGTTCACAGCTAGGTTAGACTAAGGTCCTCACACCTACCCCTCCTTAGAAGAATTTAGTCCCTAAATTCATACCTCGCTAAGGAAAACAAATGGGGATACTTCTCTCTAATTTCAGCCTCTCTCTCCCACGTAGCTTCTTCAATTCCACGGTGCTCCCATAACACCTTAAAAAAGTGGTATGTTCCTGTTCCGTATTGGTTGTCCCTTTCGGTCCAAATCTGAATCGGCTGCTGGACATATGATAATTCATTCTGAATCCAAATCGGTTCATAATGGAATACATTTGAAGGATCTCATACTTCCTTAACATAGATACGTGGAAAACATCATGTATACTAGCTAGCGATGGTGGCAATGCAAGCCGATATGCTACTGCACCAATCCGTTCCAAAATCTCAAAGGGACCAATGTAGCTCGGTGTCAGCTTTCCTTTTTTTCCAAACCGATAACCCCTTTAGAAGGTGAAACACGTAGAAATACATGATCTCCTATAGCAAATTCTAAATCTCTTCTTATTTTATCTGCATAACTTTTCAGTTTACTCCTAGCCGTTAACAAATGATTACGGATCACCTTGATTGTTTATGTGGTTTCTTGCACCAATTCGGGTCCTAGTAACTGTTTTTCACCAACTTTGCCCCGACAAATTTGAGATCTGCACTTTCTGCCATAAAGAGCTTCAAATGGTGCCATTTCAAAGCTAGAATGGTAGCTGTTATAGTGAGAAAACTCCACAAGTGCCAAGTGATCTTCCCAGTTACCTTTCAAATCCATAGCACATGCTCGTAACATATCATCCAAGGTCTGAATTGTCCTTTCGCTTTGGCCATATGTTTGTGGATGGAAAGATGTGCCAAAAGCAAGTTTCGATCCCATCGCATCTTGGAAAGCCTTCCAAGACATCAAAGTAAAATGAGGATCTCGATCTGAAATAATGCTTACCGGTACTCCGTGGAATCTAACAATCAGCTCTATATACATACGTGCCAACTTCTCTAAGGTGTGAGTCACATTTATAGCAAGAAAGTGAGCAGATTTAGTAAGGCTATCAACAATCACCCAAAGTCCATTTCGAGTTCGAGGTAAACCTGATACAAAGTCCATGGTAATATGCTCCCGTTTCCACTTGGGCACGGACAACGGTTGAAGTAACCCAGCTGGTTTGCGATGTTCGAACTTAACTTGTTGACGTGTAAGACATGTTGCAACAAATTTAGCCACATCTCTCTTCATGTTACTCCACCAATAACTAGACTTCGGATCCTTATACATTTTAGTACTTCCGGAGTGGATAGAATACTTGGACCGATGTGCTTCTTCCATTATCTCTCGTCTCAAACTAGCATCATTCGAAACACACATTCTCTTACCAATCCGGAGCAAACCATCACTGTGCAACGTAAAATCTGATTTGGAACTCTAATCTTTCAAAATAGCTTGTACTTCTGGATCTCGTGCTTGTGCTTCTCTAATCCCTTCTGTCAAAATAGGCTGCACCCTAATATTAGCAAAGACAAATACCTGTGTTAAGTAGTCGAGGCTGCCAAACGCATGCATCTTCTAACAATTTCCACTATTTTATCATCAAGTGTGCAACCATAGCTTTTCTACTCAATGCATCAGCGACCACATTAGCTTTGCCCGGATGATATTGGATGGTGCAATTATAATCATTGAGAAGTTCCATCCATCTACGTTGCCTCATATTAAGCTCTTTCTGTGAAAATAAATACCTCAAGCTTTTATGGTCCGTGTACACTTCAAACGCTGCCCCATACAAATAATGCCGCCATTTATGCAGGGCAAATACAATTGTTGCCAATTCCAAATCATGTGTAGGACAGTTTTCCTCATATGGTTTTAGCTTCCTCAAAGCATATGCTATTACCTTTCCCCGCAGCATTAGAGCACCACCCAAACCAACATGTGAAGCATCACTATAGATTGTAAGATTATCGTTACCTTCCGGTAGAGTTTAAATAGGGGCTAAAATCAATAGTTGCTTGGAAACTAGCCTCACACTTTGTATCCCAAACAAACTTCACTGATTTTTTAGTAAGCTTTGTTAATGGACTTGAAATCATAAGCTTTGTTAATGGACTTGAAGTCATTGAGAAATTTTGCATAAATCTCCGGTAAATACCCTGCCAGTCCCAAAACGCTACGAACTTCTTTCGCAGTAGCCGATCTTTGCCAATTTACAACCGCTTCAATCTTTACTGGATCTACTGATACGACTGCACTACATACAATATGTCCCAAAAATGTAAGTTGCTCGAGCCAAAATTCGCATTTGCTGAACTTTGCGTACAATTTCTTTTCACGTAAAACTTGCAACACTAGTCGGAGAAGGTATTCATGATGTTCAAGGTTCTTGGAGTAGACAAGAATATCATCAATAAAGACTACAACAAAGGAATCCAAGTGCGGCTTAAAAACACGATTCATCGTGTCCATGAAGGCTGCTGGAGCGTTAGTAACACCAAACGGCATAACATGGAACTCATAATGACCATAACGTGTTCTGAACATCTTCTTTCCGGACTTTCAATTGATGATATCCTGATCTCAAATCAAGCTTAGAAGACACTGTTGCACCTTGTAATTGATCAAACAAGTCATCAATGTGCGAAAAGTGGATATTTGTTCCTCATAGTCATATGATTGAATTGCCTATAATCAATGCACAATCTCAATGAACCGTCTTTCTTTTTAACGAACAATACGGGAGCACCCCAAGGCGATACACTTGGTTGAATAAGGCCTTTATCTAGTAGTTCTTGCAACTGAACCTTCAACTCTCTCGACTCTGTTGGAGCCATTCTATATGGAGCTTTAGAAGCCGGACTTGTTCCTGGCAATAAGTCAATAGCAAATTCAAATTCTCGATCAGGGGGTAGAGCTTTTATATCATCAGGGAACACATCGCTGAACTCACGAACAACTGGAATGTCTTCAATTTTCTGCTCTTTCTTACCGTGATCAATTGCATAACAAAGGTACCCTACAAAACCTCTAGAAAGCAACTTGCGAGCATGAATAGCAGAAATAATAGGTGTTGAAGAAAACCCTTTATCCCCAACAAATTCCAATGTACCTTGTTCCGGCATATCAAAAGTAACACTCTTAGCATCAACATTAGCATGATGTTGTGATAACAAGTCCATACCAAGAATTGAATAACATCCAAATTCTGAAGGGGTAGAAGTATCAGATCAGCGTTAAGTCCCTTACCGCACACTACTACTGGGCATGATCTATATATAACGTCACCAGGTAAGGAGTCCCCCGTAGGTATACTCAACACAAGTTCATATGGTAAACTCTCGGGTCTCTTACCCAAATGATGCACAAAATGTGGGGCTACATAAGAATGTGATGAACCTGGATCAATCAAAACTCGTGCCAAGTGCTGAAAAATAGAAAGTTTACCTCCGATCACTTCGGCCGAATTTCTTGCCTCCTCTTGTCCCAAAGGAAAAGCCCTTCCCTGAAGTCTTGGTTTCCCCGTACATCGGCATGTACTCGTTCCCTGCTTGCCACTTTGCTGAATCGGTTTTGGCCTCGGATTAGGACAATCATTCACATGGTGATCCAAGGATCCACAGCCATAACATCTCCCTTCCTTCCTCCAGCAAGAATCATAATTATGCCCGACCTTGCCACAATAAGAACAAGTCAATTTGTACCCTTGTACTTGCTGAATTTGCTGAGTTGCAAGCTTGCCCTTAGGTTGATGCATGCTTCTTTGATCATTATATGCCCCTGCTCTTTGCACTGTATTACCACCGGTGTTCAAATTCCTTCCACCTTGCCAATTCGAAAGATTTGGTCTAGTTCCACTCAACCGTGCCCTTTTTCTCTGTATGTCCCCATCACTCTTCTCAATGAGCAAAGTTATGTCTACCATTTCATAATAGTCGTCAATACTGAGAATCGAGATCTTTTCTTGGATTTCACGCTTCAAAGCATCTTGAAATTCTCTAGCCCTCCTATCTTCTCCCTCTACCAAGTACGAAGCATGCTAGCCAATGATGTGAACTTGGTTGCATATTGTTGCACCGTTAGATTGCCCTACTCCAAATTCAGAAAACTCAGCCACCTTTTTCAGTTTAACAATTCGAGGTATGTAGTTTTAATTGAACTCGATTTTGAACAATTCCCAAGTGCGAAATGTTTGAGCTGCTGTCCATTTGCTATCAATCATTTCCCACCAACAAGCAGCGTCATTTTCAAGTCTAAAAGTTGCAAGTAATAATTTCATCTCATCCTTCAGCCCCATGGTTTTAAAGATTCTCTCCAAGTTCCTAATCCAATTTTCAGCTTTGTCTGGATCACCCTCTCCAACAAACTCTTGTGGATGCATATTCATGAAATTCTTTAGCATTTCAAATTTACGTTGCGTTTCTAGGTCGTGGTTAGGTCCTCGGTGGTTGAGATTGTTATTTTGCTGATTCTCCATGCAAGAGACCATACGTCCCAATATCACATACATACCTTTCAAAGCGGTGTCGGCGTCTTTAACCGAAGAGCTTGCTTCTCTGTCAGCCATTCGTACCTATAAAGAGGCATGGAATTAGAGAAAACCGAAGTTCTAAGATCAAGCTTAAGACTTAACTCCGAAGATCATATCCTGGCTAATAAGCTCTGATGCCATCTTACTTGTCACGCCCTAAGAAGCGACAACACATACGCTAACACACTGACCTTCTTCCGAAGGTAATCAGAGTGCGCTAGTTTGCATTTGAAATGAAAAAAAAAGCACCCATGAAGTCCTTAAGACATATATTACATTCATCCATCCTTATGAATCCAAACTCATAGGCACATTAACACAACCGCACTTCTCACTAACTCATAAAGAAATGATACAAAACTACATAGCACACCTCACTCCTATTTACAAGTGGACAAGGACTTAATATCCCGATTCTCGGGCACAAAGGGGTACTCAAAGTTTTTCTCGCCAATGCCCACGCCTATCTCTTCCTGATTTTCTCCAGTATCTAAAAGGTAGAGATGAAAAAGGGGTTAGCAACAGCTAAGTAGAGCAAACATATGACCAACATAAAACACTATCTTAATCATAACGAGCGTGCATAAGCCAAACAAAACATGATTATCTTCAACTCATGCATGGCATATGATAAAATGCAGCGAACGAGCAATAATTAACTCAAGCATAATACATATCATAACGACTCTAGGGAGCCAAAACATAAGCTGAATGCGCGTTCACCTACCATCCTTTCTTGGTAAGAACCTAAATTGATCACTTGAAAGCTGAGCCGATCAAATTCAGTTTACCAGTGATAAATGTAGACCTTGCACAAGAGTTCGCACATATTGACAGTCTACGTAGTGCAACGTAATGCCCCTGGGAGGTTAACCTGCTGAGCAAGCTCAATATATACCCCGTTTCCATATAACCCGATTTGCCGGCTTTCGACCCCCGGTTTCGAAGACTCGCATGGCTTACAGCATGATATAATGCATAGAGAATGTTAAACACGTCAAGTGTCATATAAAATAATATTTTTGCATTTCCTAGCTCAAAACAGTTTTAGTGAAAGCAGACCAGTTCCAAATCTAAGCAATTTAGGGGTAACATACACTTCGAATTTGACAGTGATATAAAATACAATGTTAAAGCACACATCTTAAGCTTTCCAAAAAGTTAGAGAACACCCAAATCTGACAAGTATTGAATGAGATATGCTGGTTTAAATATCAACACAGAATCAGCCCAGTTTAATCAGCTTCGACCAGTTTGGTATTTATGCAATTTAGGGCAGTATAAACTTCGAATTAGAGAGAGTGATCAAAGAAACAATAACATCTTCAACTTTCCAGAAAGCTATAGAATACTCAAATCCAACAAGTATTGAATGAGATATGCATGCTTAAATATCAACACAGAATCTGCCCAGATTTCTCTAATCCAATTCTAGCACTCCATAAGCACATAGCACGCCATATATACACACCCAACCATGATTAAAACCATGCTCAAGGCTGCTCATATGTACAACCCTACCTTTGACAAGATTGGGGTGTATAAAATATCAAGAGCTCCCTCTTTTGTCAAGAAGAGAACATCCAAATATCAACGGTTACTAATCTAAAATTATCACAGCAAATTCTCTTTTTGTTTCCCTTCCTTCTTCAAGCTCTCAAAACTCCTCTCTAATTTTTCTACAAGTAGGCACCTCGCCTCTCTCTTCCTTCTTGTTTTTACTTCAAAAGGTGGAAGACATGAGCCACCCACGTTTGGAGAAATCTGCAGAGATTTCTCCCTAGAGAAATAAGTGTTTAAAGGGGATTAGACCCCTTCCAAGTCTTAATAATAAGAACATGACAACCCAAATTAATTTCTAGACTTAATAGGCTTCATTTGTACTAGTTAACCTAGATTAGTGACTAAGTAATCACAATTAGGTTAATTACGATTTGGGCAAACTAATCAAGCTTAGTCACTAACTAATCACGATTAACGTTGACTAATCCATATTAGCATAATCACGATTAGGGCTTAACTAATCATACTTAAGACCAACTAATCAGGATTAAGACTAAGCTAATCCACCTACTTGAGGTGCTTCAATGCCAACACAAGCATACAACTTGTTCTACATAAATAGGTCGGGAAGACCACTCGTATAATGCATTAGATCTTCAATTAAGAAAGGTATCACGCTACATGCATAATAACAAGCATGCATTTTGAAGTTCACAGCTAGGTTAGACTAAGGTCCTCACACCTACCCCTCCTTAGAAGAATTTAGTCCCTAAATTCATACCTCGCTAAGGAAAACAAATGGGGATACTTCTCTCTAATTTCAGCCTCTCTCTCCCACGTAGCTTCTTCAATTCCACGGTGCTCCCATAACACCTTAAAAAAGTGGTATGTTCCTGTTCCGTATTGGTTGTCCCTTTCGGTCCAAATCTGAATCGGCTGCTGGACATATGATAATTCATTCTGAATCCAAATCGGTTCATAATGGAATACATTTGAAGGATCTCATACTTCCTTAACATAGATACGTGGAAAACATCATGTATACTAGCTAGCGATGGTGGCAATGCAAGCCGATATGCTACTGCACCAATCCGTTCCAAAATCTCAAAGGGACCAATGTAGCTCGGTGTCAGCTTTCCTTTTTTTCCAAACCGATAACCCCTTTAGAAGGTGAAACACGTAGAAATACATGATCTCCTATAGCAAATTCTAAATCTCTTCTTATTTTATCTGCATAACTTTTCAGTTTACTCCTAGCCGTTAACAAATGATTACGGATCACCTTGATTGTTTATGTGGTTTCTTGCACCAATTCGGGTCCTAGTAACTGTTTTTCACCAACTTTGCCCCGACAAATTTGAGATCTGCACTTTCTGCCATAAAGAGCTTCAAATGGTGCCATTTCAAAGCTAGAATGGTAGCTGTTATAGTGAGAAAACTCCACAAGTGCCAAGTGATCTTCCCAGTTACCTTTCAAATCCATAGCACATGCTCGTAACATATCATCCAAGGTCTGAATTGTCCTTTCGCTTTGGCCATATGTTTGTGGATGGAAAGATGTGCCAAAAGCAAGTTTCGATCCCATCGCATCTTGGAAAGCCTTCCAAGACATCAAAGTAAAATGAGGATCTCGATCTGAAATAATGCTTACCGGTACTCCGTGGAATCTAACAATCAGCTCTATATACATACGTGCCAACTTCTCTAAGGTGTGAGTCACATTTATAGCAAGAAAGTGAGCAGATTTAGTAAGGCTATCAACAATCACCCAAAGTCCATTTCGAGTTCGAGGTAAACCTGATACAAAGTCCATGGTAATATGCTCCCGTTTCCACTTGGGCACGGACAACGGTTGAAGTAACCCAGCTGGTTTGCGATGTTCGAACTTAACTTGTTGACGTGTAAGACATGTTGCAACAAATTTAGCCACATCTCTCTTCATGTTACTCCACCAATAACTAGACTTCGGATCCTTATACATTTTAGTACTTCCGGAGTGGATAGAATACTTGGACCGATGTGCTTCTTCCATTATCTCTCGTCTCAAACTAGCATCATTCGAAACACACATTCTCTTACCAATCCGGAGCAAACCATCACTGTGCAACGTAAAATCTGATTTGGAACTCTAATCTTTCAAAATAGCTTGTACTTCTGGATCTCGTGCTTGTGCTTCTCTAATCCCTTCTGTCAAAATAGGCTGCACCCTAATATTAGCAAAGACAAATACCTGTGTTAAGTAGTCGAGGCTGCCAAACGCATGCATCTTCTAACAATTTCCACTATTTTATCATCAAGTGTGCAACCATAGCTTTTCTACTCAATGCATCAGCGACCACATTAGCTTTGCCCGGATGATATTGGATGGTGCAATTATAATCATTGAGAAGTTCCATCCATCTACGTTGCCTCATATTAAGCTCTTTCTGTGAAAATAAATACCTCAAGCTTTTATGGTCCGTGTACACTTCAAACGCTGCCCCATACAAATAATGCCGCCATTTATGCAGGGCAAATACAATTGCTGCCAATTCCAAATCATGTGTAGGACAGCTTTCCTCATATGGTTTTAGCTTCCTCAAAGCATATGCTATTACCTTTCCCCGCAGCATTAGAGCACCACCCAAACCAACATGTGAAGCATCACTATAGATTGTAAGATTATCGTTACCTTCCGGTAGAGTTTAAATAGGGGCTAAAATCAATAGTTGCTTGGAAACTAGCCTCACACTTTGTATCCCAAACAAACTTCACTGATTTTTTAGTAAGCTTTGTTAATGGACTTGAAATCATAAGCTTTGTTAATGGACTTGAAGTCATTGAGAAATTTTGCATAAATCTCCGGTAAATACCCTGCCAGTCCCAAAACGCTACGAACTTCTTTCGCAGTAGCCGATCTTTGCCAATTTACAACCGCTTCAATCTTTACTGGATCTACTGATACGACTGCACTACATACAATATGTCCCAAAAATGTAAGTTGCTCGAGCCAAAATTCGCATTTGCTGAACTTTGCGTACAATTTCTTTTCACGTAAAACTTGCAACACTAGTCGGAGAAGGTATTCATGATGTTCAAGGTTCTTGGAGTAGACAAGAATATCATCAATAAAGACTACAACAAAGGAATCCAAGTGCGGCTTAAAAACACGATTCATCGTGTCCATGAAGGCTGCTGGAGCGTTAGTAACACCAAACGGCATAACATGGAACTCATAATGACCATAACGTGTTCTGAACATCTTCTTTCCGGACTTTCAATTGATGATATCCTGATCTCAAATCAAGCTTAGAAGACACTGTTGCACCTTGTAATTGATCAAACAAGTCATCAATGTGCGAAAAGTGGATATTTGTTCCTCATAGTCATATGATTGAATTGCCTATAATCAATGCACAATCTCAATGAACCGTCTTTCTTTTTAACGAACAATACGGGAGCACCCCAAGGCGATACACTTGGTTGAATAAGGCCTTTATCTAGTAGTTCTTGCAACTGAACCTTCAACTCTCTCGACTCTGTTGGAGCCATTCTATATGGAGCTTTAGAAGCCGGACTTGTTCCTGGCAATAAGTCAATAGCAAATTCAAATTCTCGATCAGGGGGTAGAGCTTTTATATCATCAGGGAACACATCGCTGAACTCACGAACAACTGGAATGTCTTCAATTTTCTGCTCTTTCTTACCGTGATCAATTGCATAACAAAGGTACCCTACAAAACCTCTAGAAAGCAACTTGCGAGCATGAATAGCAGAAATAATAGGTGTTGAAGAAAACCCTTTATCCCCAACAAATTCCAATGTACCTTGTTCCGGCATATCAAAAGTAACACTCTTAGCATCAACATTAGCATGATGTTGTGATAACAAGTCCATACCAAGAATTGAATAACATCCAAATTCTGAAGGGGTAGAAGTATCAGATCAGCGTTAAGTCCCTTACCGCACACTACTACTGGGCATGATCTATATATAACGTCACCAGGTAAGGAGTCCCCCGTAGGTATACTCAACACAAGTTCATATGGTAAACTCTCGGGTCTCTTACCCAAATGATGCACAAAATGTGGGGCTACATAAGAATGTGATGAACCTGGATCAATCAAAACTCGTGCCAAGTGCTGAAAAATAGAAAGTTTACCTCCGATCACTTCGGCCGAATTTCTTGCCTCCTCTTGTCCCAAAGGAAAAGCCCTTCCCTGAAGTCTTGGTTTCCCCGTACATCGGCATGTACTCGTTCCCTGCTTGCCACTTTGCTGAATCGGTTTTGGCCTCGGATTAGGACAATCATTCACATGGTGATCCAAGGATCCACAGCCATAACATCTCCCTTCCTTCCTCCAGCAAGAATCATAATTATGCCCGACCTTGCCACAATAAGAACAAGTCAATTTGTACCCTTGTACTTGCTGAATTTGCTGAGTTGCAAGCTTGCCCTTAGGTTGATGCATGCTTCTTTGATCATTATATGCCCCTGCTCTTTGCACTGTATTACCACCGGTGTTCAAATTCCTTCCACCTTGCCAATTCGAAAGATTTGGTCTAGTTCCACTCAACCGTGCCCTTTTTCTCTGTATGTCCCCATCACTCTTCTCAATGAGCAAAGTTATGTCTACCATTTCATAATAGTCGTCAATACTGAGAATCGAGATCTTTTCTTGGATTTCACGCTTCAAAGCATCTTGAAATTCTCTAGCCCTCCTATCTTCTCCCTCTACCAAGTACGAAGCATGCTAGCCAATGATGTGAACTTGGTTGCATATTGTTGCACCGTTAGATTGCCCTACTCCAAATTCAGAAAACTCAGCCACCTTTTTCAGTTTAACAATTCGAGGTATGTAGTTTTAATTGAACTCGATTTTGAACAATTCCCAAGTGCGAAATGTTTGAGCTGCTGTCCATTTGCTATCAATCATTTCCCACCAACAAGCAGCGTCATTTTCAAGTCTAAAAGTTGCAAGTAATAATTTCATCTCATCCTTCAGCCCCATGGTTTTAAAGATTCTCTCCAAGTTCCTAATCCAATTTTCAGCTTTGTCTGGATCACCCTCTCCAACAAACTCTTGTGGATGCATATTCATGAAATTCTTTAGCATTTCAAATTTACGTTGCGTTTCTAGGTCGTGGTTAGGTCCTCGGTGGTTGAGATTGTTATTTTGCTGATTCTCCATGCAAGAGACCATACGTCCCAATATCACATACATACCTTTCAAAGCGGTGTCGGCGTCTTTAACCGAAGAGCTTGCTTCTCTGTCAGCCATTCGTACCTATAAAGAGGCATGGAATTAGAGAAAACCGAAGTTCTAAGATCAAGCTTAAGACTTAACTCCGAAGATCATATCCTGGCTAATAAGCTCTGATGCCATCTTACTTGTCACGCCCTAAGAAGCGACAACACATACGCTAACACACTGACCTTCTTCCGAAGGTAATCAGAGTGCGCTAGTTTGCATTTGAAATGAAAAAAAAAGCACCCATGAAGTCCTTAAGACATATATTACATTCATCCATCCTTATGAATCCAAACTCATAGGCACATTAACACAACCGCACTTCTCACTAACTCATAAAGAAATGATACAAAACTACATAGCACACCTCACTCCTATTTACAAGTGGACAAGGACTTAATATCCCGATTCTCGGGCACAAAGGGGTACTCAAAGTTTTTCTCGCCAATGCCCACGCCTATCTCTTCCTGATTTTCTCCAGTATCTAAAAGGTAGAGATGAAAAAGGGGTTAGCAACAGCTAAGTAGAGCAAACATATGACCAACATAAAACACTATCTTAATCATAACGAGCGTGCATAAGCCAAACAAAACATGATTATCTTCAACTCATGCATGGCATATGATAAAATGCAGCGAACGAGCAATAATTAACTCAAGCATAATACATATCATAACGACTCTAGGGAGCCAAAACATAAGCTGAATGCGCGTTCACCTACCATCCTTTCTTGGTAAGAACCTAAATTGATCACTTGAAAGCTGAGCCGATCAAATTCAGTTTACCAGTGATAAATGTAGACCTTGCACAAGAGTTCGCACATATTGACAGTACACGTAGTGCAACGTAATGCCCCTGGGAGGTTAACCTGCTGAGCAAGCTCAATATATACCCCGTTTCCATATAACCCGATTTGCCGGCTTTCGACCCCCGGTTTCGAAGACTCGCATGGCTTACAGCATGATATAATGCATAGAGAATGTTAAACACGTCAAGTGTCATATAAAATAATATTTTTGCATTTCCTAGCTCAAAACAGTTTTAGTGAAAGCAGACCAGTTCCAAATCTAAGCAATTTAGGGGTAACATACACTTCGAATTTGACAGTGATATAAAATACAATGTTAAAGCACACATCTTAAGCTTTCCAAAAAGTTAGAGAACACCCAAATCTGACAAGTATTGAATGAGATATGCTGGTTTAAATATCAACACAGAATCAGCCCAGTTTAATCAGCTTCGACCAGTTTGGTATTTATGCAATTTAGGGCAGTATAAACTTCGAATTAGAGAGAGTGATCAAAGAAACAATAACATCTTCAACTTTCCAGAAAGCTATAGAATACTCAAATCCAACAAGTATTGAATGAGATATGCATGCTTAAATATCAACACAGAATCTGCCCAGATTTCTCTAATCCAATTCTAGCACTCCATAAGCACATAGCACGCCATATATACACACCCAACCATGATTAAAACCATGCTCAAGGCTGCTCATATGTACAACCCTACCTTTGACAAGATTGGGGTGTATAAAATATCAAGAGCTCCCTCTTTTGTCAAGAAGAGAACATCCAAATATCAACGGTTACTAATCTAAAATTATCACAGCAAATTCTCTTTTTGTTTCCCTTCCTTCTTCAAGCTCTCAAAACTCCTCTCTAATTTTTCTACAAGTAGGCACCTCGCCTCTCTCTTCCTTCTTGTTTTTACTTCAAAAGGTGGAAGACATGAGCCACCCACGTTTGGAGAAATCTGCAGAGATTTCTCCCTAGAGAAATAAGTGTTTAAAGGGGATTAGACCCCTTCCAAGTCTTAATAATAAGAACATGACAACCCAAATTAATTTCTAGACTTAATAGGCTTCATTTGTACTAGTTAACCTAGATTAGTGACTAAGTAATCACAATTAGGTTAATTACGATTTGGGCAAACTAATCAAGCTTAGTCACTAACTAATCACGATTAACGTTGACTAATCCATATTAGCATAATCACGATTAGGGCTTAACTAATCATACTTAAGACCAACTAATCAGGATTAAGACTAAGCTAATCCACCTACTTGAGGTGCTTCAATGCCAACACAAGCATACAACTTGTTCTACATAAATAGGTCGGGAAGACCACTCGTATAATGCATTAGATCTTCAATTAAGAAAGGTATCACGCTACATGCATAATAACAAGCATGCATTTTGAAGTTCACAGCTAGGTTAGACTAAGGTCCTCACACCTACCCCTCCTTAGAAGAATTTAGTCCCTAAATTCATACCTCGCTAAGGAAAACAAATGGGGATACTTCTCTCTAATTTCAGCCTCTCTCTCCCACGTAGCTTCTTCAATTCCACGGTGCTCCCATAACACCTTAAAAAAGTGGTATGTTCCTGTTCCGTATTGGTTGTCCCTTTCGGTCCAAATCTGAATCGGCTGCTGGACATATGATAATTCATTCTGAATCCAAATCGGTTCATAATGGAATACATTTGAAGGATCTCATACTTCCTTAACATAGATACGTGGAAAACATCATGTATACTAGCTAGCGATGGTGGCAATGCAAGCCGATATGCTACTGCACCAATCCGTTCCAAAATCTCAAAGGGACCAATGTAGCTCGGTGTCAGCTTTCCTTTTTTTCCAAACCGATAACCCCTTTAGAAGGTGAAACACGTAGAAATACATGATCTCCTATAGCAAATTCTAAATCTCTTCTTATTTTATCTGCATAACTTTTCAGTTTACTCCTAGCCGTTAACAAATGATTACGGATCACCTTGATTGTTTATGTGGTTTCTTGCACCAATTCGGGTCCTAGTAACTGTTTTTCACCAACTTTGCCCCGACAAATTTGAGATCTGCACTTTCTGCCATAAAGAGCTTCAAATGGTGCCATTTCAAAGCTAGAATGGTAGCTGTTATAGTGAGAAAACTCCACAAGTGCCAAGTGATCTTCCCAGTTACCTTTCAAATCCATAGCACATGCTCGTAACATATCATCCAAGGTCTGAATTGTCCTTTCGCTTTGGCCATATGTTTGTGGATGGAAAGATGTGCCAAAAGCAAGTTTCGATCCCATCGCATCTTGGAAAGCCTTCCAAGACATCAAAGTAAAATGAGGATCTCGATCTGAAATAATGCTTACCGGTACTCCGTGGAATCTAACAATCAGCTCTATATACATACGTGCCAACTTCTCTAAGGTGTGAGTCACATTTATAGCAAGAAAGTGAGCAGATTTAGTAAGGCTATCAACAATCACCCAAAGTCCATTTCGAGTTCGAGGTAAACCTGATACAAAGTCCATGGTAATATGCTCCCGTTTCCACTTGGGCACGGACAACGGTTGAAGTAACCCAGCTGGTTTGCGATGTTCGAACTTAACTTGTTGACGTGTAAGACATGTTGCAACAAATTTAGCCACATCTCTCTTCATGTTACTCCACCAATAACTAGACTTCGGATCCTTATACATTTTAGTACTTCCGGAGTGGATAGAATACTTGGACCGATGTGCTTCTTCCATTATCTCTCGTCTCAAACTAGCATCATTCGAAACACACATTCTCTTACCAATCCGGAGCAAACCATCACTGTGCAACGTAAAATCTGATTTGGAACTCTAATCTTTCAAAATAGCTTGTACTTCTGGATCTCGTGCTTGTGCTTCTCTAATCCCTTCTGTCAAAATAGGCTGCACCCTAATATTAGCAAAGACAAATACCTGTGTTAAGTAGTCGAGGCTGCCAAACGCATGCATCTTCTAACAATTTCCACTATTTTATCATCAAGTGTGCAACCATAGCTTTTCTACTCAATGCATCAGCGACCACATTAGCTTTGCCCGGATGATATTGGATGGTGCAATTATAATCATTGAGAAGTTCCATCCATCTACGTTGCCTCATATTAAGCTCTTTCTGTGAAAATAAATACCTCAAGCTTTTATGGTCCGTGTACACTTCAAACGCTGCCCCATACAAATAATGCCGCCATTTATGCAGGGCAAATACAATTGCTGCCAATTCCAAATCATGTGTAGGACAGCTTTCCTCATATGGTTTTAGCTTCCTCAAAGCATATGCTATTACCTTTCCCCGCAGCATTAGAGCACCACCCAAACCAACATGTGAAGCATCACTATAGATTGTAAGATTATCGTTACCTTCCGGTAGAGTTTAAATAGGGGCTAAAATCAATAGTTGCTTGGAAACTAGCCTCACACTTTGTATCCCAAACAAACTTCACTGATTTTTTAGTAAGCTTTGTTAATGGACTTGAAATCATAAGCTTTGTTAATGGACTTGAAGTCATTGAGAAATTTTGCATAAATCTCCGGTAAATACCCTGCCAGTCCCAAAACGCTACGAACTTCTTTCGCAGTAGCCGATCTTTGCCAATTTACAACCGCTTCAATCTTTACTGGATCTACTGATACGACTGCACTACATACAATATGTCCCAAAAATGTAAGTTGCTCGAGCCAAAATTCGCATTTGCTGAACTTTGCGTACAATTTCTTTTCACGTAAAACTTGCAACACTAGTCGGAGAAGGTATTCATGATGTTCAAGGTTCTTGGAGTAGACAAGAATATCATCAATAAAGACTACAACAAAGGAATCCAAGTGCGGCTTAAAAACACGATTCATCGTGTCCATGAAGGCTGCTGGAGCGTTAGTAACACCAAACGGCATAACATGGAACTCATAATGACCATAACGTGTTCTGAACATCTTCTTTCCGGACTTTCAATTGATGATATCCTGATCTCAAATCAAGCTTAGAAGACACTGTTGCACCTTGTAATTGATCAAACAAGTCATCAATGTGCGAAAAGTGGATATTTGTTCCTCATAGTCATATGATTGAATTGCCTATAATCAATGCACAATCTCAATGAACCGTCTTTCTTTTTAACGAACAATACGGGAGCACCCCAAGGCGATACACTTGGTTGAATAAGGCCTTTATCTAGTAGTTCTTGCAACTGAACCTTCAACTCTCTCGACTCTGTTGGAGCCATTCTATATGGAGCTTTAGAAGCCGGACTTGTTCCTGGCAATAAGTCAATAGCAAATTCAAATTCTCGATCAGGGGGTAGAGCTTTTATATCATCAGGGAACACATCGCTGAACTCACGAACAACTGGAATGTCTTCAATTTTCTGCTCTTTCTTACCGTGATCAATTGCATAACAAAGGTACCCTACAAAACCTCTAGAAAGCAACTTGCGAGCATGAATAGCAGAAATAATAGGCGTTGAAGAAAACCCTTTATCCCCAACAAATTCCAATGTACCTTGTTCCGGCATATCAAAAGTAACACTCTTAGCATCAACATTAGCATGATGTTGTGATAACAAGTCCATACCAAGAATTGAATAACATCCAAATTCTGAAGGGGGAAGTATCAGATCAGCGTTAAGTCCCTTACCGCACACTACTACTGGGCATGATCTATATATAACGTCACCAGGTAAGGAGTCCCCCGTAGGTATACTCAACACAAGTTCATATGGTAAACTCTCGGGTCTCTTACCCAAATGATGCACAAAATGTGGGGCTACATAAGAATGTGATGAACCTGGATCAATCAAAACTCGTGCCAAGTGCTGAAAAATAGAAAGTTTACCTCCGATCACTTCGGCCGAATTTCTTGCCTCCTCTTGTCCCAAAGGAAAAGCCCTTCCCTGAAGTCTTGGTTTCCCCGTACATCGGCATGTACTCGTTCCCTGCTTGCCACTTTGCTGAATCGGTTTTGGCCTCGGATTAGGACAATCATTCACATGGTGATCCAAGGATCCACAGCCATAACATCTCCCTTCCTTCCTCCAGCAAGAATCATAATTATGCCCGACCTTGCCACAATAAGAACAAGTCAATTTGTACCCTTGTACTTGCTGAATTTGCTGAGTTGCAAGCTTGCCCTTAGGTTGATGCATGCTTCTTTGATCATTATATGCCCCTGCTCTTTGCACTGTATTACCACCGGTGTTCAAATTCCTTCCACCTTGCCAATTCGAAAGATTTGGTCTAGTTCCACTCAACCGTGCCCTTTTTCTCTGTATGTCCCCATCACTCTTCTCAATGAGCAAAGTTATGTCTACCATTTCATAATAGTCGTCAATACTGAGAATCGAGATCTTTTCTTGGATTTCACGCTTCAAAGCATCTTGAAATTCTCTAGCCCTCCTATCTTCTCCCTCTACCAAGTACGAAGCATGCTAGCCAATGATGTGAACTTGGTTGCATATTGTTGCACCGTTAGATTGCCCTACTCCAAATTCAGAAAACTCAGCCACCTTTTTCAGTTTAACAATTCGAGGTATGTAGTTTTAATTGAACTCGATTTTGAACAATTCCCAAGTGCGAAATGTTTGAGCTGCTGTCCATTTGCTATCAATCATTTCCCACCAACAAGCAGCGTCATTTTCAAGTCTAAAAGTTGCAAGTAATAATTTCATCTCATCATTCAGCCCCATGGTTTTAAAGATTCTCTCCAAGTTCCTAATCCAATTTTCAGCTTTGTCTGGATCACCCTCTCCAACAAACTCTTGTGGATGCATATTCATGAAATTCTTTAGCATTTCAAATTTACGTTGCGTTTCTAGGTCGTGGTTAGGTCCTCGGTGGTTGAGATTGTTATTTTGCTGATTCTCCATGCAAGAGACCATACGTCCCAATATCACATACATACCTTTCAAAGCGGTGTCGGCGTCTTTAACCGAAGAGCTTGCTTCTCTGTCAGCCATTCGTACCTATAAAGAGGCATGGAATTAGAGAAAACCGAAGTTCTAAGATCAAGCTTAAGACTTAACTCCGAAGATCATATCCTGGCTAATAAGCTCTGATGCCATCTTACTTGTCACGCCCTAAGAAGCGACAACACATACGCTAACACACTGACCTTCTTCCGAAGGTAATCAGAGTGCGCTAGTTTGCATTTGAAATGAAAAAAAAAGCACCCATGAAGTCCTTAAGACATATATTACATTCATCCATCCTTATGAATCCAAACTCATAGGCACATTAACACAACCGCACTTCTCACTAACTCATAAAGAAATGATACAAAACTACATAGCACACCTCACTCCTATTTACAAGTGGACAAGGACTTAATATCCCGATTCTCGGGCACAAAGGGGTACTCAAAGTTTTTCTCGCCAATGCCCACGCCTATCTCTTCCTGATTTTCTCCAGTATCTAAAAGGTAGAGATGAAAAAGGGGTTAGCAACAGCTAAGTAGAGCAAACATATGACCAACATAAAACACTATCTTAATCATAACGAGCGTGCATAAGCCAAACAAAACATGATTATCTTCAACTCATGCATGGCATATGATAAAATGCAGCGAACGAGCAATAATTAACTCAAGCATAATACATATCATAACGACTCTAGGGAGCCAAAACATAAGCTGAATGCGCGTTCACCTACCATCCTTTCTTGGTAAGAACCTAAATTGATCACTTGAAAGCTGAGCCGATCAAATTCAGTTTACCAGTGATAAATGTAGACCTTGCACAAGAGTTCGCACATATTGACAGTATACGTAGTGCAACGTAATGCCCCTGGGAGGTTAACCTGCTGAGCAAGCTCAATATATACCCCGTTTCCATATAACCCGATTTGCCGGCTTTCGACCCCCGGTTTCGAAGACTCGCATGGCTTACAGCATGATATAATGCATAGAGAATGTTAAACACGTCAAGTGTCATATAAAATAATATTTTTGCATTTCCTAGCTCAAAACAGTTTTAGTGAAAGCAGACCAGTTCCAAATCTAAGCAATTTAGGGGTAACATACACTTCGAATTTGACAGTGATATAAAATACAATGTTAAAGCACACATCTTAAGCTTTCCAAAAAGTTAGAGAACACCCAAATCTGACAAGTATTGAATGAGATATGCTGGTTTAAATATCAACACAGAATCAGCCCAGTTTAATCAGCTTCGACCAGTTTGGTATTTATGCAATTTAGGGCAGTATAAACTTCGAATTAGAGAGAGTGATCAAAGAAACAATAACATCTTCAACTTTCCAGAAAGCTATAGAATACTCAAATCCAACAAGTATTGAATGAGATATGCATGCTTAAATATCAACACAGAATCTGCCCAGATTTCTCTAATCCAATTCTAGCACTCCATAAGCACATAGCACGCCATATATACACACCCAACCATGATTAAAACCATGCTCAAGGCTGCTCATATGTACAACCCTACCTTTGACAAGATTGGGGTGTATAAAATATCAAGAGCTCCCTCTTTTGTCAAGAAGAGAACATCCAAATATCAACGGTTACTAATCTAAAATTATCACAGCAAATTCTCTTTTTGTTTCCCTTCCTTCTTCAAGCTCTCAAAACTCCTCTCTAATTTTTCTACAAGTAGGCACCTCGCCTCTCTCTTCCTTCTTGTTTTTACTTCAAAAGGTGGAAGACATGAGCCACCCACGTTTGGAGAAATCTGCACTAGAGAAATAAGTGTTTAAAGGGGATTAGACCCCTTCCAAGTCTTAATAATAAGAACATGACTTACAAAATTTCTAGACTTAATAGGCTTCATTTGTACTAGTTAACCTAGATTAGTGACTAAGTAATCACAATTAGGTTAATTACGATTTGGGCAAACTAATCAAGCTTAGTCACTAACTAATCACGATTAACGTTGACTAATCCATATTAGCATAATCACGATTAGGGCTTAACTAATCATACTTAAGACCAACTAATCAGGATTAAGACTAAGCTAATCCACCTACTTGAGGTGCTTCAATGCCAACACAAGCATACAACTTGTTCTACATAAATAGGTCGGGAAGACCACTCGTATAATGCATTAGATCTTCAATTAAGAAAGGTATCACGCTACATGCATAATAACAAGCATGCATTTTGAAGTTCACAGCTAGGTTAGACTAAGGTCCTCACACCTACCCCTCCTTAGAAGAATTTAGTCCCTAAATTCATACCTCGCTAAGGAAAACAAATGGGGATACTTCTCTCTAATTTCAGCCTCTCTCTCCCACGTAGCTTCTTCAATTCCACGGTGCTCCCATAACACCTTAAAAAAGTGGTATGTTCCTGTTCCGTATTGGTTGTCCCTTTCGGTCCAAATCTGAATCGGCTGCTGGACATATGATAATTCATTCTGAATCCAAATCGGTTCATAATGGAATACATTTGAAGGATCTCATACTTCCTTAACATAGATACGTGGAAAACATCATGTATACTAGCTAGCGATGGTGGCAATGCAAGCCGATATGCTACTGCACCAATCCGTTCCAAAATCTCAAAGGGACCAATGTAGCTCGGTGTCAGCTTTCCTTTTTTTCCAAACCGATAACCCCTTTAGAAGGTGAAACACGTAGAAATACATGATCTCCTATAGCAAATTCTAAATCTCTTCTTATTTTATCTGCATAACTTTTCAGTTTACTCCTAGCCGTTAACAAATGATTACGGATCACCTTGATTGTTTATGTGGTTTCTTGCACCAATTCGGGTCCTAGTAACTGTTTTTCACCAACTTTGCCCCGACAAATTTGAGATCTGCACTTTCTGCCATAAAGAGCTTCAAATGGTGCCATTTCAAAGCTAGAATGGTAGCTGTTATAGTGAGAAAACTCCACAAGTGCCAAGTGATCTTCCCAGTTACCTTTCAAATCCATAGCACATGCTCGTAACATATCATCCAAGGTCTGAATTGTCCTTTCGCTTTGGCCATATGTTTGTGGATGGAAAGATGTGCCAAAAGCAAGTTTCGATCCCATCGCATCTTGGAAAGCCTTCCAAGACATCAAAGTAAAATGAGGATCTCGATCTGAAATAATGCTTACCGGTACTCCGTGGAATCTAACAATCAGCTCTATATACATACGTGCCAACTTCTCTAAGGTGTGAGTCACATTTATAGCAAGAAAGTGAGCAGATTTAGTAAGGCTATCAACAATCACCCAAAGTCCATTTCGAGTTCGAGGTAAACCTGATACAAAGTCCATGGTAATATGCTCCCGTTTCCACTTGGGCACGGACAACGGTTGAAGTAACCCAGCTGGTTTGCGATGTTCGAACTTAACTTGTTGACGTGTAAGACATGTTGCAACAAATTTAGCCACATCTCTCTTCATGTTACTCCACCAATAACTAGACTTCGGATCCTTATACATTTTAGTACTTCCGGAGTGGATAGAATACTTGGACCGATGTGCTTCTTCCATTATCTCTCGTCTCAAACTAGCATCATTCGAAACACACATTCTCTTACCAATCCGGAGCAAACCATCACTGTGCAACGTAAAATCTGATTTGGAACTCTAATCTTTCAAAATAGCTTGTACTTCTGGATCTCGTGCTTGTGCTTCTCTAATCCCTTCTGTCAAAATAGGCTGCACCCTAATATTAGCAAAGACAAATACCTGTGTTAAGTAGTCGAGGCTGCCAAACGCATGCATCTTCTAACAATTTCCACTATTTTATCATCAAGTGTGCAACCATAGCTTTTCTACTCAATGCATCAGCGACCACATTAGCTTTGCCCGGATGATATTGGATGGTGCAATTATAATCATTGAGAAGTTCCATCCATCTACGTTGCCTCATATTAAGCTCTTTCTGTGAAAATAAATACCTCAAGCTTTTATGGTCCGTGTACACTTCAAACGCTGCCCCATACAAATAATGCCGCCATTTATGCAGGGCAAATACAATTGCTGCCAATTCCAAATCATGTGTAGGACAGCTTTCCTCATATGGTTTTAGCTTCCTCAAAGCATATGCTATTACCTTTCCCCGCAGCATTAGAGCACCACCCAAACCAACATGTGAAGCATCACTATAGATTGTAAGATTATCGTTACCTTCCGGTAGAGTTTAAATAGGGGCTAAAATCAATAGTTGCTTGGAAACTAGCCTCACACTTTGTATCCCAAACAAACTTCACTGATTTTTTAGTAAGCTTTGTTAATGGACTTGAAATCATAAGCTTTGTTAATGGACTTGAAGTCATTGAGAAATTTTGCATAAATCTCCGGTAAATACCCTGCCAGTCCCAAAACGCTACGAACTTCTTTCGCAGTAGCCGATCTTTGCCAATTTACAACCGCTTCAATCTTTACTGGATCTACTGATACGACTGCACTACATACAATATGTCCCAAAAATGTAAGTTGCTCGAGCCAAAATTCGCATTTGCTGAACTTTGCGTACAATTTCTTTTCACGTAAAACTTGCAACACTAGTCGGAGAAGGTATTCATGCTGTTCAAGGTTCTTGGAGTAGACAAGAATATCATCAATAAAGACTACAACAAAGGAATCCAAGTACGGCTTAAAAACACGATTCATCGTGTCCATGAAGGCTGCTGGAGCGTTAGTAACACCAAACGGCATAACATGGAACTCATAATGACCATAACGTGTTCTGAACATCTTCTTTCCGGACTTTCAATTGATGATATCCTGATCTCAAATCAAGCTTAGAAGACACTGTTGCACCTTGTAATTGATCAAACAAGTCATCAATGTGCGAAAAGTGGATATTTGTTCCTCATAGTCATATGATTCAATTGCCCATAATCAATGCACAATCTCGATGAACCGTCTTTCTTTTTAACGAACAATACGGGAGCACCCCAAGGCGATACACTTGGTTCAATAAGGCCTTTATCTAGTAGTTCTTGCAACTGAACCTTCGACTCTGTTGGAGCCATTCTATATGGAGCTTTAGAAGCCGGACTTGTTCCTGGCGATAAGTCAATAGCAAATTCAAATTCTCGATCAGGGGGTAAAGCTTTTATTTCATCAGGGAACACATCGCTGAACTCACGAACAACTGGAATGTCTTCAATTTTTTGCTCTTTCTGACCGTGATCAATTGCATAACAAAGGTACCCTACACAACCTCTAGAAAGCAACTTGCGAGCATGAATAGCAGAAATAATAGGTGTCGAAGAAAACCCTTTATCCCCGACAAATTCCAATGTACCTAGTTCCGGCATATCAAAAGTAACACTCTTAGCATGACAATCAACATTAGCATGATGTTGTGATAACCAGTCCATACCAAGAATTGAATGACATCCAAATTCTGAATGGGTAGAAGTATCAGATCAGCGTTAAGTCCCTTACCGCACACTACTACTGGGCATGATCTATATATAACGTCACCAGGTAAGGAGTCCCCCGTAGGTATACTCAACACAAGTTCATATGGTAAACTCTCGGGTCTCTTACCCAAATGATGCACAAAATGTGGGGCTACATAAGAATGTGATGAACCTGGATCAATCAAAAGTCGTGCCAAGTGCTGAAAAATAGAAAGTTTACCTCCGATCACTTCGGCCGAATTTCTTGCCTCCTCTTGTCCCAAAGCAAAAGCCCTTCCCTGAAGTCTTGGTTTCCCCGTACATCGGCACGTACTCGTTCCCTGCTTGCCACTTTGCTGAATGGGTTTTGGCCTCGGATTAGGACAATCATTCACATGGTGATCCAAGGATCCACAGCCGTAACATCTCCCTTCCTTCGTCCAGCAAGAATCAGAATTATGCCTAACCTTGCCACAATAAGAACAAGTCAATTTGTACCCCTGTACTCGCTGAATTTGCTGCATGCTTCTTTGATCATTATATGCCCCTGCTCTTTGCACTTTATTGCCACCGGTGTTCAAATTCCTTCCACCTAGCCAATTCGAAAGATTTGGTCTAGTTCCACTCAACCGTGCCCTTTTCCTCTGTATGTCCCCATCACTCTTCTCAATGAGCAAAGTTCTGGCTACCATTTCATAATAGTCATCAAATACTGAGAATCGAGATTTTTTCTTGGATTTCACGCTTCAAATCATCTTGAAATTTTCTAGCCCTCCTATCTTCTCCCTCTACCAAGTACGAAGCATGCTAGCCAATGATGTGAACTTGGTTGCATATTGTTGCACCGTTAGATTGCCCTACTCCAAATTCAGAAAACTCAGCCACCTTTTTCAGTTTAACAATTCGAGGTATGTAGTTTTAATTGAACTCGGTTTCGAACAATTCCCAAGTGCGAACTGTTTGAGCTGCTGTCCATTTGCTATCAATCATTTCCCACCAACAAGCAGCGTCATTTTCAAGTTTAAAAGTTGCAAGTAATAATTTCATCTCATCATTCAGCCCCATGGTTGTAAAGATTTTCTCCAAGTTCCTAATCCAATTTTCAGCTTTGTCTGGATCACCCTCTCCAACAAACTCTTGTGGATGCATATTCATGAAATTCTTTAGCATTTCAAATTTACGTTGGCTTTCTAGGTCGTGGTTAGGTCCTCGGTGGTTGAGATTGTTATTTTGCTGATTCTCCATGCAAGAGACCATACGCCCCAATATCACATACATACCTTTCAATGCGGTGTCGGCGTCTTTGACCGAAGAACTTGCTTCTCTGTCAGCCATTCGTACCTATAAAGAGGCATGGAATTGGAGAAAACCGAAGTTCTAAGATCAAGCTTAAGACTTAACTCCGAAGATCATATCCTGGCTAATAAGCTCTGGTGCCATCTTACTTGTCACGCCCCAAGAAGCGACAACACATACGCTAACACACTGACCTTCTTCCGAAGGTAATCAGAGTGCGCTAGTTTGCATTTGAAATGAAAAAAAAAACACCCATGAAGTCCTTAAGACATATATTACATTCATCCATCCTTATGAATCCAAACTCATAGGCACATTAACACAACCACACTTCTCACTAACTCATAAAGAAATGATACAAAACTACATAGCACACCTCACTCCTATTTACAAGTGGACAAGGACTTACTATCCCCGATTCTCGGGCACAAAGGGGTACTCAAAGTTTTTCTCGCCAATGCCCTCGCCTATCTCTTCTTGATTTTCTCCAGTATCTAAAAGGTAGAGATGAAAAAGGGGTTAGCAACAGCTAAGTAGAGCAAACATATGACCAACATAAAACACTATCTTAATCATAACGAGCGTGCATAAGCCAAACAAAACATGATTATCTTCAACTCTTGCATGGCATATGATAAAATGCAGCGAACGAGCAATAATTAACTCAAGCATAGTACATATCATAACGACTCTAGGGAGCCAAAACATAAGCTGAATGCTCGTTCACCTACCATCATTTCTTGGTAAGACCCTAAATTGATCACTTGAAAGCTGAGCCGATCAAATTCAGTTTACGAGTGATAAATGTAGACCTTGCACAAGAGTTCGCACATATTGACAGTATATGTAGTGCAACGTAATGCCCCTGGGAGGTTAACCTGCTGAGCAACCTCAATATATACCCCGTTTCCATATAACCCGATTGGCCGGCCTTCGACCCCCGGTTTCGAAGACTCGCATGGCTTATAGCACGATATAATGCGCAGAGAATGTTAAACACGTCAAGTATCATACAAAATAATATTTTTGCATTTCCTAGCTTAAAACAGTTTTAGTGAAAGCAGACCAGTTCCAAATCTAAGCAATTTAGGGGTAACATACACTTCGAATTTGAGAGTCATATAAAATATAATGTTAAAGCACACATCTTAAGCTTTCGAAAAAGTTAGAGAACACCCAAATCTGACAAGTATTGAATGAGATATGCTTGTTTAAATATCAACACAGAATCAACCCAGTTTAATCAGCTTCGAATAGTTTGGTATTTATGCAATTTAGGGCAGTATAAACTTCGAATTAGAGAGTGATCAAAGAAACAATAACATCTCCAACTTTCCAGAAAGCTATAGAATACTCAAATCCAACAAGTATTGAATGAGATATGCATGCTTAATATATCAACACAGAATCTGCCCAGATTTCTCTAATCCAATTCTAGCACTCCATAAGCACATAGCACACCATATATACACACCCAACCATGATTAAAACCATGCTCAAGGCTGCTCATATGTAAAACCCTACCTTCGACAAGATTGGGGTGTATAAAATATCAAGAGCTCCCTCTTTTGTCAAGAAGAGAACATCCAAGCATCAACGGTTACTAATCTAAAATTATCACAGCAAATTCACTTTTTTTTCCTTCCTTCTTCAAGCTCTCAAACCTCCTCTCTAATTTTTCTACAAGTAGGCACCTCCCCTCTCTCTTCCTTCTTGTTTTTACTTCAAAAGGTAGAAGACATGAGCCACCCACGTTTGGAGAAATCTGCAGAGATTTCTCCCCAGAGAAATAAGTGTTTAAAGGGGATTAGACGCCTTCCAAGTCTTAATAATAAGAACATGACAGCCCAAATCAATTTCTAGACTTAATAAGATTCATTTGTACTAGTTAACCTAGATTAGTGACTAAGTAATCACAATTAGGTTAATTACGATTTGGGCAAACTAATCAAGCCTAGTCACTAACTAATCACGATTAACGTTGACTAATCCATATTAGCATAATCACGATTAGGGCTTAACTAATCATACTTAAGACCAACTAATCAGGATTAAGACTAAGCTAATCCACCTACTTGAGGTGCTTCAATGCCAACACAAGCATACAACTTGTTCTACATAAATAGGTCGGGAAGACCACTCGTATAATGCATTAGATCTTCAATTAAGAAAGGTATCACGCTACATGCATAACAGCAAGCATGAATTTTGAAGTTCACAGCTAGGTTAAACTAAGGTCCTCACACCTAACCCTCCTTAGAAGAATTCAGTCCCTATTCATACCTCGCTAAGAAAAAAGACGGGGATACTTCTCTCTAATTTCAGCCTTTCTCTCCCACGTAGCTTCTTCAATTCCATGGTGTTCCCATAACACCTTAACAAGTGGTATGTTTCTGTTCCAAAATCTCAAAGGGACCAATGTAGCTCGGTGCCAGTTTTCCTTTTTTTTCCAAACCTGATAACCCCTTTAGAAGGTGAAACACGTAGAAATACATGATCTCCTATAGCAAATTCTAAATCTCTTCTTATTTTATCTGCATAACTTTTCAGTCTGTCCTAGCCGTTAACAAATGATTACGGATCACCTTGATTGTTTATGTGGTTTTTTGCACCAATTCGGGTCCTACTAACTGGTTTTCACCAACTTTGCCCCGAAAAATTTGATATCTGCACTTTCTGCCATAAAGAGCTTCAAATGGTGCTATTTCAAAGCTAGAGTGGTAGCTGTTATTGTGAGAAAACTCCACAAGTGCCAAGTGATCTTCCCAGTTACCTTTCAATTCCATAGCCCCTGCTCGCAACATATCATCCAAGGTCTGAATTGTCCTTTCGCTTTGGCCATATGTTTGTGGATGGAAAGATGTGCCAAAAGCAAGTTTCGATCCCATCGCATCTTGGAAAGCCTTCCAAAACATCAAAGTAAAATGAGGATCTCGATCTGAAATAATGCATAGCGGCACTCCGTGGAATCTAACAATCTGCTCTATATACATACGTGCCAACTTCTCTAAGGTGTAAGTCACATTTATAGCAAGAAAGTGAGCAGATCTAGTAAGTCTATCAACAATCACCCAAAGTCCATTTCGAGTTCGAGGTAAACCTGATACAAAGTCCATGGTAATATGCTCCCGTTTCCACTTGGGCACGGATAACGGTTGAAGTAACCCAGCTGGTTTGCGATGTTCGAACTTAACTTGTTGACGTGTAAGACATTTTGCAACAAATTTAGCCACATCTCTCTTCATGTTACTCCACCAATAACTAGACTTCAGATCCTTATACATTTTAGTACTTCCGGAGTGGATAGAATACTTGGACCGATGTGCTTCTTCCATTATCTCTCGTCTCAAACTAGCATCATTCGGAACACACATTCTCTTACCAATCCGGAGCAAACCATCACCGTGCAACGTAAAATCTGATTTGGAACTCAAATCTTTCAAAATAGCTTGTACTTCCTGATCTCGTGCTTGTGCTTCTCTAATCCCTTCTGTCAAAATAGGCTGCACCCTAATATTAGCAAAGACAAATACCTGTGTTAAGTAGTCGAGGCTGCCAAACGCATGCATCTTCTAACAATTTCCACAATTTTATCATCAAGTGTGCAACCATAGCTTTTCTACTCAATGCATCAGCGACCACATTAGCTTTGCCCGGATGATATTGGATGGTGCAATTATAATCATTGAGAAGTTCCATCCATCTACGTTGCCTCATATTAAGCGCTTTCTGTGAAAATAAATACCTCAAGCTTTTATGGTCCGTGTACACTTCAAACGCTGCCCCACACAAATAATGCCGCCATTTATGCAGGGCAAATACAATTGCTGCCAATTCCAAATCATGTGTAGGACAGTTTTGCTCATATGGTTTTAGGTTCCTCACTCAAAGCATATGCTATTACCTTTCCCCGCAGCATTAGAGCACCACCCAAACCAACATGTGAAGCATCACTATAGATTGTAAGATTATCGTTACCTTCCGGTAGAGTTAAAATAGGGGCTAAAATCAATAGTTGCTTCAGTTCTTGGAAACTAGCCTCACACTTTGTATCCCAAACAAACTTCTCTGATTTTTTAGTAAGCTTTGTTAATGGACTTGAAATCATAAGCTTTGTTAATGGACTTGAAGTCATTGAGAAATTTTGCATAAATCTCCGGTAAATACCCTGCCAGTCCTAAAAAGCTACGAACTTCTTTCGCAGTATTCCATGGATGTTATTTGCATGGATGTTCTTGCTGGGATGTTGCAGAGACTAGTAGTTTGTAGTCAGTTTCGCTACCACTGGAGGTGCCAAAAGGATGGTATATTCCAGCTTGCCTTTGCGGATGATCTCATGCTTTTTTGTCGGGGTGACCTTCCTTTGGTTCAGATCTTGAAACATGGGCTCTCTGTATTCCAGCAGTTCTCGGGACTTGTTCCCAATCCGAATAAGAGCCATGTTTTTTTCTCTGGTGTTGAGCCTTCTACCAAGGCTTTGATCTCTTCTTGTCTTGGCTTTCTCGAGGGAGAGCTCCCTATGCGATATCTGGGAGTCCCTCTGATCTCCACTTGTTTGCGGAAAGAGGACTGTCAGCCTCTTCTGGACCGCATCGTGAAGAAAGTCAAGCATTGGACTTGTAATTACTTGTCGTATGCTGGTAGGGTCCAACTGATTAGATCAGTTTTGTTCTCTATCCAAGTGTACTGGGCTTCAGTTTTTATCCTTCCAAAGAAAGTGATTCTAGATATGGAGAGGATTTTTCGAGCTTTCCTTTGGAAGGGTACGGGACTTTGTACTACGGGAGCCAAGGTGGCTTGGGCTGATGTTTGTTGTCCTGAGGTTGAGGGTGGCCTGGGTATTAACCAGATTGAGGTGTGGAATTTTGCTGCCATCTCTAGGCACATTTGGTCCATCATATCTTTCAGGTCGGACTCCCTTTGGCCGCGGTGGGTCAAGTCCAATATTCTAATAGGAAGGAGTTTTTGGGAGGTCTCGTGCCCCAGTGATTGTAGCTGGTCTTGGCGTAAGATTCTCATGGTTAGGGATATGATTCGCTCTTTCCCTCGGTATATTGTTGGGGATGGTAGAAGAATCTCTCTGTGGTTTGATTGGTGGCACCCGATTGGCCCTATCATCCCTACCCTTTCTGGTAGGATTATTTCTGACTCGGGTCTGGATAGGCGAGCGAGAGTTTCTAATGTGATCCTTGGCTCATCGTGGTGCTGGCCTTTGTCCAATACCCTTGAGCTCATGGAGTTGCGCGAGAGTACCCCTAGCTCTTTTCATCCTGCCCCGGATATGCCTGATAGGATTGTATGGACGGTTAGTGGTTCTGGGGATTTCTCCATTGCGAGTACGTGGGATGCCCTTCGTCATAAGCGGCCGCTTGTTAGATGGGCATGCTTACTGTCGTGTAAGTGGCGTGTTCCACGTCATAATTTCGTCTTATGGCTGGCCATTAGGGAGAGGTTAAGTACGCAGGATAGGCTTTTTGCTTTTCATGTCATTCCTAGTATGAGCTGTGTTTTCTGTCGCATTCCTTTTGAGTCCCATGATCATCTATTTTTTAACTGCCCTTTCACGTTCAGATTATGGTCTATTATTCAAAAGAAATGCAATTTTAACTGGCCTATGTTGAGTTGGCAGGGTATGGTTGATCGAGCTTCTTCTGAGTGGCAGGGCCCTGGATTCCCGGCATCAGTCTGTCGGATAGCGTTTGCGGCGTTGGTGTACTATATCTGGCGAGAGCGGAATTCTCGTTCCTTCCAGAATAAGTATACTGATGTGGTTTCTTGTTCTGCAGGTCTTGTGCAGATCATCCGGTGGAGGTTATTCTCGTGTAGAAAAGTGGCCAATACCCCGACTAACCGATGGTTCCAGGGTGAATGGCAGCTCCCCGACTCCATATTCGTCTGATTTCGTCATGGTTTGATCAGATTATTTTTGGGTGATCGGTCCGTGTTCAGACAGACCGTTGCAGCTTCTAGCTTGTTATATCGCAGCTTTAGTGTGTTGGTCTTTTCACCAGGTCCTCCAGATTCCATGTGGCCTTCTCCTCTGGTTCTATTGGGTCTTTGTATGTCTTTGCTCATCTAGTTCCAGTGTTATGTATTAAACTTTTCTTTTGTTGCCAATGTGGCATGTTTCTGCCTAGCTTAGGTTTTCTCTACGCTCTTGCTTAGCAAGACTTGCGTTTCGTTGTTGTTTTCCTGGGGTATGCCCCTTGCAGATGTTGTACTTTTGTTTCATCGGTTGATATATATTTTTTATTTACCGGAAAAAAAAAAAAAAAACTTCTTTCGCAGTAGCCGATCTTTGCCAATTTACAACCGCTTCAATCATTGCTGGATCTACGGATATGACTGCACGACATACAATATGTCCCAAAAATGTAACTTGCTCGAGCCAAAATTCACATTTGCTGAACTTTGGGTACAATTTCTTTTCACGTAAAACTTGCAACACTAGTCGGAGAAGGTATTCATGCTGTTCAAGGTTCTTGGAGTAGACAAGAATATCATCAATAAAGACTACAACAAAGGAATCCAAGTACGGCTTAAAAACACGATTCATCGTGTCCATGAAGGCTGCTGGAGCGTTAGTAACACCAAACGGCATAACATGGAACTCATAATGACCATAACGTGTTCTGAACATCTTCTTTCCGGACTTTCAATTGATGATATACTGATCTCAAATCAAGCTTAGAAGACACTGTTGCACATTGTAATTGATCAAACAAGTCATCAATGTGCGAAAAGTGGATATTTATTCCTCATAGTCATATGATTCAATTGCCCATAATCAATGCACAATCTCGATGAACCGTCTTTCTTTTTAACGAACAATACGGGAGCACCCCAAGGCGATACACTTGGTTCAATAAGGCCTTTATCTAGTAGTTCTTGCAACTGAACCTTCGACTCTGTTGGAGCCATTCTATATGGAGCTTTAGAAGCCGGACTTGTTCCTGGCGATAAGTCAATAGCAAATTCAAATTCTCGATCAGGGGGTAAAGCTTTTATTTCATCAGGGAACGCATCGCTGAACCCACGAACAACTGGAATGTCTTCAATTTTCTGCTCTTTCTTACCGTGATCAATTGCATAACAAAGGTACCCTACACAACCTCTAGAAAGCAACTTGCGAGCATGAATAGCAGAAATAATAGGTGTCGAAGAAAACCCTTTATCCCCGACAAATTCCAATGTACCTAGTTCCGGCATATCAAAAGTAACACTCTTAGCATGACAATCAACATTAGCATGATGTTGTGATAACCAGTCCATACCAAGAATTGAATGACATCCAAATTCTGAATGGGTAGAAGTATCAGATCAGCGTTAAGTCCCTTACCGCACACTACTACTGGGCATGATCTATATATAACGTCACCAGGTAAGGAGTCCCCCGTAGGTATACTCAACACAAGTTCATATGGTAAACTCTCGGGTCTCTTACCCAAATGATGCACAAAATGTGGGGCTACATAAGAATGTGATGAACCTGGATCAATCAAAAGTCGTGCCAAGTGCTGAAAAATAGAAAGTTTACCTCCGATCACTTCGGCCGAATTTCTTGCCTCCTCTTGTCCCAAAGCAAAAGCCCTTCCCTGAAGTCTTGGTTTCCCCGTACATCGGCACGTACTCGTTCCCTGCTTGCCACTTTGCTGAATGGGTTTTGGCCTCGGATTAGGACAATCATTCACATGGTGATCCAAGGATCCACAGCCGTAACATCTCCCTTCCTTCGTCCAGCAAGAATCAGAATTATGCCTAACCTTGCCACAATAAGAACAAGTCAATTTGTACCCCTGTACTCGCTGAATTTGCTGCATGCTTCTTTGATCATTATATGCCCCTGCTCTTTGCACTTTATTGCCACCGGTGTTCAAATTCCTTCCACCTAGCCAATTCGAAAGATTTGGTCTAGTTCCACTCAACCGTGCCCTTTTCCTCTGTATGTCCCCATCACTCTTCTCAATGAGCAAAGTTCTGGCTACCATTTCATAATAGTCATCAATACTGAGAATCGAGATTTTTTCTTGGATTTCACGCTTCAAATCATCTTGAAATTTTCTAGCCCTCCTATCTTCTCCCTCTACCAAGTACGAAGCATGCTAGCCAATGATGTGAACTTGGTTGCATATTGTTGCACCGTTAGATTGCCCTACTCCAAATTCAGAAAACTCAGCCACCTTTTTCAGTTTAACAATTCGAGGTATGTAGTTTTAATTGAACTCGGTTTCGAACAATTCCCAAGTGCGAACTGTTTGAGCTGCTGTCCATTTGCTATCAATCATTTCCCACCAACAAGCAGCGTCATTTTCAAGTCTAAAAGTTGCAAGTAATAATTTCATCTCATCATTCAGCCCCATGGTTGTAAAGATTTTCTCCAAGTTCCTAATCCAATTTTCAGCTTTGTCTGGATCACCCTCTCCAACAAACTCTTGTGGATGCATATTCATGAAATTCTTTAGCATTTCAAATTTACGTTGGCTTTCTAGGTCGTGGTTAGGTCCTCGGTGGTTGAGATTGTTATTTTGCTGATTCTCCATGCAAGAGACCATACGCCCCAATATCACATACATACCTTTCAATGCGGTGTCGGCGTCTTTAACCGAAGAACTTGCTTCTCTGTCAGCCATTCGTACCTATAAAGAGGCATGGAATTGGAGAAAACCGAAGTTCTAAGATCAAGCTTAAGACTTAACTCCGAAGATCATATCCTGGCTAATAAGCTCTGATGCCATCTTACTTGTCACGCCCCAAGAAGCGACAACACATACGCTAACACACTGACCTTCTTCCGAAGGTAATCAGAGTGCGCTAGTTTGCATTTGAAATGAAAAAAAAACACCCATGAAGTCCTTAAGACATATATTACATTCATCCATCCTTATGAATCCAAACTCATAGGCACATTAACACAACCACACTTCTCACTAACTCATAAAGAAATGATACAAAACTACATAGCACACCTCACTCCTATTTACAAGTGGACAAGGACTTACTATCCCCGATTCTCGGGCACAAAGGGGTACTCAAAGTTTTTCTCGCCAATGCCCTCGCCTATCTCTTCTTGATTTTCTCCAGTATCTAAAAGGTAGAGATGAAAAAGGGGTTAGCAACAGCTAAGTAGAGCAAACATATGACCAACATAAAACACTATCTTAATCATAACGAGCGTGCATAAGCCAAACAAAACATGATTATCTTCAACTCTTGCATGGCATATGATAAAATGCAGCGAACGAGCAATAATTAACTCAAGCATAGTACATATCATAACGACTCTAGGGAGCCAAAACATAAGCTGAATGCTCGTTCACCTACCATCATTTCTTGGTAAGACCCTAAATTGATCACTTGAAAGCTGAGCCGATCAAATTCAGTTTACGAGTGATAAATGTAGACCTTGCACAAGAGTTCGCACATATTGACAGTATATGTAGTGCAACGTAATGCCCCTGGGAGGTTAACCTGCTGAGCAACCTCAATATATACCCCGTTTCCATATAACCCGATTTGCCGGCCTTCGACCCCCGGTTTCGAAGACTCGCATGGCTTATAGCACGATATAATGCGCAGAGAATGTTAAACACGTCAAGTATCATACAAAATAATATTTTTGCATTTCCTAGCTTAAAACAGTTTTAGTGAAAGCAGACCAGTTCCAAATCTAAGCAATTTAGGGGTAACATACACTTCGAATTTGAGAGTCATATAAAATATAATGTTAAAGCACACATCTTAAGCTTTCGAAAAAGTTAGAGAACACCCAAATCTGACAAGTATTGAATGAGATATGCTTGTTTAAATATCAACACAGAATCAACCCAGTTTAATCAGCTTCGAATAGTTTGGTATTTATGCAATTTAGGGCAGTATAAACTTCGAATTAGAGAGTGATCAAAGAAACAATAACATCTCCAACTTTCCAGAAAGCTATAGAATACTCAAATCCAACAAGTATTGAATGAGATATGCATGCTTAATATATCAACACAGAATCTGCCCAGATTTCTCTAATCCAATTCTAGCACTCCATAAGCACATAGCACACCATATATACACACCCAACCATGATTAAAACCATGCTCAAGGCTGCTCATATGTAAAACCCTACCTTCGACAAGATTGGGGTGTATAAAATATCAAGAGCTCCCTCTTTTGTCAAGAAGAGAACATCCAAGCATCAACGGTTACTAATCTAAAATTATCACAGCAAATTCACTTTTTTTTCCTTCCTTCTTCAAGCTCTCAAACCTCCTCTCTAATTTTTCTACAAGTAGGCACCTCCCCTCTCTCTTCCTTCTTGTTTTTACTTCAAAAGGTAGAAGACATGAGCCACCCACGTTTGGAGAAATCTGCAGAGATTTCTCCCCAGAGACACGAGCCACCCACGTTTGGAGAAATCTGCAGAGATTTCTCCCCAGAGAAATAAGTGTTTAAAGGGGATTAGACGCCTTCCAAGTCTTAATAATAAGAACATGACAGCCCAAATCAATTTCTAGACTTAATAAGATTCATTTGTACTAGTTAACCTAGATTAGTGACTAAGTAATCACAATTAGGTTAATTACGATTTGGGCAAACTAATCAAGCCTAGTCACTAACTAATCACGATTAACGTTGACTAATCCATATTAGCATAATCACGATTAGGGCTTAACTAATCATACTTAAGACCAACTAATCAGGATTAAGACTAAGCTAATCCACCTACTTGAGGTGCTTCAATGCCAACACAAGCATACAACTTGTTCTACATAAATAGGTCGGGAAGACCACTCGTATAATGCATTAGATCTTCAATTAAGAAAGGTATCACGCTACATGCATAACAGCAAGCATGAATTTTGAAGTTCACAGCTAGGTTAAACTAAGGTCCTCACACCTAACCCTCCTTAGAAGAATTCAGTCCCTATTCATACCTCGCTAAGGAAAAAAACGGGGATACTTCTCTCTAATTTCAGCCTCTCTCTCCCACGTAGCTTCTTCAATTCCATGGTGTTCCCATAACACCTTAACAAGTGGTATGTTTCTGTTCCAAAATCTCAAAGGGACCAATGTAGCTCGGTGCCAGTTTTCCTTTTTTTTTCCAAACCTGATAACCCCTTTAGAAGGTGAAACACGTAGAAATACATGATCTCCTATAGCAAATTCTAAATCTCTTCTTATTTTATCTGCATAACTTTTCAGTCTGTCCTAGCCGTTAACAAATGATTACGGATCACCTTGATTGTTTCTGTGGTTTTTTGCACCAATTCGGGTCCTACTAACTGGTTTTCACCAACTTTGCCCCGACAAATTTGATATCTGCACTTTCTGCCATAAAGAGCTTCAAATGGTGCTATTTCAAAGCTAGAGTGGTAGCTGTTATTGTGAGAAAACTCCACAAGTGCCAAGTGATCTTCCCAGTTACCTTTCAATTCCATAGCCCCTGCTCGCAACATATCATCCAAGGTCTGAATTGTCCTTTCGCTTTGGCCATATGTTTGTGGATGGAAAGATGTGCCAAAAGCAAGTTTCGATCCCATCGCATCTTGGAAAGCCTTCCAAAACATCAAAGTAAAATGAGGATCTCGATCTGAAATAATGCATAGCGGCACTCCGTGGAATCTAACAATCTGCTCTATATACATACGTGCCAACTTCTCTAAGGTGTAAGTCACATTTATAGCAAGAAAGTGAGCAGATCTAGTAAGTCTATCAACAATCACCCAAAGTCCATTTCGAGTTCGAGGTAAACCTGATACAAAGTCCATGGTAATATGCTCCCGTTTCCACTTGGGCACGGATAACGGTCGAACTTAACTTGTTGACGTGTAAGACATTTTGCAACAAATTTAGCCACATCTCTCTTCATGTTACTCCACCAATAACTAGACTTCAGATCCTTATACATTTTAGTACTTCCGGAGTGGATAGAATACTTGGACCGATGTGCTTCTTCCATTATCTCTCGTCTCAAACTAGCATCATTCGGAACACACATTCTCTTACCAATCCGGAGCAAACCATCACCGTGCAACGTAAAATCTGATTTGGAACTCAAATCTTTCAAAATAGCTTGTACTTCCTGATCTCGTGCTTGTGCTTCTCTAATCCCTTCTGTCAAAATAGGCTGCACCCTAATATTAGCAAAGACAAATACCTGTGTTAAGTAGTCGAGGCTGCCAAACGCATGCATCTTCTAACAATTTCCACAATTTTATCATCAAGTGTGCAACCATAGCTTTTCTACTCAATGCATCAGCGACCACATTAGCTTTGCCCGGATGATATTGGATGGTGCAATTATAATCATTGAGAAGTTCCATCCATCTACGTTGCCTCATATTAAGCGCTTTCTGTGAAAATAAATACCTCAAGCTTTTATGGTCCGTGTACACTTCAAACGCTGCCCCACACAAATAATGCCGCCATTTATGCAGGGCAAATACAATTGCTGCCAATTCCAAATCATGTGTAGGACAGTTTTGCTCATATGGTTTTAGGTTCCTCACTCAAAGCATCACTATAGATTGTAAGATTATCGTTACCTTCCGGTAGAGTTAAAATAGGGGCTAAAATCAATAGTTGCTTCAGTTCTTGGAAACTAGCCTCACACTTTGTATCCCAAACAAACTTCTCTGATTTTTTAGTAAGCTTTGTTAATGGACTTGAAATCATAAGCTTTGTTAATGGACTTGAAGTCATTGAGAAATTTTGCATAAATCTTCGGTAAATACCCTGCCAGTCCCAAAAAGCTACGAACTTCTTTCGCAGTAGCCGATCTTTGCCAATTTACAACCGCTTCAATCATTGCTGGATCTACGGATATGACTGCACGACATACAATATGTCCCAAAATGTTTTAGTCGAAGTCAAGTCTTTCAGTCGAAGCCAAATGTTTTAGTCGAAGGCAAGACTTTCAGTCGAAGCCAAGACTTTCAGTCGAAGCCAGGACTTTCAGTCGAAGCCAAAATGTTTTAGTCGAAGTCAAGTTTTTCAGTCGAAGCCAAGTTTTTCAGTCGAAGCCAAATGTTTTAGTCGAAGGCAAGACTTTTAGTCGAAGGCAAGACTTTCAGTCGAAGCCAAGACATTTTAGTCGAAGCCAAAATGTTTTAGTCGAATCCTTCTTGTTTGGTTTTTCTACCTAACGGTCCTCTATTTCCTTCCTGTATAAATAGGGAATCTGTTAGAGCATTTATTACCTTTTTCTTTCGCACAAATTTTTACTCTGAAAAACTCTCTCATCTCAATCTCTTATTCTTATCAATTATCTTTTGAGTGAGTTTACCTTAGAGAAAGTTCTGTGTAAGCTTCTTGGTTTTGTTCTTGAAAGAATATAGATCTTCCCACCTAAGAAGGCTTAGCTTTAAAACTTTCATTGTACTATCTGCTCAAGAAAGAGCCTGTTTATTGTATTCAAATTGTAATCTCTTTTCATTTGTAATCTGTTGGAAACCTTGGAAGGGTTTCGGATATTGTACTGAGGTTTGAGCTAGCACCCGAAGCTAGTTGGTTTAGTGAAAGGCTCGAGTAGGTCTCCCTTGTGTGGAGTGCTCGAGGACTCGACGTAGGCTGGTGGGGCCGAACCAGTATAAATCTCTGTGTTAAACTTGTTACTGTTATATCCGTCTTTACGTTGTAATCTTAATTTTTAAATTCGTACTCTAAGTTGAAAAACACCTATTCACCCCCCTCTAGTTGTATTTAAGGACCTACAAGACCAAATGTGCCTAGAGATGGCAGCAAAATTCCACACCTCAATCTGCTTAATACCCAGGCCACCCTCTACCTCAGGACAACATACATCAGCCCAAGCCACCTTGGCTCCCGTGGTACAAATCCTCGTACCCTTCCAAAGGAAAGCTCGAAAAATGCTCTCCATATCTAGAATCACTTTCTTTGGAAGGATAAAAACTAAAGCCCAGCACACTTGGATAAAGAACAAAACTGATCTAATCAATTGGACCCTACCAGCATATGACAAGTAATTGCAAGTCCAATGCTTGACTTTCTTCACGATGCGGTCCAGAAGAGGCTGACAGTCCTCTTTCCGCAAACAAGTGCAAATCAGAGGGACTCCCAGATATCGCATAAGGAGCTTTCCCTCAAGAAAGCCAAGACAAGAAGAGATCAAAGCCTTGGTAGAAGGCTCAACACAGGAGAAAAAAACATGGCTCTTATTCGGATTTGGAACAAGTCCTGAGAACTGCTGGAAGACCGCCCATGTTTCAAGACCTGAACCGAAGGAAGGTCACCCCGACAAAAAAGCATGAGATCATCAGCAAAGGCAAGCTGGAAGATACCATCCTTTTGGCACCTCAAGTGGTTACAAAACTGACTACCAACTACTAGTCTTTACAACATCCCTACAAGAACATCCATGCAAATAACAAAAAGGTATGGGGACATCGGATCCCCCTGCCTGATACCATGCCTACCCTGAAAGAAACCATTAGATTCCCCGTTAATGAAGATCGAAAAGCTCGTGTTAGAGACACAGGCTTTGATCCATCTAACAACCATGGGAAGAAATCTAAGGCAAATCAACACATCAAAGAGAAAATCTCAATGCAAATAATCATAGGCCTTCATCAAATCCACCTTCATAGCACATCAAAGTACCCTGAAGTCCTCCCGATGATAGTTCCACATGAAGCTCATCGTATGCTTCGCAAGGGCTATGAGGATTACAATGCACATGTCCTTGATACTAATCATGGAGGTCTCGAGATATCAGATATACCGGTAGTACGCAAGTTTTTGAACTGTTTCCTGAGGAGTTTTTAGAAAAATCCATCGACCGTGAGGTTGAATTCAAGATTGACTTAGTTCTTGGTGCGGCACCTATCTCCAAGGCTCTGTATCAAATGGAGCCTACAGAAATGAAGGAGCTAAAGGAACAACTTCAAGAGTTACTTGATAGGGGCTTCATACGACCTAGTGTGTCACCTTGGGTTGCCCCTATCGTGTTCGTCAAGAAAAAAGGATGGCACGTTGAGGCTTTACATTGACTACCGTGAGTTAAATAAGATCAAAATCCGTAATAAATATCCTTTGCCGCGCATAAATGATTTGTTTGATCAACTGTAGGGAGCACGATTTTTCTCGAATATAGATGTGCGTTATGGATACCATCAGCTAAAAGTTAGGGCAGAGGATGTGCCAAAAACTACATTTAGGACTCGTTACGGTCACTACAAGTTCTTAGTGATGCCTTTCCAGTTGACTAATGCCCCTGCTTCTATTATGGATCTGATGAATCGTGTGTTTAGGCAGTATTTGGATCAGTTCGTTATTATTTTCATTAACGATATTTTGGTGTACTCCAAGTCAGAGGAAGAGCATAGCGAGCACCTAAAAATTATATTACAGACTTTGAAGAATAATCAGTTGTTTGCTAAGTTCAAGAAATGAGAGTTTTGGCTTGAGCAAGTTACATTTCTGGGACATGCATCTAAGGATGGAATAACTATTCACCCTTCTAAGATTATGGCAGTAGCTGATTGGCAGAGGCCTAACACTGGTACTGAAGTGTTAAGCTTTTTGGGATTGGCAGGTTACTACCATCGCTTTGTAGAAGGTTTTTCGAGAATAGCTATGCCTTGACTCAATTGACTAAGAAGAACTCCCTGTTTGCTTGGAGCGAGGAATGTGAGGCTAGTTTTCAAGAACTGAAAGAGAGGTGGTGCCTGCAAATGTATTTACCATACCATCTGGTTCTAGAGGTTTTGTGATATATACTGACGCCTCAAAGAAAGGCTTAGGCTGTGTTTTAATGCAGCCTGGTGAGGTGATTGCTTATGCTTGCTTAAACCTTACGAGCAAAACTACCCCACGCATGATTTTGAGTTAGCAGCTGTGATATTTGTTTTGAAGATATTGAGGCATTATTTGTATGGCGATACCTATGAGATATATACTGACCATAAAAGTCCTAATTATAGTTTCACCCAGAAGGAGTTGAACATGAGACAAAGGCGTTGGTTTGAGCTTTTGAATGACTATGATTGCACCATTCATTATCACCCCGGTAAGGCAAATATGGTAGTCAACGCACTCAGTAGGAAGAGCACTAGAGACTTAGGAGCACTAATCACTTGTCAACCTCAGCTTTTGGAAGATATGATGAACTTGGATCTTGAGATTAGATGGCAACATGGTGGATAGTACTTGGGGGCATTACATGTACAACCTACCTTGATCAGCTGGATGAAGGAAGCTCAAGATGGAGATTCAGTGGGAACATTAGCAATGGGAAGTAGTCTGACTTCAGAGTGGACGAGCACAGTGTGATTTGGTACCGTAAGAGACTTTGTGTGCCAACTGATATGTCTTTGAGGAGGGAGTTATTCTCAGAGGCCCATAACTCTAGCTTCTCTATTCCCCCGGAAGGAACAAAGATGTATCACGACCTTAAGGAGCATTTTTTGTGGAGCGGCATGAAGTCGGATATAGCAGAATCTGTGTTCCATTCTTTGGTCTGTCAGAGAGTAAAAAGGAAGCATCAGAAGCCTAGCAGACCACTCCAGCCACTTGATATTCCGCAATGGAAGTGGGAGCATGTAATAACTGATTTTGTGGTAGGCTTACAGAGGACGGTCAAGGGTTTTGATACTATTTGGGTTATTGTTGATAGGTTGACAAAGACTGCACATTTCATTCCAATCTGAGCTACATCACCATTATTTGAACTAGTTAGATTATATATTGATGAGATAGTGAAGTTGCACGAGGTACCATTATCTATAGTGTCAGATCGAGATCCACATTTTACGTCAAAATTCTGGAGGAGTTTCTAGAATTCTATGGGTACCAGTCTCCGTTTCAGCATCGCTTACCAGTCTCGGTGGTAGTTGGTATAGTCATTTACCTTTAGTTGAGTTTGTCTATAATAAGAGCTATCAGGAAAGTATTAAGATGGCACCGATTGAGGCTTTGTATGAACGGAGGTGTAGGACTCTCCTATGCTGGGATGAGGTAGGAGAGAGGCGGTTATTGGGACCAGAGACAGCTGACTCTGCAAAAGGTTAATGTGATTCGTGAACGTCTCAGAGCTGCCCAAGACAGACAGTGAAGCTGTACATCTCACTGTCAGCGCGAACTTAAATTTGAGGTAGGTGATCATGTGTTTATAAGAGTTTCACCTTAGAAAGGGGTGATGCATTTCAGTAAGAAGGGCAAGCTTAGCCCTAGGTTTGTTAGGTCATTCAAGATTTTAGAGAGGATCGGTTTGGTGGCTCACAAAGTTGAATTGCCGCCAGAGCTTTCGCACGTTCATGATGTTTTTCATGTTTTGAATCTCAAAAGTACACTTGTGATCCGACACACATTGTGCCATATGAGCCTCTATCGGTGCAAGAGAATATTTCCTATGAAGAGCAACCAATTGAGATTCTTGACCATCATAATCAGGTGTTAAGAACGAAAGTCATTCCTTTGGTTAAGGTTTTATGGCAGAACCATAAAATTGAGGAAGCCACTCGAGAATCTGAAGAATATATGCGACGTACTTATTCGCACCTTTTTGGCACCTTTGGTACATTTTGCTTCCGAGAATGAAATTCTCTTTTAGGGGGGAGGATGTTAGACCCCGTATCTTTAATTGCTTAGAAAAAAAAGAGAAAAAAAATTAGATAGTTTGGGGACGTAATGGGTATTTTGAAATTGTAAAATTTTTAGGACTATAAGTATATACCTTTTAAGACTTCTGATGACATACTTAAAATATATTCATAGAAGCACAACAAAGTTCAGAAAAGCCTCCGGACAATCCCTAGGAAGAGACTTTTGGAGATTTTGATCATTATTTGAGATAAATTTATTTTTTATTTTGGAATTGAGGTATGTGGTAAGAATCACATAATCTATTGTGGTTGATAGAGTCTAATTGAAATTTTGGGTATTTTTATATTAGGGTTTTGATACAATTGGATTGAGAAGATCAAAGCTTTGAGTTTAATTGTGCAATTAGAGGTAAGGGTTTTCTTTTTTGAAAATCTGAATCGGCGTTGTATCGATCATTCGTTTACCGTTTTAATTATGCAATTTAGTTGTCTCGATTCTCGTACTGTCACTGTGCCGTTTTTTACTGATATTTCCAATGGTTATGGTTGCTTCAATTTTTGTGCCTTAACTATTAGCATCCATCTTGCGGCTACGGAATTGTGTTCAGTTATATTTTTGTCCCTTTCGTTTTATGTCTTCCACCCTCCATCATATTACTGCCCCGTTTTGCGTGCCCATAAGAAAGCCTCTCTCAGGCATTGCACTTGGACTTACAGACGAGTGAATGACACCTTTGCTTGTTCTGGTCATGTTTAACATCACAAATATTTCATCAGCCATGTCCCACTACTATGTTTATTTGCTCCACTTATTTGTTTCCACACCCATGAGTACTTGATGAATAAATCCCTTTATTCATTTCACTAGTAAGTTTGGTTTTACATCCATGAGTACTTGATGAATAAATCCCTTTATTCATCCAACCAGTAAGTTGGTAACTTTTCTTATTTTTTTAGCAGCTATAGTACTGCACATAAATTTCGTACTTTCTTTCAACTAGCTGCGATCCAATCATTTTGTGTTGTCATCATTTTGTACAGTCAAAATTTACATGTTAAATATGAAATTTGAAATTGAATTTCCTATCCTTCAGCGGTTATAGGCAACTAGTTGGTGTCTGGCCTATTTATTGATACCTAATTGATTGTGTATTTTGGCGAGCCACGTCAAGTGGATGTAAATTCTGTTTTCGACTTACCCTTGTGGATTGGAACGTGGGCTAGCATAGTGAGATGAGCTAGAGATCGCGATCTTATTTTCTAAACCTTGTCCCACGTGTTAGTGATGGCATGTGTGACCTTATTCTGATTGGTTCTCTAGTGTCTATTTTTGTACAAGGATATGTTTTGTCATTTTGAAAATCTATCTTTGTGCGAAAATATACTTTGAATCTTGAAATTCTGTTTTGTATCCGTTCTGTTAATATTCTGTATGTCTGCAATTCTATTTTCTTGAATATTTTTGTCCCTTTTGATCGGTCCATTGAGTGACCTTACTGGGCATTTGGCTCACTCCCTTATTATTTCCTTTCAAGTGATCAGTATATGGGGACTGGATAACAGGGCTAGTTGTGTTATTGAGAGCTAGTAGTTTTATGTCAGAAATTTGTATTAACATTTTAGAAGTAATATTTTGATTTTATTTTTTGAACTCCGTTCGGAGTAATTTGGGATCACGTAATTGCTTTAGGCCGCCATGGCATTTGTTGATGTATCGTTGGGATTGATTAGTAGATGCTCTGAATGACCACTTGAAAGACTTTTTGATATTTTGAGGTTGTTTGACTTCATTTATTTGATATTAACACTCTGAAAATTCGGGGAGTTAAAAGAATGTCTCTGATTGGATGGACTTTATGGAGCTGGAGGGAATGGTGGTATGTTTTAACGTTATGAACATCCTTGTGCTTAACTTAGAGATGGATGGCCAAACTACTGACCTGAAAAGCCTGACCACTTTAGCATAGTGCTATGCAAAATTGGAAGATTGAGTACGGACCACTGGCTATGGGAGAGATGACCAAGGATCGTATTGATGCCGAGACTACTCCTGAACCAAAAGACCTAGATGCCTATGTTTCTCTAGACAACCTATACTTGCTTACCTACTAGGTTTTTCCTAACTTTTTAATTGAAAATTGAGAGTTAATGAATGACAGTTACTGATGAGTCACGACTAATGGACGAAGAAGATAAAATTTCATAAAAAAATGATGAAAGAAATAGAAAATCGAGAGTCTAATCGAATCAAGTCAGTGGTTGAAGAAACTGTCAAAGTTAACATATGCACGCTAAAAATGAGAAAGAAATTAAAATAGGGGCTAGCCTGGATGAGGAATATAGAAAGAGGAAAGTACTACACTCCTCAAAGTAGCTATAGATGTATTTGCTTGGTCATATAGTGACATGCCCGGTTTGAATAGTCGATCGTTGAACATAACCTACCTACTTTGCCAGAAATCAGACCCATCAAACAGAAGCTCGGTGATTTGAGGTCGGAGTGGTCTTTCAAAGTCAAGGAGGAAGTCATGAAACTCCTCCACGTAGGGGTTTATCAGGGTTATCGAATACCCCACGTTCTTAGCAAATATAGTATATGTTCAGGACTATGACTTCGATGTAGATCAATGAGACTAGGCTTTTTATTTTGATTACCAAGACCTCAACTGAGCTGCCCTCAAAGATAATTTCCCCCTGCCAATCATAGACGTCATAGTAATAAACACATCGGAGTGAAAATTCGTGTCCTTTGTAGATTCCTTCGCGGGATACAGTCATATAAAATTGTCTCGTAAGGACCCGAAGAAAACCACTTTTACAATTCCCTGGGGGATATTTTGCTACATCGTAATGCCCTTTCATTTGAAAATGCCCAAGCTCATCAACAAACTGCTACTACTCTCTTCCATGATATGATTCATAAAAAGGTAGAGGCATGCGTAGATGATATGATCATTAAGGCTAAGAAACATGAAGATCATTTCACAGTTTCGAGAAGGGACTAAGCTGCAATAGTTAAGCTAAGCGGTTGTAATATAGTATTTTGAGAAATCTGAGTTGATGTTGAATTAGATGATTTATAATAGGTGTTAGTGAACAACTTTGACAGGTTTGATGTGATCTGGTAGGTTAATGTTTCGGAAGTTCGAGGCGACGAAGCTCTTGATTTTCGGGGATGTTACAATTAATTAATCACAAATGCCTACAAAAATGGGGTGTCTACAGGGTCCCACGGGGATGGAGCGCGCTGGCGGCCAACGCCACCCAAAAAAAAGGACGACATATTTTTTTAGTGAAACACATGGAAAAAAAATGATCACGTGGCTCAAAGACAGACTCAAAGACTCACAAAAATATGAGGTCGGACCTTTGCAAAGTTTTTCTACGTATCTTCCCAAGAGGAATCAGACCAACGTAGTTCTGATGGCGGAGATATAACTAGAAGCTGGGACCAATAGTAACAATGGTTAGTCGTCAAGCAATACTAAAAAGAGAGAATGAAACCGGACCTTCTCTAGAGCCGGAGCCAATAGTAACAACAGTTGGCCGCTAGGTGAAGGGCGTATATTCTTAGAAGCTGGAGTCAACAGTAACGATGGATGGTTGTCTAAGAATACTAAGACATCATGTCTAAGAGTCAAAGCCAACAGTAAATTGGTCGCTTAAACATGAGGGTACAAATAGAAGCCGAAACCAACAGTAACGATGGTTGGTTGTCTAGACATATAGAGGAAAGTTATACCCATTACTGAAGCGATCAAATTGATCTGAATGGTCGATAGTCAAAACTTGTGCCTACCTGAGCCTCCAAACCAATTTAAAAAGGGTCGTCTGGACATGTAAGGGAGTCTTGTATGTGGCCAGAGCCAACAAATCGATTTAAAAGGGTCGACAAACAAGCTAAAAGAGGATTTTGACCGTTATCGAAGCCCTCAAATCGATGTCGACAGACAGAATGAAAATAACTTTGAATGTTATCGGAGACCTTGAATCGATTCAAAAAGGTCGACTAACAAAGTCAAAACCTGAATATTAGCTGGAGCCAAAATTGCTCTTAGGCTGTTGAAATTTAAGTGGAAAAAGTCAATTCACTTGAAGAGAAAAGGTTGTTGTGATCGACGACGAGTGTGCACTCTTGTATTGGTCTTGCACCATATAAGGATTAAGGAACGGAACACTGAACTTGGAAGACATCTGAGTCATGAACTAACCCACGGAGGAAATGTTGGACATGCAAATGCAGGCATACAAATGCTGGATAATAACACCCTTAGGCGAATAAACATATATCATGCGACAATGAAATTGTTAAAAGCACACAAGTACACAAACAACATTCTAAAAAAAATTCTCTTTTTTTTTTGTTTTTTTCTTTTGAAAAAGGTAAAAAACTGGGCAGTTTTCAGAGACTTCGGCCGACTTAAATGACAAAATCGGAAGGTTTGGCCCCCTATTTTTGTACGCGATTTTAGGGTTCCGAAACACTTCCAATTTAATCCCACTCCAATCTTTCTCAGATTTCTTTTCTCTAGGAGTTCTAGATCGTCTATTTTAGCCCTAATCACACTCTTAGTCCATAAATACAGCCAATCTCTTCCCCATCTTTCTCAATTTTGCACAATCAAGGAGGATTATGTGAAAACTCGCAAGGGGCATGACGAAGGTCCCCAAATCGGGAAAATTTCCAGATTTCAACTAAAGAACACAGTCGATGATCATTCATTGCTCACACCGAAGCAAAGCACTAACCTTAGCGCCCTTTGCTCTGCAGAGGAGGTGCCTTTGCTCGAATTTTCCTTTTAGACACATATTATTTTATCGTATTTCACACACAGTGCATCCGAAGTATATGGTGTTCTTGGAGAATCTTGAGGAGGTATACTCGTATTCGTGGGGTTCAGCTGTCCTTGCGCACCTATATCGAGCACTGCACAGACTTACGAGAAAGGGTGCCAAGTCCATTGCCGCCTGCCTCACTTTATTACATGTTTGAGCATTTATTTTCTTGGTTGATGTGTCAATATATTCATGATTAATTACTAATTCCATATAATGTTTGCATTCACAGGTTTGGTCTTACGAGAGGCTACCCACGAGTCGTCCACAACCGCGGGTATATTTCGATGAGACGTGGCCTAGGGTGTGGGCCTGGGGGACTACGACCAACTGGAGGAGACGGGTAGACCCTCACCACCATCTAAAGTTCTATCGGGGGGAACTAGAGATACTGGATGCATCCCAGGTAATGTGGCAGCCATATGGCAAGGTGATGCATCGGTTGGATGAGTGGTGTTGGCAACTTCCGGTGTCGTACGTGCTGGCAGGTTTGGTTCGGGTGCCTCTTATTCACTTCGAAGTATGTGAGTTTCAGATGCCCGATCGAGTTATGAGGCAAGCTGGCTGTCTACAAGGGATACCAAAACCCGCGGTAGACATGCGGCAATACAGGAGTGGTCTAGGTCCGAACTTCGAGGTGCCTGATGCCTTGAATTTGCTGAGCGATGAGGTGCAATAGTGGAATACTTGGCAAGAAACGTATGATAGCCTTGTATCGCTGAAGGATGACAGCATCAGTATTGAGGAGTACCTGTAATGGTTTCTCAAGGTGACGCGCACGAGGGTGAATCACCCTTCCCAGTTGAGGAAGACATAGTATGCGCCATGTGAGCTCTATGACCAGTTCTGGGCATTGAACATTGTAAGTCACCCTAGTGTTGTTTCAATTTTTATTTGCGCACCTTATCGATCATGCCTGAAATGATTAGCCATATTTTCTATGCATGTTTTTTAGGTTGACCAGGGCACTGATTTGTCGCGAAGGCTCCTGACAATCTCAAGAGGTCCATTGAGAGGTACAAGACTGAAGTTCACAACTTTAGTCTTGCGTACCGGGGTTACCAAGGGGATCCGTCTAGTCGCTTGCCTCCTGACGCGTACGACTCTCAGCCCCAGAGTCAGGTGTGGGAGCCGTCTAGTCGCTTGCCTCCTGACGCGTACGACTCTCTGCCCCAGAGTGTGGTGTGGGAGCCGTCTAGTCACTTGCCTCCTGACGCGGACGACTCTTTGCCCCAGAGTCAGGTGTGGGAGCCGTCTAGTCGCTTGCCTCTTGACGCGTACGACTCTCAGCGCCAGAGTCAGGTGACCCAAGTAGGAATCCAGGCCTCGCGCCCAAGCATTCGGTCGGATAAAGGACAAGCGACGAAGCCATTGAGGCCAGACAAGCGGGATAAGATCGACCGGCACTACTTCGGGCCTCAGCCCGTCGATACAACATACTTTCCTCTTTTGACATTCATAGGTCATGCGGATTTGAGAACGTTGGCGCCGGAGACAGATATTTCAAATTTTATCATGAACGCTTATATAATAGATATGCTCCAGATTACAGAGCTACATTATAACCACTACAAAGATTTGAAGTTTAACATGTATCCCACTTATTTTGTGGGATTAATGGTGACCAGCATGAGGGAGTTCACAGAATAGAGGAGGCGAGGGGCAGGCAGGGGTAAGTGGAAACCATCTGAAAACGTGTTAGGCATGTTGACCTCAGAATATCAATGTCACGCTGCTCATGCGAACCTTATCATGATACCTTGTCATCATGCAAACCATTGGTTCCTATTTTTTCTCCATCCAGCGAACAAAGCGGTCCACTTATACGATAGCCTAAGGGAGGACGGACCTGGGCGGTCGCTGGCACTGATGTACAGCGAGTACATCACTGCATTGGTTAGTTTTTATCTGTTGACCTTGGCTCATAGTATATTCTTCTTGTTACATAGGCTTGATGATATTTTTTATTGTTGGATGCAGACTAATATCCTCTCGCTAGCGTTCGAAGATTACTCAGGAGAGACCATCACCAAGAATTCGACGGTAGAGCCCTGGACGGTCGTGATGATACAGGACCGACCAAAGCAATATAACAGTCACGATTGCGGGATCTACGTCCTCAAGTACATGGACTACATTGCTCGCTCGGAGGTGCTCGAATATACGTCGTGGACTAAGAAGGATGCCTTGACTTTTAGGTATAGGATAGCCTGGGAGCTGAAAAAGAATGAAGCTAGACGCCTTCATTACCATTATCCTAAGTAACGTGCCTAAGGTGCAATGAGCAAAAAAAATAATTTGTCTCGTTTTTTGCTGAAATTCATAGAAATGGGCTAACTAGTGTGCATAAGGTGCAATGAGCAAAAGAAAAGTGACAAAAAAATTATAATATTCTTCTCAAGCTATGAATTTGGCGCTAAAGTGTGCGCGAATAGGCCCTTCATAGGAAAACCCAAAAAAAATGTCTCGTTTTTCACCGAAATTCATAGGAATGGGGTAACTAGCGTGCCTAAGGTGCAATGAGCAAAAAAAAAGTGACAAAAAAATTACAACATTTTTTGCAAGCTAAGAATTGAGCACTAAAGTGTGCGCGAATAGGCCTTTCATAAGAAAACCCAAAAAATATTTTTTCTCGTTTTTCGCCAAAATTTATAGAAATGGGGTAACTAGCGTGCTTAAGGTGCAATGAGTAAAAAAAAGTGACAAAAAAATTATAACATTTTTCGCAAGCTAAGAATTGGGCGCTAAAGTGTGCGCGAATAGGCCTTTCATAGGAAAATCAAAAAATTATTTGTCTTGAATTTTCCCGAAATTCATAAAAATGGGCTAACTAGCGTGCCTAAGGTGCAATGAGCAAAAACAAAAGTGATAAAAAAATTACAACATTTTTCGCAAGCTAAGAATAGGGCGCTAAGTGTGCGCGAATAGGCCTTTCATAGGAAAACAAAAAAAAATTATTTGTCTCGAATTTTGCCGAAATTCATAAAAATGGGCTAACTAGCGTGCCTAAGGTGCACTGAGAAAAAAAAAGTGACAAAAAAAATTACAACATTTTTCGCAAGCTACGAATTGAGCACTAAAGTGTGCACCAATAGTCGCGTCGTAGGAAAACCAAAAACATTTTTTGCCTCGGTTTTCGCCAAAATTCATAGAAATGGGCTAACTAGTGTGCCTAAGGTGAATGAGCAAAAACAAATGTCAAAAAAAATTACAACATTTTTCGCAAGCTAAGAATTGGGCAGAAAAGTGTGCGCGAATAGGCGCGTCGTTGGAAAACTCAAAAAATAATTTGTCTCAATTTTCGCCGAAATTCATAGAAATTGGCTAACTAGCGTGCCTAAGGTGCAATGAGCAAAAAAAAGTGACAAAAAAAAATTACAACATTTTTCGCTAGCTAGGAATTGGGCGCTAAAGTGTGAGCGAATAGGCGCGTCGTAGGAAAACCCAAAAACAAATTTGTCTCCATTTTCGCCAAAATTCATAGAAATGGGCTAACTAGCGTGCATAAGGTGCAATGAGCGAAAAAAAAAGTGACAAATTAAAGATTCCACAAACCTAATCAAAAATTAAAGATTCCACAAACCTAATCACAAATTTAAACATTATAAAAGTTCAATTTAAACAACTGAAACATTAACCCTAACTCTCTTCCTCATCATCATCCTCCTCGACGATACTGCCAGGTTCGATACCTAGAACTTTATAATGGTTTCTCTTGTCATGATCAGTCATTTTATTACATAACGCACACTTCCGCAATTTTTTTTGACCCGTTGATTTTTCAATCGGACTCTTCATACGTATTGCTCGTTTTCGCCCTTTCGTTTGACACAGAATTGGATCAAAAATATCGTCCTCCTCACCTTACAAGCTAGTGCTGTCAATGACTGGCTGTGAAGCTCGATTGAATCTACCGGCTGCAGTCGCCAGAGTTATAGGAGTGTCCCGTCTTTCTGGTAGTGCCATCCTAAACTGTGCAAGGTTAGCCTTATCCCGTGCGGCTGCTTCAACTTGATACATGTACCCATCAAATGTTGACGCTGCATCCAATGATAAACCGTGCATGATGTTACAAAGGTGATTATATCGCAACGTCTCAGATTGCTCGAAATCAACTGAAACATTGGGCACGTAAGGAATGTGACCGTGTACTCTATTGGCTTCCTTCGTCCACCAATCCAAGATATACTCTGGAGGGATTTCATGAGCATTCTTCGCGCTAAAATACCTCAAAGCGTGTCGACAGAGTATACCTTTATGCTCAAACAGTTGACAGTTGCAATTAAAAAACCCGGTCTCCATACACACTGCTACGGTAAAATGTCTTCTGTTCTTCGGAGCCGACGAAGAGCACGGATTGGCAAAATTCGTCACATTTGTCAAAGCATAAACCTTGAGATATCTGTTGCATAGCTCGTGCAACTTTGTCATACTATATTGATTCGACTTTAGTAGTTCCTCCAGAAACTGTCTAAACATTTCCTTGGTATAGACTTGAGCCGCATGAGCCTCAAAAGGTGAAAAAACTACTACGGCTCTTTCTCTGTAAACTGTAGCCGCGTCGGCTTCTTTCTCAAGGAAAAATTGCTTGTCAAGGGCTTTCTGCATCTCTAGTACGAACTCTGTTTTACTTGAAGAAGAGCGTACGTACCCATCAAAGAATGCATTCATACCTTTGCTTCTCGAGGTCGTAGTCAGTCCGGCTGCAAAAACTTTTTTGGTGTAGGCACCGATCCACTGATCTCATACAACGCTTGCAACCATTCATGACTGTGCAAATAGTAGTCATCCGTTAACTTGGCCCACCTCTCCTCGAACACGTCTGCCGTCAATAATTTCTTCACACGTGTATTAAAGTCACTCTTGAGTGTCGGATGGTTTGCATATACATTGTGAAGCCGTTCGGGATATTTGTTGCTTATATGCCATGTGCACCGGCCGTGGTGAGTATCTGGAAGGACCTTAGCGATTGCATTTTTCATTGACAGATCTTGGTCGGTGATGATGGTCTTTGGAGGAATATGATACATTGCTTCAAGCCACGTTTCAAATAACCACGTAAATGACTCCTCCGTCTCATCCCTAAGCAGGGCAAAGCCAAACAAGATTGACTGATAGTGGTGGTTCACCCCGGTGAACGGAGCAAAAGGCATAGAGTACTTATTTGTGCGGTATGTGGTGTCAAACGTCTCAACATTGCCAAATTTTTGGTAAGCAACTCTAGAACGGGCATCCGCCCAAAACATAGTACTAATGCGGTTCTTGTCATCCAGTTGGAGACTATAGAAAAAGATAGAATTCTCACTCTGAAGGCGCCTGAAGATATCAAGTGTAGCTTGAGAATCACTCTTACAGGAAGACTCTATCCTCTGAGCACGAAGTTCATTTCGAAGGTCTACTTCGTTGAAGCTCAACTTGTCAACCCCCCCAGCCTGGCTTGAGAAAACCCCCATCATTCTAGAAGGTGGAATTTTAGCCTCGGTCATTGTAAATATCAGTTGTCTGCGTGCCGCGCTTATTTGTCGGTGCTGATGAATTTGACCAATCTTACTAGGGGTCATCAACTGATGATTATGGCTCAACTTCACTCCCGTCACAACCCAATGATTTTCATTTTTTCGGTGTACAGCACACATGGGCCTTGCAGCCGGTACCCAGAAATGTGTCCCTTTTTCTTTGTCTTGTTGGCCCTTCGTCACTGATCCGAACAACCGAGGTACATGCGGGGCTTCTTTATGACACTCAAATAGTCGGGAACAAATTTGGTCTATATTCGCCGGTTTTCTAGTCATCTTAATTCTAACACCGAAACCTATCATTTTTTAATATGCTCTATAGTATGCTTCAACTTCGTCCAGTATTTGAAAAACTTGACCTTTGTAAGGTGGATCAAAATCTTCACAAAATTTATTTCCTCCAATTGTATCCATATTTATATTGAAATCTAAAAAATAAAAATTATATCATTCTCAACAAGTCATAGAATTAAATGAATTTTTTTGTAAAGAAACAGAAATAAAATGGAATGACATGAAATCGAATGAAATAAAATGAAAAAGGCAATATAGCTAACGACTTCGGGGGTTCATTATCACCCTAACGCCCCGCAATCAGCTTCAAAACAACCTTTCAGATGTTTTAATTACATTTCTGGACTAAAAAGTCATTTAAAAAATTTTGCCGGGAAAATTATCAAAATACCCCTCTCCGGGTCGCAAATTACCAAAATGCCCATAGCATCAGAAAATCTCAAAAGTGCTTTAAAATGCTACTTTAGGCTTCCTGAATTCATTCTTGATCTAAAAAGTATTTTACAAAATTTTCGCCCAAAAATCCCGAACCGGTGTCCGGATCGAGCGCTTAAAAGCCCGTTCGGCCAAATAAATAGCTAACAACTTCGGAATGGCTCGCAATTTTGGGAAATAGAACTTCCCAATATCCTAGGGTTCTCATAAAAGTTTCGCGCAAAATCGCGCTAGCTTGATATTTTAAATTACACTGCAAAGGTACAAGATTCCCCGTATCAGTTAACTCCTTTCCAGTCTTTGGAAAAATCTGAAATTGTTCCCGGATATAGATCTTTTAAAAATAACTAGGGTCTCTTTTTTACACTTTGGAAAAATCTAGCTTTAGCTATTTTTTATAAATTCGTGAAAAATTGTCTAATTAAGTTTCGTATTCACATTAAACACATATAGTGTTACACCTTAGGAACACACAGTGTCTTCTTCCTTCAACCAATCCCTCAATCCCTAATTTCAAACTCTAAAAAAATATGAATTTGAGACTACGGTAAGAACAATTTAAACAATCCATTGATAAGAACAATTTGAAATTAACATTGAATTATAAGAAAATTCAAAATACTTACTTGTTTTAACTTGATATATTTAAAGAAAAATCCAATAATCTTCTAGCGGTTATCCACCGATCTTCTAGCTCAATTTTTTTCTTTGTATTGTTGTGGAGATTGTGTAGGTGAGATATGGAGTATCAAGAGAGTTGGTAAAGATGATGGAGAGTGGAAGAAAGGGCTCTGTCGAGAAAGAGTCGGGGAGAACGGATTATAAAGAGTGAAAATTGAGGGAGAGAGAAGAAAGAAGACAGAGAAAAAAATAGATCCGTGAATGAGCAGTGAGATAAGTTTAGTCAAAGGCTGTAAAAGAAAAAATTGTAGAGGACTGTCCGGCCGAGCTATGAGCTGCATTGACAAGCCATTTCTGGAAGAAGGACATCACGCGACGGGACAACGCAAAGGCAAAATAGGGAAAGAAAAGACGAAAAGAAATACCAACCGCAAAATGGGGTATAATCCGTACAAAAAAAAAGTTTTTTTTCTGGGGGCCCACCTTTCTCTGAAATGCATTCAAATGGAAATGCAGAGAGATGGGGTGTAATCCGTACCAAAAAAAGTTGTGATTAGCAACCGCAACAAAGTGTTGCGGTTGGGAGGGGGGGGGCCTTCGTGCAAAGCAGGGAAAAAAAAGGGTGATGATTAGCAACCGCAACAAAGTGTTGCGGTTGGGGGGGTGGTGGGCCACCTTCGTGCAAAGCAGGAAAGAAAAAAAGGGGTCATGATTACAACCGCAACAAAAGTGTTACGGTTGGGGGGGGGGGTGGTGGGCCACCTTCGTGTAAAGCAGGAAAAAAAAAGTGGGTCATGATTGCAACCGCAACAAAGTGTTGCGGTTGGGGGGGTGGTGGGTCAGGGGTAGTGGGCCACCTTCGTGCAAAGCAGGAAAAAAAAGGAGTGATGATTGCAACCGCAACAAAGTGTTGTGGTTGGGGGTGAAAGCCAACCGCGGCTCTTTGTTGCGGTTGGTTGTGGTCCGTGGGCCCCCAACCGCTAGTCTTTCCTGCGGTTGGGGTTTTTTTACTTCCCCGAGGGCACAAATGTCAAAAGTTGCAACCGCATAAAAGTGTTGCGGTTGCAACTTTTTCAAGAAAAAAAAAATTTCATCTGAGCCGTCCACGAGTACGCAGGATTTATGGTGGAGAAATAACAATTTCTCCACCGGTGGGTGTGGATCGGGTCCCATATATATATATGTGTGTGTGTGTGTGTGTGTGTGTGTGTAGACAAACACACACACAACTAAATAAAGGTACATAGAATGCTCTAGTGCAGGAACAAGGGTAAGCTGAAGAAGGCATCTCTATGGCCTAGTCTTTCAGCATCATTTTACTTGCTTCATTTCCACCATCTTATATCTACACCTGAATACACATGCTAAATAAGCCCCACAATTAACTACACTTAGCCCTGCTAAATAAACCAATAGAACTAGTTCAGCTAATATCTATGTGTTCAGATTGTTGCTGCCGAACAATCCAGCACTCACCTGTTAACCAACTCCACCATCACTAAGCTCAAGAAGTATCCGAATGCCAGTGAACACCATGCGAAGGCTGTACTCAGTGATTTCAAACAGAAAATATACCTCGAGAGAAGCCCTTGCGAGAGGCCAAAGTGACAAGTTTCTGGATGTCCTTGCAAGTAATGTAGTAACTTTTTACACTAATAGGAACTCTATAAGCACAACTGAAATACTTAAATGGTCACTCTTATATTACCATAACAGCTAATTCTCTATCCACTCTTTGGCATCTTTTACTGTTTAGGGTTCCTGGCATTTATTTTTGATCCATCATGTAGCAGCTAATAATCTTTAAACCGCCAACAATTAATGACTTAAAGCTTAGCCCTTGTGATTGAAGAGCTGTATGTAAACACCAAGGGACAGTTTTATTCTCAAAAACGGACTTAGGGGGCGGACACAGTCAAAATAGAACATGCTAAGTAGACATTAAAACTGCCTTCAACACACATCATTGGCCTCTTGTGTTCAAGGTCATGCGAAATGGGTTGTCTGATGCTCTAGCAAGATTTCAAGCACGGATAGTGATGTATTTGCATTCGCACCCTACTTAGAAATTTTGCTACTGTTTGAATAATACCCTTGTATACAACATATGTTTAGACATGCACCTCTCACATTTACAACAAGTATTTGAATCTCTCAGGTCTCCATGGACTCAATAGAAGGGGCTCCTATTCATTAAATATGCCTATTCTATATCTTATCACGTCCTTATGGAAACCCCATTGCCACTTTTTACTTTGAAACCCTACACAAGTTGTAGGAACTACTAAGCTAAATAGTATCGAATAGAGGTTAAATATTTCTCCTTATCGCAAAAATACTTCTAAGCTAGTTCTGGACCAATCTTTTAGAACTTACTAGCCATTACCAACCTAAATAGATTGAACAGATGCCTAGAATAATATTTGAGAATAGTACATAGCATGATATGATCTCTCTCTACTTATAAAAGAAAAAATATGTAAGATGCATGTGCGGAGAAAGTGGATGCCATGGTAGTGGTCATACTTGGTAAAACGCTACCTATCATATTGCCACCAACATGGCGTCATTTTTAATTTGTACTGACTTTGAATACCAGTATAGTTAAAAACATTATGAAATACCAAACCAACGAAGAATCGGACAATCAGACAAAACGTGAGAAACCAACATAGGCTAAAATCAGCATGGCTCATTTTAGGAAAACGAGTGAGAAACCAACATAGGCTAAAATCAGGAAATCAATGACTGACAAAAGCAAGACAAATAAAATGCTATTGCTTAATCCGTAATTTTTTTCCAGTATAATTGTCTCAAGACCCGGGGTTCAGCTTCCCAACTTAAAGCTAATAATGGCATTAATTTAAATACTTAGACAAAAAGCGGAAGATTAAATTTATCGGCAGGTAAGTGTTTCTTTTCTCTACGGTTCCTCCGCGGCCGTGTCACCACCGCTGCCCATTCGCATCTAACGCCGGCGACGCCGAACCTTCGACGCAATCTTTTTTGACCAAATCTATTCCCACAAATGAAGGCTGTAGCGCTTGCAATCATCATTGTACATTGCTTTGGGAAAACATTTACCAAGTAAATAGTTGCTCATGTTTCTAACAAACTCCCTTTTGACATTATGGTCTAGGACATAATTTGAACATCTATAGTTTAAATCAAATCAAATACAATTACAAATTAGATAAGTACCTTTAACCAAGTCAAACTATGCCAAAAAAAAAGAGTAAATCAATGCTTACACATTCAAATCCTAGTCTCAAAATTTGCAAAAGGTCAAAGGGAACAAAGCATACGAAATTAAGGGGGTTCACTTCATGATATTACGTGTTGTCTGGAAAATTGGATTATCTAATAACATAATAAGCTCTACCAACAAAATCACAAATACAGCTAAATGGAAAGAATTGGTGCAAATCTAGCATTTGCTTGGGGGGAAACTTACACAAAGTCCACACCTTCAAATTTGTAGGAACATCCATTAAACAACCCATGTAAACGATTAATCCAGAGATATATACATACCAAAATTGATACAAATACACTACAGTATTGTACAACGCAAAAGAATAAGCAATTGGAACAATAATCTTCCAAAAATTTTCTTCAGTACACGACAACATTCCAACCAAACCTAAGTAAACATCATGCAACTTGGTTTAGGTACCCTGCAGCTATTGGCTTTGAGATATGGAGTTCATGACCGTGTTTAACTAGCGTAACTTGGAGGGTCAAGGCGTGCCTTTCAAGCCCTCGAGCACGATATCTAGTAGGCCATTTCTTGGCAAAGAGCGTGATTTTAAGGAGTCACTACAAGAAAATACGTTTTTAGCGACGAATTTTTATCGACGGAAAACAATCTGTCGGTAAAACGACTTTAACCGACGGATTAAACCGTCGGTAAAAATCCGTCGTTAAAAAATTATTACCGACGAAGTAACCGTCGGCAAAAGTTTTATGCCGACAATGTTTTTGCGGCGGTCTTTTAGCGACGGAATTACCGTCGCTAAAACTTTTTTACAAAATTAGTTTTTTTCGAGGGTTTTATAAAAACTTTTAGCGACGGTAGCGACGGGAAGTTCTCGTCGCTAAAAGTCTTCGATTAAAACATCCAGATCTGCTTCTTTCTCTTTCCCCGTTTCTCTCTTTGAAAAACCACCCACCGCTGTTCTGAGCTCTGGCGACCAACCTCCACGGTGACCCACCTCCGGCGATCCCCCTCCACAGTGACCCCTTGACTGCCGCAAGTTAAAAGCCCTCCACTACACTGCCCTCGCGTGAAAATCCCTCCACTGCCGCCGCGTGAAAAGCCTGCCACCGCCGTCGCCGCCCTCCACTGTCGCTAGCTATTGTGCCTTCTTTATTAGAAGGTAAGTTCCTAACGTAATACCCTAATTATTTTTTCTACCCTAGAAATTATTCGAATGGATTCAAAATGATGGGATTTATATTAGAATTTGTTTCATAATTTGTAGCTCAAATTTGCATTGAATCTGTATAAGTCTTCCAATTTTATCCGCTTAGTCTAATTTGTTTTGCTGGGATTTTGCTGGGTATATAGGTTGTGTGTGGGTGTTCTTTATGCTATACATATGTGTATATAGATTAGAATTTTCTTGGAATGAGCCTGCACGGCTTAGCTATCTTGGAATGATTAGTATCAGAATTCAGTCTTGTAACCTTGCGAAGCTGTTGAAACTATGTGATCTCATGGAGTACTCTTTTATGAGTTTTGAGAAGAAAGAATCTCCTCTTTCCAGTAGCCTTGCTTGTTTGTCATACTCCGCTACTCTTCCTCCTCATACATAAGTAGGTACGCATCAATATCCTTTTTTTAAGCAAAGGATACTATCTATGACGGTGTGTATGCTGTGAGCTATTGTGACTATTGTTTGATCTTTAAACTCTTGGCTTATGATATGGTGTAGCACTCCATTTGTTGCAGAATCTACCGATGTTGTTGCTTCATCCAGAACAAGAATTCTACTTTTCTTTAGCAGGGCTCTTCCAAGACATAATAACTGCCTTTGGCCCACACTCCAGCTTTCTCCATTTTCAACCACTCCATGACCATTTTTATTAGTAGTCTCTTTCGCAAAAAATTCAGGGAAACGATAGTTAGAAAGTCTGATATATTTGACCTGTAGACTCTAGTTTCTCTGTCTTGGCACGAACTACATCACCAAGTTGTCATTTATCTAGAGCCTGGAAAAAAATATAGCATCTGAAGTGAAAATAATATCAAACCTTTAATGAGATTATGTATAGCTACTGATTATTCCAGCTCAACTAACTTAGGTCCAATCTGATGAATTCACCAGTGGAATTGGCTACATACAGGATAATAGACCACAGGGCCTCATTTGAGGACAAGTAGCGTCTTGTGGCACTTAGTCATCATTACCTACATGCCTCTGTTTGGATCATTTTATGTGCAGAGAATGTAGTACTTATCTTGCCTATAATCGTATTCCAAAATAACAACGTAACTACGGATAATAGACCATGGGGCCTCATTTGAGGACAACGTGTCTGGAGGTTTCGGACACGTGTCCAGAGGTGTCGGACCCGTGTCTAGAGGTGTCTGACCCATGTCCAGAGGTGTCGGACACGTCAAGGACACCATACCGACACCCTATTTGAGGTGTCAATGCTTTCTAGGATATCTGTGATTTAGTTGTAATTGTTAGAATTCTTTATATCAATTTTCATTCTTTATATAATTTTGTTAACTGTGCATTGAGCATTTGAGAATTGAGATTGTTGATTGTGCATTGAGAATTTAAGAATTGAGATTGTTGACGGAGGATGAGACCCAATTGGATTGAGATATATGTGATTTAGTTGAATGGTTGGTTGTTGAATTTAGGTTAATTAGGTTAACGCGATATTTTTAGCACCCCCTGGAATCTCATCGTGGCTCCGCCACTGGCTATAATTAGCCCTAATTAGTCCCGATTAACCCTAATTAGCTTTAATTACTGATATTAGTTTTAATTAACTCTCAGAACCCAATGAACCGTAATTAGCCCAAATTAGTCCTAATTAACATTAATCAGCCTAAATTAAACCCTAATTAGCCCTAATCACTCATATCTGAGTAACCCGTAATTAGATTAATTAAATCCTAAACCCTAAAACCTAACTAAACTCTGATTAGCTCTAATGAACCCAATTACGCGCATATTGATTATAGTTAGCCTAATTTGTCGTAATTAACCCTAACAACCGAATTAAGCCTAAGTAGCCCTAATTAGGACTAATAAACACTAATCCGCACAATTAAACCCTAATTAGCTCTAAATAACCTTAATTAGTCCTAATCAACCCTAAGTAGCTATAATCAGCCCAAGGTACTCCTAATTAACACTAGTTAGCCCTAACATATCTTAATAAACCCTAATTAGATTAATTAAACCCTAAACCCTATTAATCGTAATTAACCCTAATAACCCAGTTAACCCTAATTAGACCTAATCACGACTAATCAACACTAATTCACACAAATAAACCCTAATTAGCTCTAATTAACCTTTATTAGTACTAATCAACCCTAATTAGCTATAATTAGCCCAAAGTACTCCTAAGTAACACTAATTAGCCCTGACATATCTTATTAAACCCAAATTAGATTAATTAAACCCTAAATGCTAAACCCTAAACCCTGACAATCGTAATTAACCCTAATAACCCAGTTAGCCCTAATTAGCCCTTGTACATCCCATAATTACTCCATATTGCCCATATATGGTTCAATTACTCGTTGTTTATAAACCCTATATTCTTTATATTCGTTGTTGTTTTGCGAAGTCCATTGGCAGCGAGATGATTCAACTCGTTGCCAACGAATTCTATTTAAAGTGGAATTGGTAACATATGCAACGATCTTTCTGCAATTTTGATATTTCAGAAAGATTCTTGCATATGTTACCAACTTCTGAATGCATGCATGCATAAAAACCCTTAGTTCCCGTTCAAAGGTACTCATTACAAAGTAATGCTTTGTAATAAGCCTTTGAATGTCCAGTTTGGACAATTTGGAAAAGTTACGTGTTTATAAAACAGTGTTTCAACTCATGCTATGTGTTCTATGTCATGGATATTTGGTACACGTTCTCATGTGTTTCTTCGGGTGCATACAGATCTGGTGTTCTAACATCCGTCAAACCTTGCAAAACAAGGTTAGATGAATGTTAGAACACCTAATCGATGTCGTGTACTTGGAGCAATGCGGGGAGGTGCTGCCGAATTTTTTGCAGACATAGGACTAAGCATGAGTTCTTCACTAGTTTATAAACATGTGCTTTTCTGAATGGGATAGGACCACTACCTATTAGAGAATGGAGGGGATATATATACACATGTTGTCACATTCATGCATTCATATTTACATTGGCTTTGCCTAATGATTGGTCATAATTGAAGGTGGTATACAGTACGTTATCTTAGTCATCATGTCGGTCGATCGAAGTTGGATGAAAAGGAAGAATGCTGACGATTTTTTTCGAGGGTTTTATAAAAACTTTTAGCGACGGTAGCGACGGGAAGTTCTCGTCGCTAAAAGTCTTCGATTAAAACATCCAGATCTGCTTCTTTCTCTTTCCTCGTTTCTCTCTTTGAAAAATCACCCACCGCTGTTCTGAGCTCTGGCGACCAACCTCCACGGTGACCCACCTCTGGCGATCCCCCTCCATGGTGACCCCTTGACTGCCGCAAGTTAAAAGCCCTCCACTACACTGCCCTCGCGTGAAAATCCCTCCACTGCCGCCGCGTGAAAAGCCTGCCACCGCCGTCACCACGGGCTAAGTGAGAAAGGATTTAACGAGTTTGTTACCTTAATCAGAGAAATTTTTGCCCGAAAGTGAAAAGCTACCGCCGTCGTACTATGACGCGAAGAAGATAATGAGGAAACTTGGGTTGAGCTATGAGCAGATAGATGCATGCAATAATGATTGTGTATTGTTCTGGAAAGAGAATAAAGAGTTGTCACGGTGTCTAGTATGTGATCAATCGAAGTACAAACCGGACAAGGGGAAGAAGAAAAACATTGCATGGAAGATATTGCAATATTTTTCAGTCACACCAAGGCTTCAGAGAATGTACTACTCCTCCAATACGGGTGAACATATGAGGGCTCACTGTGAGACTCGTAGCAACGATGCCGATGTGCTGACACACCCAGCTGATGGAGAGGCGTGGAAGGACTTTGATCGCAGGCATCCAGTCTTTTCTCAGGAAGTTTGGAATATTAGACTTGGTCTCCCAACCGATGGGTTCAACCCTTTCGGTCAGTCTAGCACGCCTTACTCCACATGGCCTGTTATTATTGTCTCGTACAACCTTCCACCAGGCATGTGCATGAAGAAGCCGTACATGTTTTTGTTGTTGCTTATTCTGGGGCCAAAGAGTCCCGGTAAGGACATAGATGTGTATTAAAGGCCGTTGATTGATGAGGTAAAACAGTAATGGAATCATGGAGTCGAAACATATGATGCATCCCTTAAACATAATTTTTAGATGAGGGCTGCATTGATGTGGACTATACATGATTTCCCCTTATTGGGAATGACGTGTGGCTGGAGCACACATGGGAAGCTAGCATGCCCTGTTTGTATGGGCGTGAACCCTGATCATATGTTAAAGCACGGCAGAAAGCCCTCGTGGTTCGGATGTCATCAAAAGCTTTTGCCATCGGACAATCAGTTCCGTAGGCAGAAGGATAAATTCGACGGGACAATCGAGCGTGAGGTTGTCACACTGGACTACCCATCTGGTGAAGAAGTGCTCTCACACCTGGAGGCACTTGATATTGACATACCATACGGCAAGGGTGTGCCAGATCAGAAGATTCCAGGGTACGGGAAAGAGCACAACTAGAGGAAACATTATATTTTCTGGGAGTTAGCCTACTGGAGGACACTCATTATCCGAAACAACATGGATGTGATGCATATTGAGAAGAATATTTTTGATAATGTGTTCAACACAGTGATGAATGTCAAGGGGAAATCGAAAGATCACCTTAAAGCGAGAAGGGATCTACAACAGTTGGGTGTACGCCGTGAATTGCATCCTCGGACAGACAGCGGGAGGGCGATACTTCTGAAAGCACCTTACTGTCTAGACAAGAAACAAGTGGAGAAGGTTTGTCAGTGGGTTAAGAATTTAAAGCTTTCGGATGGGTTTGCGTCCAACATATCTCGTTGTTGCAATGTATCGAAATGCAAGTTCCAAAGGATGAAGAGTCACGACTGCCACGTATTCATGGAGAGATTCATTATTATTCCCTATCGGGGACTGTTGCCACAGGTTGTTTGCAAGACTTTGACTGAATTATCTCATTTCTTTCGAGATATATGTTCTTCTATGATCCGGGTGAGTAACATGGAGGTGCTTGAGAAGCACATTGTGGTGACGATTTGCAAGCTGGAGAAAATCTTCCCACCTTCGTTCTTTGATTCAATGGAGCATCTGCCTATTCACTTGGCATATGAAGCTAAGATGGGTGGACCTGTGCAATATCGGTGGATGTATCCCTTCGAGAGGTAATCCTTAAATTGTTACAGTTGTTCGTTTACACTAAATGCAAAACTTGTTATCAGATAAATGTCCACTTGACTCGATTCGCTAAAATTCTAGGTTCATGTTCCATTTGAAGAAAAAAATCCATAATAAAGCTCGAGTTGAGAGCTCAATTACAGAGGCTTACGTAATGGAAGAGCTTGTAAACTTTTGTAGCCAATATTTCAGGCCTGATGTTGATACAAGGTTAAATCAACTAGGCTGAAATGAGCCCGGATCAAGCACAAATTTGGAAGGGCAATTGTCAATATTCAAGCAGTCAGGTAGTCCGTTTGGCCGAACCTATACTCGATGGCTAACGGATGAAGAGTACAGTACTACAATAATATATGCCCTTCTAAACTGCGATGAAGTTTCAGTATTCATTGAGTAAGTTAATGTCTTAATTAAAAATATTGATATACATAATTGAAAATGTGTGATAAGCGAGTCAACTATATTGGCTTGCAGTGAGTTCGATGCAGAATCTTTAATCACTGATCCCGCTGGACTTGAATTTCATCGAAAATCAAAATTTGTACAGTGGTTCAAAAGGCTTGTAAGTCTTTAACGAAATTATATTATTTGTTATATACATTTATGTGGCCAATTAGTATACTGATTTATCCTTAATTTTTACCGTCATCTATAATAGGTTCAGTCACTGGATAGACCAGTAGCCTCATGCTTGAAATTACTATCTCAAGGCCCTAATAAACAAGCATCCTGTCATGGAGGCTATATCATCAACAGGTTTAGGTTTAACGTAAAAGATTATGACCGAACAAAACAAACCCAAAATAGTGGAGTCTTGGTCAATGGCGACTGTTATGATGAGAATTGCATGGACTTTTATGGAGAGCTAAATGAGATTGTTGAGCTAGCATATTTGGGTTCTGAAAATCGCCTGGTAGTGTTCAAGTGTACATGGTTTGATGTCACATGTAGAAAAGGAATCCATGTTAGCTCTCAAGGGATTGTAGATGTCAATGTCAAGTCGAGACTTGCATCAGACGAGCCGTTTGTGTTTGTTAGTCAAGCTGCACAAGTCTTTTACGCGGAAGACGTCGTAAATCACAAATCTCATTGGTATATAGTTATCAAGTCCAAGAAATTTCCCGTGACATATGACAGTGAGCTAGACACCTTTCAAGCCGACTAACCACCTGTCTTGTTACCTGTTGAGGTGAACAACGAAGAGGACGATCTTCCTCTTCCAACAACACTTCATGTAGGAAAAGAACTCGTAGATGATGACGCGGAAGACGTGGAAAGTGTTGAAGATGATGTGACTGAGTCTACTGATGAAGATGATGAATTAAAACATGAAAAGGTCGACGAGTCCCACAAAGAAGAGGATGACGAGTCTAGCAATGAAGATGATGATGATTCCCAAACTGAAAATGATTGACTTGTACTGTTGTAATACCTCAAAAAATATGTTGTAACATTTTAGTACTTGGTTCATATATTGTATTTATATACTCAGTTCATATATATAAAGCTGATGATTTTTTCTACCAAATTATTATTTTTAATTTGTTAATTTCTTTGCAATTTATCTATACGAAGTCAATTATGGATAGAATACATACAGGTTATACGTGGCCGGGGTGGACGCCGAGCAGCCTCCTCACCGGTGGGTCCCACCTCGTCATTTCCCACTGATGACGAGGCACAGAGTGCTTGTGTACAGCAGACGGGGCCCCAGCTCCAGCTCCAGCCCCAGCCCCAGCCGTCGCCCCAGCCCAACACCGATTCCTCCCACACGCGCCCTGATTCTCCTTCTTCTGTGGGTTCTACCTCAGGTATAGTTGATAACGATGTTTAGTCAATTCTCGCTAGCCTTATATTTAAATTATATTTGAACTGTATTAATGTCGGTTGTTTGTAGGATCTCGATGAGGTCGTGGCCCGACACGCGGGGTACGCATTAACCCCCAGCGTAAACAGAGAGTTACGCTCACCCATGAGGGCCAGTAAGTAAAAAAAATCACATCATGCCTTATATTTAAATTTTTGGGTGTCTTAATTTAGATTTGAATTGTATTAATGTATTTATGTACTTCTTTAGCAGATCCTGGAGAATCAGACGAGGACGAAGATCGGCGTTCTTATGAAGGGCTGATTCTTCGAGCCACGGTTGTACTGGAAGGACTGAGAATCGAGATCTTTTCTTGAATTTCACGCTTCAAATCATCTTGAAATTTTCTAGCCCTCCTATCTTCTCCCTCTACCAAGTACGAAGCATGCTAGCCAATGATGTGAACTTGGTTGCATATTGTTGCACCGTTAGATTGCCCTACTCCAAATTCAGAAAACTCAGCCACCTTTTTCAGTTTAACAATTCGAGGTATGTAGTTTTAATTGAACTCGGTTTTGAACAATTCCCAAGTGCGAACTCTTTGAGATGCTGTCCATTTGCTATCAATCATTTCCCACCAACAAGCAGCGTCATTTTCAAGTCTAAAAGTTGCAAGTAATAATTTCATCTCATCATTCAGCCCCATGGTTGTAAAGATTTTCTCCAAGTTTCTAATCCAATTTTTAGCTTTGTCTGGATCACCCTCTCCAACAAACTCGTGTCGGCGTCTTTAACTGAAGAACTTGCTTCTCTGTCAGCCATTCGTACCTATAAAGAGGCATGGAATTGGAGAAAATCGAAGTTCTAAGATCAAGCTTAAGACTTAACTCTGAAGATCATATCCTGGCTAATAAGCTCTGATGCCATCTTACTTGTCACGCCCCAAGAAGCGACAACACATACGCTAACACATTGACCTTCTTCCGAAGGTAATCAGAGTGCGCTAGTTTGCATTTGAAATGAAAAAAAAAACACCTATGAAGTCCTTAAGACATACATTACATTCATCCATCCTTATGAATCCAAACTCATAGGCACATTAACACAACCACACTTCTCACTAACTCATAAAGAAATGATACAAAACTACATAGCACACCTCACTCCTATTTACAAGTGGACAAGGACTTACTATCCCCGATTCTCGGGCACAAACGGGTACTCAAAGTTTTCTCGCCAATGCCCTCGCCTACCTCTTCTTGATTTTCTCCAGTATCTAAAAGGTAAAGATGAAAAAGGGGTTAGCAACAGCTAAGTAGAGCAAACAAATGACCAACATAAAACACTATCTTAATCATAACGAGCGTGCATAAGCCAAACAAAACATGATTATCTTCAACTCATGCATGGCATATGATAAAATGCAGCGAACGAGCAATAATTAACTCAAGCATAATACATATCATAACGACTCTAGGGAGCCAAAACATAAGCTGAATGCTCGTTCACCTACCATCCTTTCTTGGTAAGAACCTAAATTGATCACTTGAAAGCTGAGCCGATCAAATTCAGTTTACGAGTGATAAATGTAGACCTTGCACAAGAGTTCGCACATATTGACAGTATACGTAGTGCAACGTAATGCCCCTGGGAGGTTAACCTGTTGAGCAAGCTCAATATATACCCCGTTTCCATATAACCCGATTTGCCAGCTTTCGACCCCCGATTTCGAAGACTCGCATGGCTTATAGCATGATATAATGCATAGAGAATGTTAAACACGTCAAGTATCATATAAAATAATATTTTTGCATTTCCTAGCTCAAAATAATTTTAGTGAAAGCAGACTAGTTCCAAATCTAAGCAATTTAGGGGTAACATACACTTCGAATTTGAGAGTGATATAAAATATAATGTTAAAACACACATATTAAGCTTTCGAAAAAGTTAGAGAACACCCAAATCTGACAAGTATTGAATGAGATATGCTTGTTTAAATATCAACACAGAATCAACCCAGTTTAATCAGCTTCGACCAGTTTGGTATTTATGCAATTTAGGGCAGTATAAACTTCGAATTAGAGAGTGATCAAAGAAACAATAACATCTTCAACTTTCCAGAAAGCTATAGAATACTCAAATCCAACAAGTATTGAATGAGATATGCATGCTTAAATATCAACACAGAATCTGCCAAGATTTTTCTAATCCAATTCTAGCACTCCATAAGCACATAGCACACCATATAGTTCTATTGGGTCATTGCCGGTGAAGTCTCAGTTGTATGCGCCTCCCCAAGACAAGGAGCACAAAAATCCAGAACCTCAAAAGCCTAAATCTGTGAGAGTAAACAAGTCACATGTGAGAATATGTCTAGAATGAGCATGGAATTATTAGAAAATAATCAGAAGGCTTAGACATACCTCCCAAACATCACAAAATCCCATGAAGCTAATGGGTTTTTTAGGACACAGCACCCGTCGATTGGTACAGATAAGCCAGAGCAGGAGTACCCAAGTCGTACTCTCTAATCTCTTGATCACCTCAAGAGACCGAAGGCACCACAGTTGATGAATTCATCCCCATTGCTAAATAAGGTCTCCCCTAGAGTGTTAGAGCAAAAATCCCTGAATGAACTGATCAACAACTGCGACTCCACCTCCTCTAGATTCATGTGCTATGAACACCTATGGCACCCAAGAGTATCGGACCACCTTTCTTGTAGGATGGCTCTTAGCCAAGAAAATGGACCACAAGGTTGTGATCTTTATCGAGATCATGGGCCCAAGGCACGGGCCTCCCTCTAGAACGAACTGGTGATGTTCGTAAAATTAAGTAGGGTGATTGTAGCCTCCCCGAATGACACATGAAAAGTGTTGGTGGTATCCCACCAACGCTCGAAAAGACACAAGAGGTGTCTCTTACTTCGGGTTGAAACATGCAACCCATCCAAGAAAAGGCAGAAGATCGTAACAGCTACTTTGTTTTTCAAATGAGGGGGGCTTTTTTTCCATAATCTCTCACAAGATTAGGGGAGCCTCTAGATCGCATGTTTGCTGGTAGGGTCTTCAAAATTTGCAAAACAGGGAAGAAAACTTAAGAAACCGTCTAGGTTCAAGAAGGAATTGAATGAAAAAAACTAATTTGCTGGACCTACCATGCATGGGCATGGTCTATGTGTGAAGCAAGGTGAAATAGTGTGTGTCAAAAGGAAAAATTCGATAAACATACCTCTTCTGCAAAGTAAAGAGCGTTGAGATGAGTGCTTTGCTCCGAGGTGAGCAGAGATCGATTGTTGGCCTTGTTCTTAGGCCTAAATCGGGTGATTTTCCCGATTTGGGGTCCCCCTTCATGGCCCTTGCAACTTCGCTCATATTCTTCCATGACTTCGTGAAATTGGGAGGTGATTGGTTGTATTTATAATTTAGGAGTGAGATTAAGGCTAGAATATACGACCTAGGACTCCTAGAGAGAGGAAATCTAAAGGAGATTAGGTTGGATTGAATTAGAAATGTTTGACAAAAACCCTAAATTCACGCACAAAATTGGGCAACAAAATCGGTCAGTTTTGTCATTTAAGTTGGTCAATTTTCGACTCTTCAATTTTTTAAAATCCCAAAGTCATTGACTAACTGGTCGTTTTCGTGCCATGTTTTTACCAATTTTTAAAACCTCCTGACCAACCGGCCAGTTTTTGATCGAAAAGTTAAATTCCAAAAATTACCTCGATTCTGATCAACCGGCCAGTTTTCGAATCTCTTTGTCCAACAAAGAAAGAGAGAGAGAGAGAGATAAAAAAAATTCCTTTCTATAGAATACATGCTTGTTGGCATGTATGTATGTACCATCAATATAATGTGCATTCAACATGATGCATGTTTATTCGCCCCTTGGACTTTATTATCCAGCATTTGAGTGCTTGTGTGCCTGCTTGTGCATGTTCAACATCCTATCTGTGGGTTGGTCTGCAACCCCGATTTCTTCAAATCCAGTGCTCTGTTCATCAATTCTTGTATGGTGTAAGATCAATGAAAGATTCCGCGCTTCTTACCAATCGCAACAGCATCCTCACATCCAGTGAAATGATTTTTGCACAATCAAAGATCAACCGCTTTACAACGTTGTCGGCTCCCACTCGTGGTTAACTTTTGCTTTGTTTGTCAACCCGTTCAAATCAAGATAGCTCCGATAACTTTCAAAGTTATTTTCTTTTTTGTTCGTTGACCCTATCGAATCGATTGGCAGGCTCCGGTAACAGTCAACATCATGTTCATTTTGTATGTCGACCCTTTCAAACGATTTGGGGGTTCCAGCAACATACAAGAGTCTTTACATGTATAGATGACCATTTCAAATCGATTTAGGGGCTCCGGTATCTAGACTTGACTTCTATCTGTCGACCATTGAAATCGATTTAGTGGCTTCGGTAACAGACAATTACTTTTGCAATATGTTGTTCGTCGACCCTTTCAAAATTATTCGAGGGATCCGGTAACCAACAAGTTTGTTATTTCTTTTGTATGTCTAGACGACCTTTTCAAATCGATTTGGGGGCTCCGCCATCTAGACATAAGTTTTGTCTGTCAACCATTCGTATCGATTCGGTGACTCTGATAATAGGCAAAAGTTTCTCTGTTATATTGTTCGATGACCAATCGTTGTTACTGTTGACTCCGGCTTCGAACAATATATGTATTTTATCGAACTATGTTGGTCTGATTTCTCCTGAGGGTATACGTAGGAAGCCTTTGCCGATCCAACCTCATATATGTATGTGTCTTGTTAGTTTGTATTTGAGACTCGTGGTCTTTTCCTGTGTTTTTACTACAAAAATGTATAGTCCTTTGTCTTTTGGGATGTTCGCTCGCGAGTGCACTCCATCCCTGAGGGGCTCTGTAGACACCCCATTTTTGTAGGTATTTTAATTAATTAAATAATAGACTTTATTGTTAATTAGAGTGCATTATTAAGTATAAACTTAGTGATGTGATTTACTTAATTAATTCAGTCCAGTTCTATATAATTAATTTAGTCCGGTCCAGTTTAATTGTCTAAGTTTGATCATTTGCATGTCTAGTCCAAGTCCAGTCCATCAGTCCAGTTCTGTTGCAACACTCCAGTCCATTTAGGTCAAGTCCAGTCCAAGGTCTAGCTTATTATAATTGATGTAATTTGCCTAAATAACTTGGGAGAAATAATCCATGATTTATCCTTGATATAAAGATCAAATCAACTCATTTTTTTGTCAGGAAATGACTTATTCCGAATCTGGTACATCCCATTTGCGATTTTAGAGATAATTGCCAAAAATAAGGGTCGAAATTAGAGAAAATCATTTTAATTAATGGGGTGAATCGGCCATCAGTTATTCCAACTTATTTTCAGCCATGCAGATTGACATTGTTAATCTTATCAGGTTTTGCAACCTGAACACCATAAAAAAGGGTCTTGGCCTTTTTTAAGGGAGAAGCTTATTCTCTTTAGAGCTTGCCAGTGATTTCTTTGTGAAGTGACATATTATCTCTCGAGAATCTTAGCCATCCAAACTACTCTAAAAAAGTTGCTTTGTTCTTTTAATCGTGGATTCTACGGAGAACGTCCCCGAGTCGTCAAGACAAGCTATATCATGAGGTCATCTTTACTAGCTTTCTTAGGATAGAAATCATATAGATCGTCTTCCGTCCCCGTAATCGCATTTCATTTCAAAAACAACAAAAAGAGTCTTTTTTCAATTCTTGTTTAAGTCTAAGCATCAAAATGCAGACTACTCCCCGTAGGATCGGTGTCGAACTATAGTGGTTTTGATTCTGTTTAGTCCGATGGGATACGTAGGCCACTTGACCCCTACTGTCAAGTTCAAGCCAAAATCTAAAAATTAACTTAGGGTGAATCTTACTGTATTTTACATGCTATGTATTTTTGAGGCCAATAATCATTAGAAATGAAGTAGAAACCGAAAGGGCGTGACGGATGCTAACACCTTCCCATTGCGTAACTTAGTCCCTGGACCCATCTCTTGATTTCAACAGAATAGTTTTTTTTTTTGGACATTTTAGAGTCATTCTTAGGCTTTTCTTATCATTAATGAAATAAGATGGCGACTCTTTTGAAAAATCCCTTTCACTGATTTTTTCCGAGGCGGTGCGCCACAATGAGTAACACCATGGCCTAAAACCTTAAGCCGTAAGTCTTTGGTCCTTGTTATATATCGAACTCTCTCACAGTTTCTTAATTTTTTGAACGTCGAATGGGCAACGCCACACCTTATCTTAATGACCTATCGATCATGGGCCACTGGTTATTCATTATTACGATAACCAAGAACCCCTTCAGCATAGGAATTCTTTTGTTGCTACCAGGTTATATAGGAAGATCTGATAACCCCTTGTGTAGCAAGAAGTAATTGTCGCTAAATTTTATAATAGCTTTTCTACTAACACTCTTATCGATAATTCTTAGCAGTTAATATTACTAAATAAGAGTCATTAAAATATTGAACGGCAATTAATTATCGCTATACAAAATTTATAGGAATTTTACTAAAACTTGGATAGTAGCCAAAATTTTCCTATAACATATGACAGCAACTTCCGAATATATAAGTATTATACCTAAGATCGCTCTATGCTGCTTGGTTGGGCCACTAAAATTTGTTTTCCGAAATTCCAAAAATCCAAGATGAGAAGAAGTAATGATTAAGGATCTAGTCAATAACACTAACTAGATATAGAAATCTAATTATGGTCTTCGTCAGCAAGCAAAGAAACTAAGGTCATGTTTTAGTCAATAATTACATGTCTTGAAAGTTGATTTTAGGTCCATTTGATTGCAGAAAAAACTATTTCATGTGATCCATCTTTCAAGTTTTTGTCATGATCTAGCCAATTGGTGGAGGATTATATTCATACTACCATTTTAAAAAAAAAATTAAGGTACCCGTCTTTCCTCCTATATTGTTGCTTATAAGTAAAACTGAAGCACATACATCACTGTGGATTATAACCAAAAAAAATATAAATCGCTGTGGATTCCTTAATTGTTGAAAGCAGTTTTGCCTCTCGTCATCTACTTTTTCAGCAAAAAATGAATTTTGTCCCATCACTAAACAGGGTGTTATTAAAGTGACAAGTTTGGCGTCACAAGCCTAAGTAGATCAAATACCTTCCGTGCAAGGAGGAGCTCGGAGGTGGTTTACGTAAATTTGGATTTTTTATTGGATATTGCGTCTTGCAAAGTAGCTTCAAAATGGGAACTGGTACAGTAAGATGTTGCAATTATTGCCTTTTCTTTCTCTTATCATCTTCCAGACTAATTAGTTTTTGGTTCTAAAAGTGGTAGTGGTAAATATCTAATTTTTTTTCTTTATACTTAATCAATGGCCATTAATTAAGGTCTATAAACTTGTCAAGATACCAACTAGGGTTCGTATAGAAGCCTTTTTTATCCTTTATAGACAAATCAAACAAACTACCGATATCCAGAGTGGTGGAGTGGCCTTGTGCCTTTATTAAGCAGCCAAATGAATGAGAAAGATTGATATAAGCACGCATTAATAAAGCATGTATCACACTCTTAGACCGCAGATACAAATCAAGGAAGTATTTTACTTGTAGAGATAAATTTTACAGACATATAAAAGGGTACGTAACAACACTTTAACTGAGTAAATTGCGTAAAAGTCAAAACTTAATTCAGGGTAATCAAGGCCAAGACCATAACAATGACGTAGAGATGTCAATGGGCCGGGCTTGGACCGGCCCAGTCCAAACCCAGTGGGCTTCCAACGAAACTGGGCCGGGCCTAAAAACTGGTATACTTGGGCCCAGTCCAAGCCCTGGCCTTAGGCCCAATATTTTAGGGCCGGGCTTGGGCCGGCCCAGGCCCAATATTTTTTTTGGTTTTTTTTCCCTATTCTTAATTCCTTGTTATTCACATTTATAAATTAAATGGTTGGAGACTTGGAGCAACATCACAAGCCTCAATCACCAAATGAAACTAGTGTAAGAGGTTCCCCACTGACGTTGTAGTACGGTTCCCGCTACACGAGAGGGGCACTAGCAACTAAACATGGGTGACTCTCTCATTAGTTTGTCTACTTCCTCCTTTTCTATACACATCGTTATCTTTATTGTAAAACCATGACCACTGCAAAGAGGTTGCAATCGTCAGAATCATTAACTCATATTAAAAATCTTGAAACATTATTATCTACAATATTAACATCATGTTTTTATATTTTTCTTGTCACTAACATTTTGTCTAGTCATCGAGCCATTGTCATTTGTTAGACGGAGCCTCTTTTCAAATCATGGCCACAACTAGGATTTTAATTTGGTAAAACATATAGACAAGGGGAAGGGGAAGATATACTTGAACTCATTTTCATCATTAAATAAATGTTCCAGATTTTGCTACATAGCGCCAATAAAAGTTTATAGCTGCCAAAAAAATTAACAAAATAGTTGGTTGAAAGAAAGAGTTTTATTTTAGTAAGATAACATTAGAAAGGCCATATGAAGGGTACACATCTTTGTCAGTAGGGTGCACTAGGATTGCCATTAATCTGATTTGATCTCCAACATTTGTGTCAATTATCTAAGTGATGAAATTCTTTATACTCTGTGGTATAGAAGCCATGGTGCCACCTTTCATAAGGGAAACATCTTGTATTGATGTAGAATAAGTTGCTACAAACCCTGTAAGACATTTGATTTCCAAAAATTTTACATTCCGAACGTGAAATTTTCCAAAATATTAATATGTATGTAAACAATAATATTTCTAGCATTCAAATATTCAAACTGATAAAGTTAAATTGAAGATAAATGTGTTCATAGGCCCTCCTCCTTTTATCCGGGCTTGGGACCGGCTGCTTGTAAACAAACAGATGAAGTTACCTATTTTTTTTTATATATGAAAAAATGTCTATCTTGTTTCTAAAAAAACTATATTTTGTGAAAAAATTTATTCTTAAAACTTGAGAAAAGGAAAATAAAAATAACTTACCTAATCATCTGGAAGTATTTCAACGTCTGAGTCACTGCTCTTCCTATCGTTAATCGGTCTATCTTGCTCGCAGTATTTCGCACGTCAGATAATCGTTCCAACATATACATAGCTCGAGCGACTCGAGGTTAAGACGACTTCTCCTATCATCCAAAACCCTCCCACTCGCTGAAAATGCCGACTCCGAAGCAACCGTGGAGGCTTGCACCGACAGTACATCCCGTGCAATTCGGGATAAAGTTTTATACATGTTTTGGTTTTCTTTCCAAAAATTAAAATTAACTTGTTCTTCCACTATTAAATCAGAATAATGATCAGTATTGGAATATACACGAATCTCGTTAAAAGAGGAAAAAGAAGACGAACATGCCGAATTAGAAGTACCTTCACCTGGTAGTTGTCTTGCTACTAGATGTTCAAAGCCCTTAAGATATGACGAGTAGTGCCTCTCAGCAGTCAATGATGAAGCTCGGCTGCACACGTCAGTAGAATTGCGATAAAAGTTGAACAATTCCTCAAATGTATTGCTCACTTTCGCTGTGAGGTTGGTTGTGTCATCTACTGAGTAGCACATTAATTTTGATATCTCGTTTATCGAGACGTTCACGCCATGCAACTTTAACCTAGGATCTAAACAAGTAGCCACAGAAAAAATAACAGGCAGTTCACTCCAATATTTATTAAACTTTTCATCCATCACTTTTACTATTTTCCTAAAGGGTCCTATATATCTCTATTTTGTTAATATTGTAGCCATCTTGAGAATTTTTATTACAGCGAGAGAAGAGGTGGGATAGTACGTACCAGATAATAAATTGGTAGACGTGTAAAATACCTCCAAAAATTCAGCTAGATGTGTAGCCATCTGCCATTCCAGGTGAGTTGGCAAGCCGGCTGGAAACAAGGTTATTAGAAAATGCGTATATACTTCTTTGTATGCAAGAATATGTAAAAGCATATGATATGTATAGTTCCACCTATGGACCACATCTGTAACTGGTCTCTTGCGAGACATATTATACTGACTACACAACGTTTTAAATTGTTGTGTTCTCGGAGCCGAACTAGAAACATACGCTGTCATACCCCTCATTTTGACAAGAATATTTCCCGCAGCAGCTAAACTATCTTGAACAATTAAATTAATTACATGACAAACACAACGAACATGAAATAATTTACCAGAAATTATAGGTTTAAGGCTCTCCTCTAAAGCAGCAACATCAGCTGTATTTTTAGTAGCATTATCAAAACTAATACTCATAATCTTATTCTTTAAATTAAACGTGGTACATGCATTAATTATAATAGTAGCAATGTTAATTGCATCATGCGGAAAAGGAAAGAGTTCGAAAGCGATGATCCTCTTGTTCATAATCCAATCTGCATCAATCCAATGGGCTGTCACACAACTATAACTAACAAAAGTAAACAGAGATTGCCAAATATCAGAAGTAAGGCTAACTTTACCGTCAAAATTATCGAAATAATCGATCAGGCGTGCTTTAGCAGCCTTATACTGTCGGAGTGCATCAGATCTAGTTGTGTTTCTATGAACCTTTTTGTACAAAGGTTGCACGTGAGTGTTCATATATCTAGTGTGCTTAGCACTATCGGCAAAACTAAAGGCTTGTTCATCGTGAATAACAAATTCAGGGAGATCGTCTCTTTGCTCTCGCTGATTATAAATAAACAACTTACCGTCAAAAGATAACTGAGTTTGGGTAGGTTCGACATGGCCGCTTCGAGGTGCATACTGAGGGTAATTCCTGTTAAGATGTCCATTACCACAACCAGTAGCAAATAATTTAGCACAATACTTACATCGAGCTTTTCAGGCGCCGCCTTCCACCGTAATTTGATCAAAATGATTCCAACACTTGGCTTTCTTTTTTTTCACCTTTTGGGCTTCTTGCTGATTACCGAAAGTATTGCTCGACCCTTCTCCATCGTGACCGCTCATCAGGTTAACATCATGCCACAGAGTAGTAGCTTCACCAACCGAGTTGCGTCCTTGACTAAAATGCGGGCTATCTTGTGAAGGCGTGTAATCAATATTTGGAATCTTTTGATTGAATTCCCAATTGGCTTGGGTATCTATCATACAACCCGAACTCATTAGTCCAGGAACGAATGGTTGTGGTGGTGCTTGGATTGGTGTTCGTGATGGCCGTGGTGGTGGTGTTTGTGCTGGTGGTGGTGCTTGACCTGGTGGTGGTTTTTTTCGTGATGATGATCCACACCTGAATTTCTTTAGTATTCCAGACATATTTGACGCTAAACTTTTTTACTAGATTGAAAAAATAAAACTAGAGCAGTAATAAGTAATTAGAAATAACAATTAAAAAGAATTGAAGAGTAACTAGCGAATAAGAGTAATTAGTAATTCAAAATTCGCCAGAGTTAGTAATTAAAAATAACTTTGTAATAGTAATTAATAAATAAGAATTCACTAATTACTAATTAGTAAAAAAAATAATTAGCGAGTAACAAATGAATAAGAGGAATAGTTAGTAATTAGAATTTAACACGAACAGTAATTAGTAAACATGAGTAGTAATTAGCAAAAGTACTAATTAATAAACAAGAGTAGAAATTACCAAGAGTAGTAATTGGAGAAGAAAAATAGTAGCAAAGCTTGTAGAAATGTAGAATATTTAGATAAGAGAGAGTAAGAAGATTGGTGTGAAAAATTAGAAAGGAAGGGTGTGAATTTATAGATTTTTCAAAGTTCACAAAAGACCAAAATACCCCTTACAACTAGCCGTTTATAGTTGTTGGGGAGGGTAAAAGTGTAAAAAACCTTTGTTCCCAACCTATTCTGGTCGCACCCAAAGGCCCATTGGGGTCCCATTTTCCATGACACATCCGCGCAAGCAGCAGTCATTTTCAACGCTCACAACTGGTCAAAGCACGCACGCTCAAGTCACGTGCACTTCTCAATTTCGTTACGTTACTTCGTCACTCAGAAGATCATTTTCGCGCACCGTCGCACTTCACATGTCGCCCATCGGCGCACCATGGCACTTGCCCAAGGAAGTTGGCTTTGGCCTTCCTCTTGGGGTCGGCCTCGACCTTGGCCTTCCCCTTGGGGTCTGCCTCGGCCTTCGCCTTCCCCTTGGGATCGGCCTCGGCCTTGGCCTTCCCCTTGGGGTCGGCCTCGGCCTTTGCCTTCTCTATGGGGTCGGCCTTGGCCTCGGCCTCCCTTTGGGGGTCGGCCTCGGCCTTCCCTTGGCGTTGGCCTTGGCCTCCCCCTAACGGTTGGCCTTAGACTTCCCATATGGGTTGGCCTTTGGCCTCCTTTCTTAACACCTTTACTTCTCTTCAAGGGACCATGCACAACTCCGCAACCCCGTCACCCGGACACAACTCCGCGACCCCGTTGCTGGGACACAACTCCGCGACCACGTCGCCCAGACACAACTCCGCGACCCCCGTCGCCGGTGTCCGAGAGCCGCACTTCAACACTCTGCCGCGCCCGTGCGCCGCGCTGCTGATACAGCCGTGCCCCCAGGCTCTCTGTCACACTACCATGCCCTCGGCACCATACGCACTCCGTCGCGCCCATGCGCCGCACCACTAACAAAGACTTGCCCCCGTCACCTTACTCACTTCATCGCGCCCATGCGCCACAATCATGTTACATGCCCCCGGTCACCACACTCATTTACCACACCATGCGCACCTTGCCTTGGTCGTGGAACATACTTCGACCCTCTCTCCGGAGTGTACAACATCCTGCGGGGATAGGCAACTCCTCCTGGACACTATCTCCGCCAGGGAGCTCCTCAACTCCCCTTCTGCCAGGTAGACGGCTCCTCCGGGATGCTACCCTAGCCAGTCGGGTAAACTGCTCCTCCGGGATATTACCTTGACGCGCTCCGAGTGCTCCGGCACAAGGACTCACCCGCGGGGTTAGGCGACTCCTCCGGGACACTATCTCTGCCAGGCAGCTCTTCAACTCCCCTTCCGCCAGGTAGACGGCTCCTCCGGGATACTACCTCGGCCAGTCAGGTATACGGCTCCTCCGGGATGTTACCTTGACGCGCTCCGAGTGCTCCGGCAAAAGGACTCACACGCGGGGTTAGGCGACTCCTCCGGGACACTATCTCTGCCAGGGAGCTTTAAGTGCTCCGGCACGAAGACACCCCTTCTACCAGGTAGACGGCTCCTCCGGGATGCTACCTTGGCCGGGCAGGTAGACGGCTCCTCCGGGATGCTACCTCGGCCTACGGAATAGGCGACTCCTCCGGGACAATATCTCCGACAAGGTGCCTGCGTGACTGGCCTACGTGCTCTAGCACTGGGGGCTTGCGTCGGCACCCCTAGGGACTATGACCCCCTGGTCACTCCAAGACGGGAGCAGGTCTTCAGAGGGCATCGCGCCTAGTTCACCTAGCAGTTGGGCGTCGGGTCTTCCCCACCGCTGCCAGGCCTGTGGGACTCTGCAAGGGCTTGGATTGGAGGCTAGATCAAGGGGTTCTCTGGCCACACTGACGTTGTGGGAGCCAGTCTTTCTAGACAGACAGAGCGACGCTGTACGGGGCATGCCGGGTGAATACGCGATCCGACTGTCTGTGGAGCACCGTCACCCGTGGACCGTCGGTGACGTGTCACTCCCGGGGGGTGCCACGTGTTGGTTAATGACATCATCATCTCGTTCTCTATAAATAGAGGTCTTGAGAATTCATTCAGACAAAAGATTACGGTTGGACATTTTCAAAACATATTTTCACTTTCTCACTCTAGAATCCTAAAGAGAGAAACATACAGTACCCTAACTCTGGACCTAAGCATCGGACTGTGACTGTCGTCGTGTATTCATCATGCGCTATCGCCCTCGCAGCACTCCCACCCTCAAGCTTTGTCTGGGAAGCCCTTGGTCTCTGCCCTTGTTCCACCCTTGTTGTGTCTCACATCAACATACTTGGCATCTGACTCAGACTACATTTCTTGTGGCACCTCCACGTAGGTACGAACCCACTTTCCTTGGCATCATTTTGGCGACTCCGCTGGGGAGGTGAGCATCGCAGTGCAGTTCGTTCCTTGCCTGACACACACAAGCAACCATGCCTCAGCAACGAAGGGCTACCAGGACTGCTAGTCACAACCTCAACCCAGCCATCCAAGAGGCCGTCATTTCCAGACTTAGAAAATTTGTAAGTTATATTGCTCTTGCACAAGTCTCTTGACACCACCCTTCACACCATCACCCACCCCCTTAGGGGCTTCACCATTTCTCAATACATTTGGCCTCACATTGCAACGACTTGGTACGTGGTGCGCGGGGTGGCTCGAGCCGCGCTACTACGGTCCCATCATCATCCTTCATTTACTTTTCTTGACACTTAGAAAAAAATTCATTTTTTTTCGCAACCGGTCATCGATGATCATCCTCAGTGGTCTCCCTCGGCATCCTTGTCTCAGCCCAACACTTAGAAAAAATTTCCTTTTTTTCACAACCGGTCATCGATTTCACCCGCAGTTGTGTCCCTCGGCATCCTTGTTTGAGCTCAACACTTTGAAAAATTTTGTAACATTTTTTTTCACCCCTACATTCTATGCACCTTCCAACACTCGGGAAAGCTTCTCAAAACTAAGAAAATTTTCAAAAAAAATTTCTCACTCCCTTTGCCCTTCTTCCTCTCACCTGCTTGCTCATGGTTGGGCACTACCCTCTTACCCACATTCTATACTTAGAAAAATTTCCAAGTTTTTCATCTTCCTCACATACTCCCCACATACATGCTCTCATCACTCTCCCTCTCACATTTTCCTCTCCTCCCTCACCATCCAACACCCCATCACCCTTTCCCCACTTCATACACAACTTCTCTCTTTCTTATGAAAAAGTTCTCATTCTTCTCCCATCCCACTCCTCTCTTTCTCTCCATATACATTGTGAAAATTTTCTTGGGGGCTCCCTCCTTAGGGTTGCAAAAAAAAAAATTTTAATTAATTATTATTACTATTTTATTTGAATTTGAATTTCAAACTTCAAAAGAAACTGGGCAGAACCCTAACGTGCGCCCGGACCCGCTCCGCCCCAACCCGCGCCCATTTTTTCTCTCAGTCTTATGCCCAACCTACTCGACCCAAAACCGACCCACCCGACCCAACTTGTTTCCCCGACCCGCGTCCTCAAAACCCCAAATCTGCCAACCCTAATCTCTTTGCCTCTTCCTTGCGCCGCCGCCCTCCAGGCCATGCAGCGCCATCCCCTTCGGCCTCGGTCGGCAACCCTCCCTCGCCGATGCCGACCCCTCGGCCTCGCCCCCACCTCCCTCTCTTTTCTCTTCTCTCCCCCGCCCCTCCTTCCCCCTGCCCCTCAGCCACCCGCGGCACCCCGCCGCCGCCGCCGCCCCCTTCTTTCCACTCGATCTTCCCCCTCCCCTCATTCGGCCTTGGCCACTCCTCCCCTTACCCCCTCGGCCTCGGCCTCCCCAACCCCTTCCCTAGGCCGACCCCCATTCCTCTCTCCCCTCCATCTACCCCCTCGGCCTCGGCCCACCTCCCATTCCCCTCCTTCACTCCCCCCTCTCCTTCTCCCCAAGCTCGGCCTCGGCCACCCCTCCCTCTCCCCCATCGGCCTCGGCCTCCCCACGGCCTTCCCTAGGCCGACCCCCCTCCCTCTCTCCCTCTTCTTCCCCCACAACCCCTCGCCCACACCTCGGCCACCCGCGGCACTCCACCGCGCCGCGCCTTCTTCTCCTTTCTTCTTTCCCCATCTCCTTTTTTCTGCCAACTTCACCTATGCCGAGGCCGACCCTCACGCCACACCCAAAGCCGAGGCCGACCCCTCCCCCTCTTCAACCTTCGGCCTTTATCCTCCTCCCGCTCCCTTCACCTTCGGCCACCATCAAGGCCACCCATTTTGGCCTTCCCAAAACCATGGCCATCACCTTCAAGAACCTCTCCATCTCTTCTTTCCCTTCACCACATTCGGCCCGCACACATTCACCTAACGTCCGACAACCATCACCAACCATCATCCACAAAAGCATGCAAAAAAAAAATCATCATGACGACCAACGCGCGCCTCGCGTCCAACCTTTCACTTCCGTCACAACACCCAAGTCCACCCCGCCACCTTCGACCTTCCCACCTTCACATCATGGCCGACATCCAAGGCAGGCAACTTCAAATTTATTTTTTTTTTGCAAAATTAACCGACATGCATTGTCCGCACCCCTGCGTCAGTCGTGGACTGCCCCCGCATCGCGACGCCTGATCGCACACTTACACATTTCATACTTTTTTACAACTAGAATTTTATTTTGCAAATTTGATCACGTCCCGTGGTGCGCGAGGTAGCTCGAACCACCTACTCCTACTCGTTGTTCGACGCTCGTCGTTCGTCGCCCAGGCGCTGTCTCCGCGACCCCCGTCACCAACGCCCGTGCGCTGTCTCCCCGTTGCTAGTCGCCCATCGCCCGGGCGCCGTCTCCGCGACCCCCCGTCGCCAGCGCCTGTGAGCCATCTCCGCGACGCTTGTCGCGTCGTCCGTCGCCCAGGCTCCGTTTACATGCTCGCGCCCTTGCGCCTTATCATCGTGCCTTTGTCTCAACCCCCAGGCATTCCAAGTTTTCGTAAGTGGTGCACGAGGTGGCTCGAGCCACCTATTCTTCATCATCATCATGCATTGACGACCTCAACAACTCGCCGACCAAACAACATCAACATCTTGCTAAGTGTTTATGCGTGCGGTGCCCGCTCGGGTTGCCCCTCCGTGCACACCACACGCAGGGGGCTTATGTTCCCATCCTATTCTGGTCGCACCCAAAGGCCCACTGGGGTCCCATTTTCCATGACATATCCACACAAGCAACAATCATTTTCAACGCTCACAACCGATCAAAGCATGCACGCTCAAGTCACGTGCACTTCTCAATTTCGTTACGTTACTTCGTCACTTAGAAGCTCATTTTCGCGCAAAGGCCCATGACATTTCGACCGTCGCACTTCGCATGTCGCCCATCGGTGCACCATGGCACTTGCCCAAGGAAGTGGGCTTTGGCCTTCCCCTTGGAGTTTGCCTCGGCCTTGGCCTTCCCCTTGGGGTCAGCCTCGGCCTTGGCCTTCCCCTTGGGGTCGGCCTCGGCCTCGACCTCCCCTTGGGGTCGGCTTAACACCTTCACTTCTCTTCAAGGGACCATGCACAATTCCGCGACCCCGTCGCCCGGACACAACTCCGCGACCCCGTCGCCCAGACACAACTCTGCTACCCCGTCGCTCGGACACAACTCCGCGACCACGTCGCCAGGACACAACTCTGCGACCCCGTTGCCCGGACACAACTCTGCGACCCCCGTCGCCCGCGGACACAACTCCCTGACCCCCGTCATCGGCGTCCGAGCGCCGCACTTCACCGCGCCCGTGCGCCGCGCTGCTGATACAGCTGTGCCCCCAGGCTCTCATTCACACTACCATGCCCCCAGTAGCATACACACTCTGTCGCGCCCATGCGCCGCGCCACTAACAAAGAAATGCCCCCGGCACCTTACTCACTTCATCGCGCCCATGCGCCACAATCATGTCACATGCCCCCGGGCACCACACTCATTCACCACACCATGCGCACCTTGCCTTGGTCGTGGAACATACTTCGACCCACTCTCCAGAGTGTGCAACATCTTGCGGGGATAGGCGACTCCTCCGGGACATTATCTCTGCCATGGAGCTCCTCAACTCCCCTTCCGCCAGGTAGACGGCTCCTCTGGGATACTACCTCGGCCAGTCGGGTAGATGGCTCCTCCGGGATGCTACCTTGACGCGCTCCGAGTGCTCCGGCACAAGGACTCACCCGCGGGGATAGGCGACTCCTCCAACACACTATCTTTGCCAGGGAGCTCCAAGTGCTTCGGCACGAAGACTCCCCTTCTGCCAGGTAGACGGCTCCTCCCGGATGCTACCTTGGCCGGCCAGGTAGACGGCTCCTCCGGGATGCTACCTCGGCCTGCGGAATAGGCGACTCCTCCGGGACAATATCTCTGTCAGGGTGCCTGCGTGACTGGCCTACGTGCTCTGGCACTGGGGGCTTGCATCGGCACCCCTAGGGACTATGACCCCCGGGTCACTCCGAGACGGGAGCAGGTCTTTGGAGGGCATCGCGCCTAGTTCACCTGGCAGTTGGGCGTCGGGTCTTCCCCACCGCTGCCAGGCCTGTGGGACTCTGCAAGGGCTTGGATTGGAGGCTAGATCAAGGGGTTCTCTGGCCACACTGACGCTGTGGGAGCCAGTCTTTCTAGACAGACATAGCGACGCTGTACGGGGCAGGCCGGGTGAATATGCGATCCGACAGTCTGTGGAGCACCGGCACCCGTGGACCCTCGGTGACGTGTCACTCCCGGGGGCGCCACGTGTCGGTTAATGACATCATCATCTCAATCTCTATAAATAGAGGTCTTGAGAATTCATTCAAACGAAAGATTACGGTTGGACATTTTCAGAACACATTTTCACTTTCTCACTCTAGAATCCTAGAGAGAAAAACATACAGGACCCTAACTCTGGACCTAAGCATCGGACTGTGACTGTCGTCGTGTATTCATCCTGCGCTATCGCCCTCGCAGCACTCCCACCCTCAAGCTTTGTCTGGGAAGCCCTTGGTCTCTGCCCTTGTTCCACCTTTGCTGTGTCTCACATAAACATACTTGGCATCTGACTCGGACTGCATTCCTTGTGGCACCTCCACGTAGGTACGAACCCACTTTCCTTGGCATCAACCTTAAAAGATTTAAAAAAGTTAACTTGGATAAAAATACCTCCCAAACTAGCCGTTATATAGTTGTTGAGCGGGTAAAAGTAGAATTTTTGGAATTAGTGGGGAATATAGCCGTTGGGAGGGGGGGACAAAAAATTGAAAAAAGTGGGCTAGCCCAGAATTTGGGCCAATTTAGGGCCAGATCCGGGCCAATTTTGGACCAAAATCTAGGCCAATTTTGGGCCACAATCTGGGCCAATTTTGGACCACTTTCGGGGCCGGGCTTTTTTAGGGCCGGGCCATTTTTCTGAAACCTTGGCCTGGTCCAAGGCCCTAAAATTTCGGGCCTACACTGTTCATAACAGGGGTGGGCCGGGTCGGGCTGAGCCGCAGGCCGCCCGACCCGTTTGACATCTCTACAATGACGCGCAAATCAAAGAAGAAAGAGTTTTACATGATTCCTACGTCTACACATAGAGAAAGTAGCTAGGTCACATGCATGTGACAAAGATGCGAGGGAGTGGACACCCAAATTCCAAGATGGAGTGTACACCCAAATTCCCTCCAGCTCATACTAGTACGGAATGGGATACATGAAGTACCCGAAATGAGTTAACTCTTCCAACTCGTTGAGAGAATATTTAGTAACGTGTCCGTTGTGGTTTGGAATGTGAAAAACGGCGTACATCTAGTGTGAATTTCTTTTTCCCGAGTTCATGGTCATGGCCAGGTCGGCAGCTCATTGAATCGATGAGTACAGTACTGCATGAGTACTCTGCAATTTGCACGGAAGATAAGGTAATGAAACAACTTAATAAGCTTTTGGCCGGTATGTTTGGTCATGGAAACATTTCAATCACATTTTGTCCATGACACAGAGTTTCACCGAATTGTAAGGTAGGATTCCACCGAAAATTCACGTTGGGATCCTAGCACGACAGCACCAACTTTGCTTTCATGGATTTCGTCACCCAAATTGCTCTAGTGCTCGTAAAGAGCATTCATCTGGATTATCTAATCATCCACAGATTAATTACACTTGTATATTTCCTTGATTCTGTACCACAAAGACAGATCCTAATCCCAGGGGTTCAATAAAATATCCAACAGTGTATTTGATACTATATTGAACATACAAACCATGCTTCATATTGTACACACAGAAACTCCCTTGGGCCCGCCATAGTACCATTTTACTTGACTAAAAAAAGATGTGGTTAATTTCAGGTGATATTCCAATAGTGTCACGAATAAGCCATTTTTAAAGAAAGGGTGTCCACTCCTCATAGCACTCCCTCCTCTCAACTACCACTTTAAGAACCCTACTTGCATCATGCAGCACTGAATTGTAACATCATCTCCACTTCCCAAAGGAACAGAAAATAGAAACAACTCGATAAATTACAATTTGCGACCTTGGATATATGCTTGTTTTCACCTTTGGCAATTAAGTCCAACAATTATCACCGGCTATATGAATGCCGGAAAGTCACTTTTGGGGGCACTTCTTTTGCCAATTGACTTAAGTCGCACCTTTAGCAACCTTTTTACACCTCTAATATATAAGAAACACTTGAATCCAGAAGTAGGAAATTCTCTATGGGATGGTGTCGCCAATGGTTGGTGTTCCATTAGCACAAGTACATGGCTATCAGGTAGGATACCAAAGTGTCACTGTTGGTAAAGCTTTAAGGTTAAATTGACTAGGAAAACAGTGTGTTCCGGTCAAAAGTGACGTAAGGTGTAAACCCAAGGGGTACAAAATGTATTTGATGAATAAAAATGATTCTCCAGCACTTATCTGCACTCGACCCTTGTAAATAAGTAATGCTTGTGGAGATTCTTTTTACACGGAAAAAGAATGGGCACCTTTTTTGTTTTAGTGGATAAGTGAATCTAAAGGAGAATCACAGTCCTTTTTGTGCATTTTATGCGTATAAAAAGGCCATTTCAGAAGCTAAACGTACTCACAAGTACATCTTCGTGTCTGCAAAAAGGAAGTAGAGTACTTAGACTCGGTCAGAGACATGGAAGCCCAAAAGACAGGGGGAAAGTTGAGCCTACTGTTAACCATAATGAAACCTTACATTGCTATGGTTGCCCTGCAATTTGGATATGCAGGCATGTACATCATTACTATGGTTTCTTTTAACCAGGGCATGAGTCACTGGGTACTTGTGGTCTACCGTCATTTAGCTGCCACCCTTGTTATTGCACCTTTTGCACTTACACTCGAAAGGTTAGCCCTCTCCGTCTTCTTCTTCCTCTTCCTCTTCTTCTTCTTCTTCTTCTCTCTCTCTCTCTCTCTCTCTCTCACACACACACACACACACACACACAGATAAAATAAAACCATCTGTTGTTTTTTCTTCTTTCAGGAAGATAAGGCCAAAGCTGACAATATCGGTGATGTGGAAAATACTGGTGCTTGGTTTACTCGAGTAATGCTCATAAAAAGACCTCAGTTTATTTGTGCATGCATGCATGTCCATGATAGGATCCATCGTATACCTTGATCTCAATTTATTTGAGATTTCCCTTTTCTGGGGTAGTTGGCAATCGAAACAGCCGGATATATTGTTTTTGAGGTGATTGAAAGAATTATTTGAAATCAAATCAAAAATTGAGCTAAAACTTTTCTCTTTCATGGTTGCGCAGACCGCCCCCTCCAAACAAAACCCGATTTACCACTTAAATAAAAGCGTAAAGTGCTGTTCTTTATCATGATGATACTTATTGTGTTTGACTGTTGATTATCAGGCCAGTGATTGATCAGAACTTGTACTACGTTGGGATGAAATACACTTCTGCAACATTTGCAGCTGCTACTGCCAATGTCCTCCCAGCTCTCACCTTTATAATGGCAATAATCTTCAGGTAATTAAAATCACTGAAATTAGCTCAAATTATCATAAGATCAATTGGAACTCTGCATTTTCATTTTCTTTATGCTACTGATTTATTCTATTTTCTTACTTCGGAAAATCAGTGTTTTAAATTTTTATTAGTGATCCATGTTAGGGTAGCGCGAACAAAAACAAAAAAGCAACCAAGAAATTAAAACAAAAAATTTGTGACTACACCTACCTGTTAGTGGCTGTACTCAGCAGTATCTAACAATTTCTCGTTTTAGGTGTTTACATGTTGAAGCTAAAACGTATATGTGTATGTATTATTAATTGCAATTTTTCATCAGAAGCACTTCTATTTCTTTTGTGCTTATCTTCATTAAAATCATTATGATCAATGTTGAGCTGAGGTTGCATCAGTAGAAGGTTATGTAAAACAAGCAACACCGAAGGAACGGAAATAGCAATTTCTGTAACCGCGTATGGCATGGAGCTTCTAATAATGTTACTATGACTAGAAATCCAACTTTTTTGCCTTTTTGACGGTGTGACAAAAAGAAAACCTTGTAATTTTTGTACTTTTCTGATAGGCGAATGCGCCTTTTGGTACTAAGCAGCTGTCTTTTTTTAAAACTCATCAGGATGGAGAAAATAAAAATTAGGCAGATACATAGCCAGGCAAAAGTCATTGGAACTGTAATTACAGTAACGGGAGCGATGGTGATGACATTGTACAAAGGCCCCATTGTCGATATACTATGGTACTCGTCTGGAAGTAGCCACCATGCTACCACCACTTCTAATGATGCCAAACACCATTGGGTCGCCGGGACACTAATGCTTCTTGGCCGCACACTCGGTTGGTCTGCTTTCTTCATTTTGCAAGTGAGTTTTTATAAACTTCAGTACGTATAGAATTCATATTACTTCAAGGCAACTCATTTCCTTTTTTACATTTCCCCCATAGGAGTCCACTTTTTTAGAAAACAATAACTGATTGATATTATTTCTCATTTCATATTTTATCTTCACTTCTATTTATCCAACAAAAACACGAACACCACACAAGGAATGAAGAGATGTTTATACTAGTATCCTTCATATGCTGAATAAAAAGTTAAGTTTCCTTTCAAAGGATGGATTATCTTGTAAATGATGTTCTCCCACTGTAATCCAAGCACTTATATAAATGTTTGGACCATAATGTTTTACACAAGCTGAGATTCAGCTTTCGGCAGTTTTGGACTTTTGAAACGTGCAAATACTTAATACTTACTATATATGAAACGTGCAAATACTTTTGAACGCTTGTTTAATACTTACTAGGGTTACCATGTTTCTGGTTCAGTCAATTACTGTGAAGGAATACCCGGCAGAGTTCTCTCTGACAACCTTGATATGCTTTACCGGTACGGTGGGAGGAGCTGTGGTGGCGGTTATTATGGAACACGATGTGGGTGCTTGGGCAATTGGATTCAACTTGAAGCTCTTTGCTGCGGTTTATTCTGTGAGTAGCGTGCATTCCTTTGTGCAATGGATGACCTATTTGCAGATGTTAAATTTTTTTAACAAAACCAGTAGAAAAGCCTGAAAGTGAAGACATCTAGTTTTGGCTTGAACATGACACCAAGCCGTAAACTGGTGACATAAACCGAACGATATACTGTTCAGGATTTCTTACAAGAGCAACGGATATAACCCTAGTCTACTAGATCTTAGCCTTTTAGCGCAAATGTTAGGATCCCATCCCAATGTTACGTGCAGAAACATTTCCCTCTTATCTATTCCAGGAAAACATACATGTTGAGGGTAACCTGCAAGTTGCCATCCCTAACGCAAACAAAAATGTTGAGGATTCAGAAAGAAAGGTCTGGTTGTGAAAGGGAAATACCAGACATACACAAGTATAGCTTGTTCCTTACCATACTTCGTGGCCTAAAACTTCATATGGATGTTGATCCTCGAACAACACTTGCCTTGTACCACTCATTTCTTACCATAAATATTGGTTTGTAACGTCAACATCCCTCATCGTAGTAGTAAGCATCAACTGTTAAGTCTGTCCAGTTACAGTCACTCACTAAATGAAACTTAACTATAACACACAATACTCGGTCACTTGTATTGATGGTAGCATTATAGCTAGCCTGACTAATTTAATTGCTAACTTGATCAACATGATGATTAGGGGGTGGTTTGCTCTGGAATCGCATATTATATGCAAGGTTTTGTGAGCAAGGAAAGAGGTCCCGTGTTTGTGACAGCATTCAGCCCTCTCTGCATTATCATCACTGCTGTTCTTGGTGCCACTGTGTTAGGCGAGCAAATCCACCTCGGAAGGTACTTACATTGCTAAGATTTCCCATAATTTACTATCTTTTCATAGCATATATTGTGGAAACAAAAACTTTTTCATCAGTCCTTTAATTTCAAGTCACCAAAATGTTTTATGACCACAAGCTTTGCTTAAGCTACAATTAGTTGCAATGGCAAAATACTCACTTATGGTAACAGTTCTAAAGACGATTCGTCAATGAAAAAGGTTTCATGTTGCTCACACATAAATTCGTCACTTTTTTATAATTATTATTATTATCATTAATTTTTGGCAAAGAGTTGTTCTTGACGCACAAACTTTAATGTTGCTCACACATAAATTCTTCCTGAGTTTAATAACAAAAATTACATCAAAGTTTAATTTGCATGGCCTCACCTAATTAAGCACTTGAGATTGTGCTTTTTCCCTCAACGTATACTAACAAAAGTTCATTTCTTGTTTAAAATGGTGTCAGTTTGATCGGAGCAATTGTCATAGCAATTGGTCTTTACTCCGTGGTGTGGGGAAAAGCTAAAGACCGTGCAAGTGAGAATGCTGAAGCTCAAGAATTGCCAATAGTGGTCAGCACCTAATCAAGCACTGTTGATGATGTCATTGTTAGTGGAACTGGGGATAAGTTGAACGTTACAGTGAAAAATCCTCTATGATTACCAGAGCGCCATGAAACAGAATGAACAATTTTATCTCTCCTTTTTTTTTTTTTTGGGTACGATACTCAGCCACGAAAATGTAGTTCAACTTTTTGATATGTCACTGAGTAATTTCCGATAAATCTGGTTTTCACTCTCTCTGTCTCGGTGTGTGTGTATATATATATATATATATATATTCCATCTTTCCATCTTTACGCATAAGTAGTTTGGATCTCGTGCGTTGCACACGTGCCCATAAAATAAGAACTCATGATTGCTCGCTAAGAAATGTTACATAAATAGTAAATCATATACACCAAAATTCCTTAATCAACTTTTAGTTTTGCAAGTTGAAACGATAATTTAACCTCGAAAAAACACCATACTTGATCACAAAGTAATCGTCAGATATACTAATGACTTTGCAAACATGTTATAACTCCGATACCAATCACACAATAGAGGCCTGCACAACACAAAAACAATCCAAAACAGTCAGGAGAATTGGAAAAAAATGGGAATCCATATAATGTTGCACGGTTTAGTATATTGATATTAATAGAAGTGTGAAACCTTGGATGTTGAAACCAAAAAAGAAGATTACACATATCACGCAACAAAAGAGGGGACTTGAACCCCCAAAATTATTAAAAGTAAAGAAAGAGGAAGGAAAAAAAAAACTACCGGTAGCAATTTACTCATTATTGTTTAAAAGATATAAACAAATTTTAATTCAGGATGTGTGTTAGTTTAGAAGTCTCATGATCGATTCAAATGAAAAAGGGAAAAGTCTATAACCCAAATTGGTCATGGGTTGGCAAACACAATGAGATAATTGATGAATTTTTTCTCAAATGATGTTAAAAAAGGAAAGATAAGGTGTGAGAAAAAGATGAATGATATATTTGAGAATAGTTCCTAACTAAAGAGAGAAGGAGGCGTGAGGGGCAGAGGATGAGGAAAAAGGATACTGAAAGGGGTGTGTAGTGTGTGTTAGTGTGTGTGTGTGTGTGTGTGTGTGTGTGTGTGAGAGAGAGAGAGAGAGAGAGAGAGAGAGAGAGATAAAAAGGGATAACGTACAAAACCAATTTGAAGAAGGTCAGAGGGAGAGAGAGAGAGAGGGGGGGGGGAGACAACAAAACCAAATTGAAGAAGGTCAGAGGGAGAGAAATTGTTCAAATTTAAGAAGTAAAGCATAAAAATATTAGGGCATTTCTAGATGATCGAAAAGACAAAACTAAAAGGTACATATGGTAAGAGTAGAAGGCATCCAAGTGGGCAATGACGTGACCACTTTCTCTCAACTTCGGCTTTCATATATATAACTAGTATTAATCCCGTGCGTTACACACGGGAGCAACAACAGCTAATTAAAAGTTCATACTTATATATCGAATAATAATAACAAATAATGTTGTTTTCACCTTTTTATGAGTTTTGTACCATTTTTAGTAATAGTATTAATAATCCATGTGTTGAGGTTTCATTGATAAAACTCACCTAGAACAGTATAAAAAGTTTTGTGATATAAGAGAAAATGCAATATGAGAGATAATTATATGTATATACAGACATATTTGTACATAAACGTTTTATATGACTTATAATAAAGTAAAAGGAGGGAGATTAATTTTATTAGACAGTGAAAACATAATAGACTTGTGTAAAATATAGGAAAGTTTCAAGATATGAATGAGGTATAGAGTCGAGTAAGATATAAATTCAAAACTGAGATATATATATATATATATATATATATATATATATATATATATAGCTGATCCGTTGAGAGCGCTAGCAAAATAGCCTATTTTACTAGCGCGATCTGGCCGTCCATCCTGAAAGATGGACGGCTCAGATCGCGCCTTTTTCAAAAACTGTCAGTCGTCCCCCATACTGTATGGCGGACGGGATTTTTTACCTTTTTGCCCTTCCGTCCCGTCCGCTACACTGTATCGCGGACGTCATTCAAGCAAAATCTGTTGAGTTGTCCGCTACATTATGTAGCGGACCACTATGATTCCGTATCCGCCCCCCACTCTCTCTCTGCCTTTTTCCTTTTCTTTCTATCTTGTCTTTCCCTGTTACTTTCAAGATCCTTGTGAAAATCTTTATTCACAGCCTAAAAATCTCTCTCTGGAACCATCAGATACAGGTGAGGTTCTCTCTTCTTCTCCGGCAACCACGAAGTTCTCTCTTCTTCTCCGGCAACCACGCCATCGCCCCCACCGTTTCACCACCACGTCGCTGCCCCCACGGCCCACCGTTCCACCACCACGCCGGTGCCTCCAGCGACCACCACCACGCCCGCTGCTCCCCCACCCCCCGTCGTCGTCCCCTACCCCGCCGCCTTCCCGTTCCCTCTACCCCACCCCGTCGTCCCCGCCCTCTCTTCCCTTGCCCCGCCACCTTCCTCTAGTGTTGTCATTTGGGCCGGGCGGCCCGCGGGCCGGCCCGTTTTGGCCCGTTTTTGGCCCGGGCTGGCCCGGCCCTGAAAATGAACAGTAGAAGCCCGAAAAAGGGGGCCTAGGGCCTGGGCTTGGACCAGGCCGCGAAATGGATCAGTTTTGGCCCGGCCCGATTTGGCCCGGGTTTGGCCCGGCCCGGGTGGCCCGGTTTCGGCCCGGATTCGGCCCGGTTTGGCCCGGGTTTGGCCCGGGCTTTCTGGCCCAGTTTCTGGCCCGGTTTTGGCCCCACTTGTTTTTTGAAAATGTAACTTTTCCCCCCCTTTCTTCCATCCCTATTTAGTTTCTGTTGCAATTTATTGAGCCAAGATTCTAATGATTTTCACAGGAACTAAATAGGGATCCCAAATTTCTGACCAAGTCCCAACATACCACGTACTGAAATACTCAAGAAAGATGTGTAGTACTTTTCCTACAAATAGTACTGATGCACTGAAGATAAGCCAACTCCTCACAGTGAAAGAAGGAAGCAAAATGCAAGCGTGCAATTAAGGATTAGTTGACTGCCAAGGAGACATTTAGCAAAAATTACCCTATTGCAGGGCAATAACAGGCAGATGGACAGTGACTGGACAAGCCCATAGATCATATGACCAACTTATACCATCTTTACAAAACTCTCGTACTTAGTCTGTCATCTTGAGAGGAAATAACAAGTTTATACATTCCTCGACATCCATAGATCATATTCAACCAGACCAAGGTTAATTAAAATGAAAACTTCACTAATTATTAGACCAGGAGACATGAAAATTTTGGCAGTCTTAAGATGAAAGAGGGCCATCAATCTATCCTAGGCAAGAAATAGTGAAGTGAAAGCTATTGCGACAAGATATGACAGATGGTGCCTTAAAACAATTTTCTCATGTTAAAATTGAATAACATGAGAAAAAAAAAAGGCCTGGGCCCAAGCCCGGCCCTAAATATTGGGCTTAGGGCCTGGGCCTGGACCAGGCCTAGGATTCACTGCGCCAGGCCCGGCCCGGCCCGGCCCGTTTTTACCCTCCCTCGGCCCGGCCCCGGCCCGGCCCGTTTGCAGGCCCGATGGGCTTGGGCTGGGCCGGCCCAAGCCCGGCCCTTTGACATCTCTACCTTCCTCTTCCCTCCACCTCACCCCGTCGTCCCTTGCCCTTCCTTCCCCTAACCCGCCTCCTTCCCTTTCCCCCCATTCCGTCGCCGCCTGCACCCTCTAACCCGTCGACTCCCAGATCTGTGTGACAGATCTGGTATGTCGTCATCACCCCCGATTGGCCGTGCTTGGCAGTGTGATGAGAAGGAGACGGAGTCTCTGTTGAAGCACTCGGCCGGAGAATCAGGCCAAGGAACTTGACGCCGCCGAGCTACTGAAAGTTAGTTACCAATGATCGACAACGATGCCGACGTCGGCGTAAATGAGAAGCAGAACTTCTTGGCTGAATCCACCGGCACCAGGTAATTCTCCAGCCTCAGGCCCAGATCTGAAGGCCCAAAAATTGCAACGTCAACGAAGCTCCTAGCCAAACTCATTGTTTAGGCCGAACATCCTTGACAGGCCGAAGCTCCTACCCAAAAATTGCAACGTCAACGAAGCTTTAGCCAAAAATTGCAACGTCAACGAAGAACCCTGGAATAGTTTTGGAATTGTGGAAATATAGTTGTTTGTATTTATCAAACGCAGAATTTATCAAATATAGTTGTTTGTATTTTAGATCAAAATATGTTGGGTTCTTGTTATGCTTTCAATTGTTTCTTTCGGTTCCAGTTCTAAAGATTGATGGTATGTGACTTTTACATTCTGAATCTCTCGAGCTAGAAATGGATTCTTCGATTAATTGTTGGACGATCTTTCCTTGTTTGGAGCGACATAGTGAGAAAGAAGGAACCACAGTGAAGTCACGGAGTTTGGGCCGAAGTGGGACTGGAGTTCCTTCTGAATTGCAATGATAAGAACAAGGAAAGCAAACAACACCAAAAGGAAAGCAAACAACAGAACAAAAATTCATGTCAATAAACCGTCCGCTACATTATGTAGCGGACGAGGACAAACTTAAAAAAAGACTGACGGGATGTCCGCTACACTGTATAGCGGACGTCCGCTACATTATGTAGCGGACGGACTTAAAAAAAGGACTGATAGGACGTCCGCTACACTGTATAGCGGACGTCTTTTTGCTGTCTCCCATCAAGACTTGAATGCCGTCCGCGATACAGTGTAGCGGACGAGACGGAAGGGCAAAAAGGTAAAAAATCCCGTCCACCATACAGTATGGCGGACGACTGACAGTTTTCGAAAAAGGCGCGATCTGAGCCGTCCATCTTTCAGGATGGACGGCCAGATCGCGCTAGCAAAATAGGCTATTTTGCTAACGCTCTCAACGGATCAGCTCCCATATATATATATATATATATATATATATATATATATATATATATATATATAGGGATTCGATACACACCCACCGGTGGGAAAAAAAAATTTTCCCACCCAATCGCTTGACAGTCATGCGATTGCATAAAAAAAAAAAGGACGCCTGGACTGGGCCATTTATGGCGAAAAGGGCTAGCGATTGGCTTTGGCCCAATCGCCTGACTTTCGGGCGATTGGCCCAATGCCAGTCATTAGCCCTTTTCGCCATAAATGGCCCAGTCCAGCCGTCCTTTTTTTTTTTTTTTTTTTGCCTCCCCCCACGTGTCCCCACCCCCTCCCTTGGCCCCCACCCCCCCCCCCCTTCGGCAGATTCCCCCAGCAGCCCCTCTCACTTATAATATTCGGCAGTAACCCCCTCCCTTGGCCCCCACCCCTCTTCCCCCTCCCCACTTGTCCATTTTCCCCCCTAGCCCCCACCCCCCTCCCCACTTGTCATTTTTTTTTCCTAGACCCCCACCCCCCCTTCGACACATGGCACACATCAGTTGGCCCCCCCCCTCCCACGGCTCACTTTTATGTCTATAAAAACCCTCTTCCCCCGAATTATTTCTTACGCTCTCATCATTCTCCCTATCTCACCTACATAATCTCCACAATTTTTTTTCGTCAAAAAAATTTACGCTAGAAGATCGGTGGATAACCGCTAGAAGAAGATCGGTGGATTTCTTCGTCATTTTTTTCAAGTCCAAACAAGTAAGTATTTTGAATTTTCTTATAATTCAATGTTAATTTAAATTGTTGTTACGCTTAAATTGTTCTTACCATAGTCTAAAATTCGTGTTTATGGCGTCAAAAATTACGTTTTTACAAATCGGGGTATTACATTCGAAAGATTCGGTAATAGCGATTTTTTAGGGCGTCAAAATTATGATTTTTCACGAATTTATAAAAAATAGCTAGAGCTAGATTTTGCCAAAGTGCAAAAAAGAGACCCTAGTTATTTTTAAAATATCTCAATCAGGTAAAAATTTCAGATTTTTCCAAATACTGGAAAGGGGTTAACTGATACGCGCAACCTTGTAACTTCGCAGTGTAATTTAAAATATCAAGCTAGCGCGGTTTCGCGCGAAATTTTTTTGAGAGCCCTAGGATGTTGGAAAGTTCCATTCCCCATGAATTCGGGCCATTCCGAAGCCGGTAGCAATTTTTTGCCGAACGGGCTTTTAAGCGCTCGATCCGGACACCGGTTCGGGATTTTTTGACGAAAAATCCCTAAAATGCTTTTTAGATCAAGGATGCACTCAGCAGCCTTCGAATAGCGTCTTAAAGCACGTTTGAGATTTTTTCCGATGCCAGGGGGCATTTCGGTTATTCGCCGCCCGATAGGGGTATTTTCGTAATTTTGCCCCTTTCAACTTTTTTGACATGGGATGGGATGCTTACTCCATAAATGTAAGCACACCCTAAGGATGTTGGAAAGTTCCATTCCCCACGAATTCGGGGCATTCCGAAGCCGGTTGCAACTTTTTGACGAACCGGCTTTTAAGCGCTCGATCCGGACACCGGTTCGGGATTTTTTGACAAAAAATCCCTAAAATGCTTTTTAGACCAAGGATGAACTCAGCAACCTTAGAATAGCGTCTTAAATCACTTTTGAGATTTTTCCCGATGCCAGGGGGCATTTTGGTAATTCGCCGCCCGATAGGGGTATTTTCGTAATTTCACACTGTCAACTTTTTCGAGCGTCAATACTGTCCGTAAATGTAAGCACACCCTAGCGAAGGCTGGGAAGTGCCATTCCCCAGGAATCCGGGCCATTCCGAAGCCGGTAGCAATTTCTTGCCGAACGGGCTTTTAAGCGCTCGATCCGGACACCGGTTCGGGATTTTTTGACGAAAAATCCCTAAAATACTTTTTAGATCAAGGATGAACTCAGCATCCTTGGAATAGCGTCTTAAAGCACGTTTGAGATTTTTCCCGATGCCAGGGGCATTTTCGTAATTCGCCGCCCGAGAGGGGTATTCTCGTAATTTTACGCTTTCAACTTTTTCGAACGTCTTTTCAGTCCGTAAATGTAAGCACACCCTAGCGAAGGCTGATTTGAAGCCGTTTCGCGGGGCGTTGGGGTCCTAATGAACCCCGGGCCATTTCGGTAATTTGCCGCTCATCGGGTTCTATTTTCCTAATTTTACATTACACGAATTTCCCGAACCACTTTTAGTTCAGGAAAGGGTGTGAGACATCCGAAAAGTTATACTTTAAAGTTGTGAATTAGATAAAGCTTGTTGGGGCGATGACTGAAAAACTATGAAGCTTTTCTGATGGCAGGGAGCATTTTGGTAATTAGCATTTCCGAGAGGGGTATTTTCGTTACTTTGCCCCTTTCAGTTTTTCAAATGACTGCTTCGTCCAGAAATGTAAGCAAAGCACCTGAAAGGTGCTTTCGAAGCTGATTTGGGGCGTTATGGTGATAATGAACCCCCGGGGGCATTTCGGTAATTTGCCGCTCATCGGGGGCTATTTTGGTAATTTTACATTATACAAATTTTCCCCTCTATTACACTGCAAATAGAGTCCATTCTTCTTTTATTTAATTCTATGACTTGTTGAGAATGATATAATTTTTTTTTTTTAGATTTCAGTATAAATATGGATGCAACTGGAGGAAATATTTTTTGTGAAGGTTCTGATCCACCTTACTTGGATCAAGTTTTTCAAACACTTGACGAAGTCGAAGCATACTACAGAGCATATTCGAAAACGATGGGTTTCGGTATTCGAACTAAGACGAGTAGAAAACGGGTGAATACCGATCAAATTGGTGCAAGGTTATTTGAGTGTCATAGAGGAGCACCGCATGTACCCCCCGTCGTTCGGATCAGTGACGAAGGGACAACAAGACAAAGAAAACGCGACACATTTCCGGGTACCGGCTGCAAGGCCCATGTGTATGCAGTACACCGGAAAAAAGAAAACCACTGGGTTGTGACGGGATTGGACTTGAGCCATAATCATGAGTTGTGCACCCCTAGTATGATTGGTCAAATTCATCAACACCGAGAAATACGCGCGGCACAGAGACAACTGATTTCAACAATGGCCGACGCTAAAATTCCACCTTCTAAGATGATGGGGGTTTTCTCAGGCCAGGCTGGGGGGATTGACAAGTTGAGTTTCAACGACGTAGACCTTCGAAATGAACTTCGTGCTCAGAAGAAGAGAGTCTTTCGGTAGGAATGATGCTCAAGCTACCATTGATCTCTTCAGGTGCCTTCAGAGTGAGAATTCTGGATTTTTCTACAGTATCCAACTCGATGATGAGAACCGCATTAGTACTATATTTTGGGCGGACCCCCGTTCTATAGCTGCTTACCTAAATTTTGGGGATGTTGTGACGTTTGACACCACATACCGCACCAATAAGTACTCTATGCCTTTTGCTCCGTTCACGGGGGTGAACCACCACTATCAGTCAATCTCGTTTGGCTTTGCCCTGCTTAGGGATGAGACGGAGGAGTCATTTACGTGGTTATTTGAAACGTGGCTTCAAGCAATGTATCGTATTCCTCCACAGACCATCATCACCGACCAAGATCTGGCAATGAAAAATGCAATCGCTAAGGTCCTTCCAGATACTCACCATGGCCTGTGCACGTGGCACATAAGCAACAAATATCCCGAACGGCTTCACCATGTATATGCAAACCATCCGGAATTCAAGACTGACTTTAATACATGTGTGAAGAAATCGTTGACGGTAGACGTGTTCGAGGAGAGGTGGGCCACGTTAATGGATGACTACTCTTTGCACAATCATCGTTGGTTACAATCGTTGTATGCGATCAAGACACAGTGGGTCGGTGCCTACACCAAGAAGTTTTTTGCAGCCGGAATGACTACGACCTCGAGAAGCGAAGCTATGAATTCATTCTTTGATGGGTACGTAAGCCAGTCTTCAAGTATAGTGGAGTTCGTACTGGAGATGCAGAAAGCCGTTGATAGGCAATTGTACCGTGAGAGAGAAGCCGACGCGGCTACGGCTTACAAGGAAAGAGCCATACTACTCTTTTCACCTTTGGAGGCTCATGCGGCTCAAGTCTATACCAAGGAAATGTTTAGACAGTTTCAAGTTGAACTACTAAAGTCGAATCAATATGGCATGACAAAGTTGCACGAGTATTCCACCAGAGATCTCAAGGTTTATGCTTTGACAAACGTGACGAATTTTCCCAATCCGTGCTCTTCGTCGACTCCGAGGAACAGAAGACATTTTACCGTGGCTAAATGTATGGACACCGGGTTGGTAAATTGCAACTGTCAATTGTTTGAGCATAAAGGTATACTTTGTCGACACGCGTTGAGGGTTTTGATCTCGAAGAATGCTAGTGAAATCCCTCATCAGTATATCTTGGAACGGTGGACGAAGGAAGCCAATAGAGTCCACGGTCACATTCCTTACGTGCCCAATGTTTCAGTTGATTTTGAGCAATCTGAGCCGCTGCGATATAATCACCTTTGTAACATCATGCACAGTTTATCATTGGATGCAGCGTCAACGTTTGATGGGTACAAGTATCAAGTTGAAGCAGCCGCACGGGATACGGCTAAGCATGCACAGTTTAGGATGGCTGATCCACAAAGACGGGACACTCCGACTACTCGGACGACTCGAGCCGGTAGATTCAATCGAGACAAACAGCCAGTCATTGACGGCACTAGCACGCAAGGTGAGGAGGACGACATTTTTGATCCAATTATTTCTCAAACAAAAGGGCGAAAACGAGAAATACGCATGAAGAATCCCATTGAAAAAGAAACGGGTCAAAAAAAATTGCGAAAGTGTGCGTTGTGTAATAAGATGACTGATCATGACAAGAGAAACCATTATAAAGCGTTAGGTCTTGCACCTGGCAGTATGGTCGAGGAGGACGATGATGATGAAGAGTGTTAGGGTTAATGTTTCAGTTGTATAACGAATAACGTTTATAATGTTTAAATTTGTGATTTAGTTTGTTGAATCTTTAATTTGTGATTTGGTTTGTTCTTCCGAAAAATCTTGTACTTTTTTTGTCACTTTTTTTTCGCTGATTGCACCTCAGGCACGCTAGTTAGCCCATTCGTAACAATTTCGGCGAATTACGAGACACATTATTTTTTTGGGTTTTCCTAGGAAGGGCCTATTCGGGCACACTTTAGGGCCCAATTCATAGCTTCCGAAAAATTGAGTAATTATTTTTGTCATTTCTTTTTTGCTCATTGCACCTCAGGCACGCTAGTTAGCCCATTCGTAACAATTTCGGCGAAAACCAAGACACATTATTTTTTGGGTTTTCCTAGGAAGGGCCTATTCGGGCACACTTTAGGGCCCAATTCATAGCTTCCGAAAAATTGAGTAATTTTTTTTGTCATTTCTTTTTTGCTCATTTCCCCTTAGGCACGCTAATAGGCCATATATATGAATTTAGGCGAAAATCGAGACAAATAATTTTTCAGAAAATCCTATAATGTATTAATAGGGGTGCACACTGTATCGCCAAATTCGTAGCAACAATAAAAAAATTATGAACATTTTTTTCAGGGGTTCTTTGCTCATTGCACCATAGTCACGCTAATTAGGATAATGGTAATGAAGCCATCTAGCTTCATTTTTTTTCAGCTCCCAGGCTATCCTATACCTAAACGTCAAGGCAGCCTTCCTTGTCCACGACGTATATCTGAGCACCTCCGAGCGAGCAATGTAGTCCATGTACTTGAGGACGTAAATCCCGCAATCATGACTGTTATATTGCTTTGGTCGGTCCTGTATCGTCTCGACCGTCCAAGGATCTACCGTCGAATTCCTGGTGATGGATTCCCCCGAATAATCTCGGCACGCTAGCGAGAAGATAGTAGTCTGCATCCAACAATAAAAAAGGTCATCAATATATGTTACGATAAGAATATACTATGAGCCAAGGTCAACCGATAAAAACTAACCACTGCAGTGATGTACTCGCTGTATGTCTGTGCCAGCGACCGAAAGGGAGAGTCCTCCCGTAGGCTATCGTATATGTTGACCACTCTGTTCGCTGGATAGAGAACTAATAGGAACCAGTGGTGTTCGTGATGGCAAGGCATCATGACAAGGTTCGCATGAGCAGCGTGACATTGATTCTCTGCGGTCAACAGGGCTAACAAGTTTCCAGCTGGTTTCCACTTACCCATGCCTGCCCCTCGCCTCCTCGATTCTGTGAACTCCCTCATGCTGGTCACCATTAATGGGACAAGATAAGTGGGATACATGTTAAGCTTCAAATCTTCGCGATGGTTATAACGTAGCTCTCTAATCCGGAGCAGATCTATATAAGCGTTCATGACAAAATTTGAAATATCTGTCTCCGGTGCCAACATTCTCACATCCGTGTGACCTAGCAATGTTCCAAGAGGAAAGTCTGTTGAATCGTTGACAGGCTCAGGCCCGAAGTAGTGCCGGTCGATCCAACCCCGCTTCCATCGCCCCAATGGCTTTGTCGCTTGTCCTTTATCCGACCGGTTGCTTGGGCGCGAGGCCTGGATTCCTACTTGGGTCACCTGACTCTGGCGCTGAGAGTCGTACGTGTCAGGAGGCAAGCGACTAGACGGCTCCCAGAATTCACTCTGGGGCACAAAGTCGTACGTGTCAGGAGGCAAGCGACTACACGGCTCCCACACCTGACTCTGGGGCTGAAACCCGTACGCGTCAGGAGGCAAGCCACTAGACGGCTCCCACACCTGACGTTCGGGCTGTGGGATGTACGCGTCAGTAGGCAAGCCACTAGACGGCTCGCACACCTGACTCTGGGGCTGGGACTGAGAGCCGAACGGGTCAGGAGGCAAGCGAGTAGACGGTTCCCCTTGGTAACCCCGGTACGCAACACCAAAGTTGTGAAGATCAGTCTTGTACGACTCAACGGAGGTCTTGAAACTGTCAGGCGCATGCGCGACATACCAGTCAAACCGCTCGAGCTGCTTGAACATCTCAGTGCCCTTGTCAACCTACAAACATGCATAGAAAAATCACCGTCATCATTTCAGGCATGGTCGAGAAGGTGCGCAAATCAATATTGAAACGACACTCAAGCTGACTTACAATGCTCAATGCCCAGAACTGGTCATAGACCTCACGTGGCGCGTACGATGACGTCCTCACTTCGGAAGGGCGATTCACCCTCGTGCGCGTCACCCTGAGAAACCACTGTAAGTATTCCTCAGTACTGGTGCCGTCGTCCTTGAGCGATACAAGGCTATCATACGTTTCCTGCCAGGTATTCCACTGATCCACCTCGTCACCCAACAAAATCAAGGCATTAGCCACCTCGAAGTTCGGCCCTCGACCACCCCTGTATGGCCGCATGTCTACAGCGAGTTTTGGAATCCCTTGTGGACAGCCAGCTTGCTTCATAGCTCGATCGGGCATCTGAAACTCACATACTTCGAAATGAATAAGTGGCACCCGAACCAAACCTGCCAGCACGTACGACACCGGCAGTTGCCAACACGTCTCATCCAACCGATGCATCACCTTCCCATATGGCTGCCACGTCACCAGGGATGCATCCATCATATCTAGTTCCCCCCGATAGAACATTAGATTGTGGTGAGGGTCTACCCGTTTAGTCCGTCTGGGCCTAGGCCCCCAGGCCCACACCCTAGGCCACGTCTCATCGGAATCAGCTACGGGCTGTGGACGACCCGTGGGTAGCCTCTCGTAAGACCAAACCTGTGAATGCAAACATAATATGGAATTAGTTATTAATCACGAATATATTGGCACGTCAACGAAGAATATTAATGCTCAAACCTGTAACAGAGTGATGCAGGCGGCAATGGACTTGGCACCCTTTCTCGTAGCTTTGTGCAATGCTCGATATAGGTGCGCAAGGACAGCTGAACCCCACGAATACGAGTATACCTCCCCAAGATCCTCCAAGAACACCATATACTTCGGATGCACCGTGTTTTTCTTTTGCGTCGGAAGTAATATAGATCCAATAATATACAAAAGGAATGCCTTCGTATACACCGAAAAATCATGAGGAGTGTATTCATCCGGTAGCTCGCCGTACTGCTCTCTCAGCCATTTAAGTTTTATGCCGTTGGTTGTAAGAGCTTCCCTTGGAATTCCCGGAAAATACTGCATAGCCATCTTCGCTATGGATGCAGACCCATTACTCGAAGTAATGGGTCTACCGTGACATGGGATTCCAAGTATAAATCCAACGTCCTCTAATGTAATAGTCATTTCACCAAACCGGAAGTGAAATGAGTTCGTCTCGCCCCTCCATCGTTCAACTAGAGCAGATATAAGGCAATCGTCGTGCCGAGCCCAAATCCCGCAATCGGTGAACACCGTCAAATTTTGATCTCGCAGTAGTTCTATTTGTTCCTCATTCAGTACCCACTCGGAATGGCCACTTGTGCTTTGACGTGTTTCCAAAACACCCCTATCGACACCGTTAAATACGTGCCTCGCGACGTGGTCATCGTCATCGTATAGGATTGATGTATCATGAGGTCCAGGGTTGAAATCCATATCTGTAAGAACAAAATATAATCGTACATTAACTTAGCGTCCATAATATTTACATTCCAAAACTGTAACTGAATCGTTAACCTAGCTTACCAACGCAATAACAATAGTCATTAAATCATTACTTTAATGTATGAAAACCATTCCTCACTTCCAACGACTCCGAACGCTTAATAACCCTAGCCGCCTTCTCTAGGGTTTGCTTACATTTACGGACTGAGCAGTCATTCGAAAAAGTTGAAAGGGGCAAAATTACGAAAATACCCCTCTCGGGCGGCGAATTACCAAAATGGCCCTGGCATCGGGAAAAATCTCAAAAGTGCTTTAAGACGCTATTCTAAGGTTGCTGAGTCCATCCTTGATCTAGAAAGCATTTTAGGGATTTTTCGTCAAAAATTCCCGAACCGGTGTCCGGATCGAGCGCTTAAAAGCCTGTTCGGCAAGAAATTGCTACCGGCTTCGGAATGGCCCGGATTCCTGGGGAATGGCACTTCCCAGCCTTCGCTAGGGTGTGCTTACATTTACGGACTGAAAAGACGTTCGAAAAAGTTGAAAGCGTAAAATTACGAGAATACCCCTCTCGGGCGGCGAATTACGAAAATGCCCCTGGCATCGGGAAAAATCTCAAACGTGCTTTAAGACGCTATTCTAAGGTTGCTGAGTTCATCCTTGATCTAAAAAGCATTTTAGGGATTTTTCGTCAAAAAATCCCGAACCGGTGTCCGGATCGAGCGCTTAAAAGCCCGTTCGGCAAAAAGTTGCTACCGGCTTCGGAATGGCCCGGATTCCTGGGGAATGGCACTTCCCAGCCTTCGCTAGGGTGTGCTTACATTTACGGACAGTATTGACGCTCGAAAAAGTTGACAGCGTGAAATTACGAAAATACCCCTATCGGGCGGCGAATTACCAAAATGCCCCCTGGCATCGGGAAAAATCTCAAAAGTGCTTTAAGACGCTATTCTAAGGTTGCTGAGTTCATCCTTGATCTAAAAAGCATTTTAGGGATTTTTTGTCAAAAAATCCCGAACCGGTGTCCGGATCGAGCGCTTAAAAGCCCGTTCGGCAAAAAAACCGGCTTCGGAATGGCCCGAATTCATGGGGAATGGAACTTTCCAACATCCTAGGGCTCTCAAAAAAATTTCACGCGAAACCGCGCTAGCTTGATATTTTAAATTACACTGCGAAGTTACAAGGTTGCGCGTATCAGTTAACCCCTTTCCAGTATTTGAAAAAATCTGAAATTTTTACCTGATACAGATATTTTAAAAATAACTAGGGTCTCTTTTTTGCACTTTGGCAAAATCTAGCTCTAGCTATTTTTTATAAATTCGTGAAAAATCATAATTTTGACGGCCTAAAAAATCGCTATTTTCGAATCTTTCGAATGTAATACCCCGATTTGTAAAAACGTAATTTTGACGCCCTAAACACGAATTTTAGGCTATGGTAAGAACAATTTAAGCGTAACAACAATTTAAATAAACATTGAATTATAAGAAAATTCAAAATACTTACTTGTTTTGACTTGAAAAAAATGACGAAGAAATCCACCGATCTTCTTCTAGCGGTTATCCACCGATCTTCTAGCGTAAATTTTTTTTCGCTCGTATTGTTGTGGAGATTATGTAGGTGAGATAGGGAGACTGATGAGAGTGTAAGAAATAATTCGGGGGAAGAGGGTTTTTATAGGCAGAAAAGTGAGCCGTGGGAGGGGGGGGGGCGGGCCAAAACAAACAAGCACATTGGAGGGAAGAAGGTCTGCCGAAGGGGGGGTGGGGGTCTAGGGAAAAAATTGGACAAGTGGGGAATGGGGTGGGGGTCTGGGAAAAAATTTGGACAAGTGGGGAGGGGGGTGGGGGGGGGGGGGGAAATAAACAAGTGGGGAGGGGAAGAGGGGTGGGGGCCAAGGGGAAATTCGGGTGACTGCCCCGAAGGGGGAGGGGGGGGGCCAAGGGAGGGGGTGGGGACACGTGGGGGAAGAGAGGTGGGGGCAGGCAAAAAGGCCATTGGGCCACAGGCAATCGGAGCGATTGGCCCAATGCCAATCATTACCCCTTTTCCCCTTTTGGCCATAAATGGCCCAGTCCAGCCTTTTTTTTTTTTTTAACCAATCGCTCGACTGTCAAGCAATTGGGTGGAAAAAAATATTCCACCGGTGGGTGTGTAGCGAACCCCTATATATATATATATATATATATATATATACATATATATATATATATATATGTATATGTATATATATATATGTATACATACATATATATATATATATGTATATGTATATATATAAGTGTATACATATATATATATATATATATATATATATATATATGTATAAATATATATATACATATATATATATATATATATGTATATATATATGTATACATGGGAATAACGAATATATTATAACCTTAGGCAACTTGCCTAAGGCTAATACCCAAAACTACGTAGTTTTTGTTAACAAAATAAATTTTCTTTCTCCACTCTCTCCTTCTCCATTATTGACTTCCACTCTCAATATCCAATTTTGCCCACCTTCCATGGCAACCTAGCCTCCATCTCCGGCGACATGAAGAGTTTCGAATCTGCCGATCAATTGTCCCACCAAAATACCGCCGCCACCCGCGTTCCTCCTCTTGCTGAAAATGCCGTCCATAAGTCCAGTTTTTCTCATCCTTTTCTTTCGTCTACGGTGAAAAGCATCAAAGATCTAGGCCTCCACCTTTCATCTCCTGCTTCCACCCTCTGCCGTCCATAAGTCCAGTTTTTCTCATCCTTTTCTTTCGTCTACGGTGACCCTTGATATAAATCTATAAACACGCTTTGTCACTATCTTTGTCTCTCAGTTAGGATTTGTTCTCAAAATAACCACGTGTTCATTGCATGTGCAGTTTTTGAGTGGCATTTTCATCAAAGTATGACGTGACAGTATCACACACCATGCAAATTCAAATACCCAACATTAACTTTGACCCCATACAACCATAAAACATTTGATTAAAACCAAACAATTGAATGGATAAAAAAATGTTGATTTCAAATGGGTGCTGAGCAAACCTGAATTAAAAAAGCTATTGGTTCATTTCCATGGAATCATGTAAAAGTGAATCGATAGGCCAGAGAAAGAGGTGGCAGGCCGACAGGATGTAGGCAGGGAGGTAGGTGGAGGTAGAGGGCAGGAGGCAGAGGTGGGGATGTTGCAGTGGTGGGATTCTGGGTTCCATGTCGTCTGTGTATTTGAAGCTACCCATTACCCAGATTCACATAAAAATCTGGAATGAACAATTGATGATCTTATTCATGTGAATATGCATATATGCTCTTTCGTCTGCAAATGGACCACATAGCTTTCTTCCTGCTTTA
>JAVXUO010000096.1:0-140000 GCA_033065855.1 Escallonia rubra
TAAAGCCGCTTCCAACATGTTCAAGGTAAATCTCAGATGATTTATGGAGAGTTATGTGATACCCCGGATAATACCGAAAATTAATCTAACTGTAGTTTGATTAACGAAGGGGTGCTATTTTATTAAGTAGCATCATGTTGGTGACAATTAAGTGTTAAGGAGCTAAATAAGGGGTTAGTGTGGCCGTTGGGGTTGAAATGTAATTTTGGGAAGTTAAGGGGCAAAAGTGTAATTTTGGAAAATATGATGAACGAGATGCATATCTTTATTAAGTAGCATCCTTTTGATGATAATGAGGTGTTAGGGGGTTACATGGAGGGTTAGGGTGATTTTGGGGTCAAATTGTAATTTTCCAAAGTCGAGGGGTCAAAATGCAATTTTGCAAAGTTGAGGGACTAAAGTGCAAATTGTTGAAAGTTGTAAAAGGTGTCACAATTGGAGAGAAGTCAGCTGAAACGTGGCCACCTCCAGCTAGAGTCTCGGATGACTCATGAAACCTAAAGATGAGTGAAGGGGTGGATGAAATTGAAACAAAAAGAAAATGAAAGAAGGTGTTGGGGGAAAAATGCAATTACAAGAAAGTCATGAACATGAGCTGGGCGTGAACAGTAACCCCGTGAAGAACACAGCAAAAAGAGGAAGAAAAAGGGAGGAAAGAGAAGAAAGGAAGAAAGAAGAGAGGAAAGGGAGAGGAAGACCTCGAATTCATTTGGGTATGATTTTGAACCCTAAATCGCGAAGTTATGGAAGAATTGGGTGAAATTTTAGTTGAAGAACATGTGACATATGTGTATATATAATATATAATTGGGGATGGAAGAATTTGTAATGGATTCTTGTTGGAATCATGGATATAAGACATAAAACAACAATGAAAAGGGAAAGAGAATTAGGGTTTCGAATTGGGTTAATGTCAGTGTGCGTGGGTGTGTGTTTAAATGTGTTCTAGTGTGTGTTCTTCAATTTCGGAAATGGGTATGGATCAATATGGTGTAATTGTGCAAATTAAAGGGGTTTAGAGTGTTAATGTGTAGTTTGTGTTGTAACCAAACGATTGGAATGTGAAACAAATGAGAAATTCATGCGAGATTGAAGGAGAAATGTGCCCAGGTGTGTGTGACGGCTGAAGGAAGAAGATAAGTGTGTGTGCGTGAAGGTGAAGTAGTGTGTGTGTTTAATGTGAATAGTGACTGTTTTTGTCACTAAAGGTGGAAATTAGTTAAACAGTTTCTAATCCGAATTTTACAAAATAGTTAGGGTCAGATTTAGCCAAAGTACAAAAAAGAGACCCTAGTTATTTTTAGGAGACCTGTATCGTGGAAAAATTACAGATTTTTCCGAGGTCGGGAAAGGGGTGAACGGACGCGGGAAGTTTGGAACTTTACGGTGAAATTTAAAATACCAAACGAGCGCAGTTTTGCGCAAAATTTTTATGAGGACTCTATGATGATGAGAAGTTCCATTTCCCAGGATTTTGGTTCATTCCGAAGTTGTTAGCCATTTTTGGCCGAATGGGCTTTTAAGCGCTCGGTCCGGAAGCCGGTTCGGGATTTTTGGGCGAAAATTCTGTAAAATACTTTTTAGCTCAAGAATGAATTCAGGAGGCTTAAAATAGAGTTTTAAAGCACCTTTGAGATTTTTATGATGCCGGGAACCCTTAGGGGGCATTTTGGTAATTTGCCACCCGGAGAGGGGTATTTTGATAATTTACCATGTTGACGCCAAATGTTAGGGAACGCGTGTAATTCAGCGTTCGAAATGATGGGAAGTGAGGAATGATGTTAATACGTTGAAATAATGAGATAGTGGCTATTGCTAATGCGTTGGTAAGCTAGGTTAATGATCCAATTATTGGACCAGATTAACAAGTCGTCGTAAGACGCTATAAACGATTAAATGGGAAGGGGTAGAATACGGAGTGTGTATATGTGGAATGGTTTCTAACGAGCAGAGTATTATTTGACTAGGTGATGCAGCTCGTTGCGATCAAAGATTGCGAGTTGCTTCGGCTATAAGCCAATCAGGTAAGGACAATACGGTTCTGATATGCTAATTCATTGTTCGATTAGCATGCCATGTTGATGACGTATTGTTGAATTCTTGTTGTTATGATTGGTCACCGGTAGTTATTGTGACCGGTATACGCATATTTGAATTGTGCTGTTGAGGACTTAGGGTAGAATAAATTACCTTAGTCCGCCCTGTTGATAGAATTTAGTGAGGATGATGGGTGTCCCAGTATGCTATGATTCGATTCGATTAGCATACTTGAAGTTGATGATGGTGTTGTGAAGGGGTTATTGTGTGATTGTTGTTAGATTCCGCAAGTTATTGATAGTCGATATCTCTTCTCTTTGAGAACACTATTGAGGACTTGTGGCAAACTTCTCCCGAGTCCGCCCTGTCGTTGATGATGATGTTGTTGAGGTCGTTGTGTGTTGTTGTGAGATGTCGGCACTTATTGGTAGTCGACATTCATCTTATGTAAGAATGTTGTTGAGGGCTTGCGGTAATCTTCTCCCGAGTCCGCCCTATCGTTGATAATGATGTTGTTGAGGTCATTGTGTGTTGTTGTGAAATGTTGACATTTATTGGTAGTCGACATTCCTCTTATGCAAGAATGTTGTTGAGGGCTTGCGGTAATATTCTCCCAAGTCTGCCATGTTGATGATGTTATGTTGAACTCTTGTTGTTAAGTCTGAACACCGGTTGATCTTTTGATCCGGTATTCCTTGTTGAGCTATGTTGTTGAGGACATAAGGTGGAATAAACTTTCCCTTAGTCCGCCCCGTTGATGAAGTCATGTTGCTTGGCTGTAACGTGGTTAGGGAAAGCACTCTAAATGAGTTCCCTGCCTGTTGACAGTGTCTCTTCTATTTATTTGAGACTGAGATGAACATCCCGTAAAATGGGACATCAATATGATGAGGATGGCCTGTGAAACATGATCACTGGCAAAAAGGATGTAGGGCGCGCGAGTCGAGTCTGTCATGTCTGGTCAAGTCTAGTCTGTCGTGTCTGAGTTGCATTGCATTTGATTTTCTTTTGATGTTAATGATTTTAATGACTTGTATTTCGTTGATGTTTATCTTTTCAATTTCCTGTGTTTAGTGTTCACTTGCATAGTCTGTCAGTCCTGTCCATGAGGAGAAGGCAACAATGCTGCTCTGCTGGGCCTTGAAGCCGCTCAGTCTAACGAAAGAATATATCCTTTGACAATCATGTTGATGCTGAAATTTATTGACTACTCTTGATTCATTGCTATCGTTGAGATGATTATTATTCCTCCGAGTCTCTTGAATCATTTGTATACGATACTCCTCGTGTTGTCTTTACTGGGCGATTTGCGCTCATTCCTTATGTTGTATTGTGCAGGCTATGAGGTTGATCAAGGAGAACCTTCTAGTAAGGAAAAAGACACAAGCTAGAAAAGTTGAGTAAGGGGATCAGTTGTGTGAGGTAAGAACAGCTAGGAATGGTGGAATGAAGAATGTGTTGCGAGATAGGTTGATAAGAGTCCTACGACTACAGTCGTATATTAGGTTGTATACTTTCATGTTGTTTAAAGACTTGAAAGTCTTCCGCTGCAATATGATGTATGTTTGTAAGAAAATTTTTGTAAGGACGCAATTTGGAGCGTCTATTAATGATGTATGAGTATGAGGATGTAGTTGCTCTGTATTCAGCACAGGATTTTGAAAGTGATTATGGTTGATAACTCAGCCCGGTGATGTCACTTGGGTTGAGGGTGTCACAAGTTGGTATCAGAGCTTAGGCAAATGATTCTGTAGACTTTCGAAGTGTCTGGTGGAAAGCCTAAGTTGTTGATGAGAGAAGTAGAAGAAGAATCTTGATGATTTGGTTGAACTATGAGGATTGTTAAGATATGTGGGCTGAGGTTGGCTAAGGCATGTTTATATATGACCTCAGCGTTCCTGCTATTGCTGTAGGGAAAGGAAGAAAGAGTTGGTTGACCTAGTTTTAGAAGAGTGGTTTGATGATGATGAGGTTGCGGTGTCGGATCTCAACAAAAGGATCCTGATGAGAATGTAGGCGAGATGGAATTAGGGTGGAAAGAACCGAATCGAGGTCCGATAGAAATTGAAATAAAAGGACCTGGTAGAGAAAGATGGTTGAGGTTGAGCACTTTTATTGTGTAAACCGTGAATGGAGAGATGAGGAGCTGAGGCTGGAAATGAGTAGAATTTTAATGAGATTTTGGAAGAAAAAGTACTTCCAAGTGATGAGGAAAAATGGACTGATCGATAAGTCAGTTCGAGTCCCAAATAAGCGATATAAACTAAGCGATAGAAGGAGTGAAAGTTGAATGAGAGGACATGAAGTAAGTATCGAATTAGATACGAGTGGGAACGGGGGAGGCCGGGATGCGGGTAACTCGAAAAACAAAAGATGACAGGTTGTTCGTGATTGCCCTCCTGATAGGGCAATACCTAAAGGCAGGCAACAATTGATTCTAAGAGGGAGTCAGTGAAGTCTAAAATTGTTAAAGGAGCGTTATGGCTTCTCTGAGGTTGATAGGGTGTACGAATAGGAGTGGAGTCTGCTTTTGAAATCGGACCTAAAGTTGTGATTGAGAAGGGGAAGGGTGATGGGGAACTAGTATTATTTACATACTATTGTAGAAAAAGGTTGTTTAGTGATGAAAACCATTAGCTGTTTGAGCGTGAAGGTTAATATTATGGTGTGCAATTTTAATTATCGTGCTACTCCTTCCTAGGAAAGAGAGAGAGGGTTCCCAAACGAGAGGGCCCTGAATAGAAGTGATTATGGTGAATGTCGAGGATGTAGGTGGAAGGAATAAGCAGGGAGTTGTATTAGGTCAAGAAGACCTTAAGAAAGAGCTAGTGAGACTTCTACAAAAAGATTGTGGGCGTTCTAAAAGTACAATCGGTGGCTACAGCCCCAGTAAAAGGAAGAACATAAGGTAGATCTCGAGACTATCAGGATGCCCGCCCGGGTGAAATCCCACGGGAGGGAAATGGTATAGTGTAGACAACTACGTGAATTTGAGAGATGGAGGAGATAGTTGAAGTAACATGATGTGAGAAAACATAAAAAAAAAGATGATGGTTGTTCGTCATATGTACAAGAGGAGTTTCAAGTTATTGAGGATGAGCATGAACAAGTTGAGGATGGTAGCTTATTTGGCTTACGTTGCCTGGAATAGGTACAAGTAACTTGTTGATGATAAATATTTTTGTTCAAGTTACAGTGTAAGTTGGAGACACGTTTAGCGTGCTAAATGGAAGGATAGAAAGGCAGAAAAGGATGTCAGGGAATTTGGTGAGTTGGCCCAATTGCCCTCATCAGGCAATGACAGAAAAAGGTGAAAAGTGGGATGAAATGAGGAGAGTTAGAAAATAATCCTTGAAAAAGGGACAGGTAATGAGGTTCTAATGGGGAATTACTATGGGAATAGTAAAAAAAAAAAAAAAATAAGTGGTGAAGGCAAAGAATAAAGAGGTCTGGAAAGAAAGAAAGGAGCGAGAACAAAAAAGAGGTAGAATCCAGGATTGAAACTGGAAACGTGGAAATAAGTGTAAGAAGCAAGTACATGATAAATGGTCTGGACAAAGTTCAGGACAAAGAGGGGGAGATAGAAAGTGTAGATGGTGTGGATTGAGGCACGAGGGTTCGGACTATGCTATGGCAATTAAAGCATGCCTTATTTATGTGAGTAAGCCGCTGAGCTAATGTTTAAGATGAATCAAAAAAGGTTGTTTCGAATGTTAACAGCCAGGGTATATTGAACGGAGTTGCTCTAAAAGAAGGCGATGGTCATTGAAGTAAAAAGAAAAGAGGGGTTTATGAGAATATGTATTGGCTATCAGAAGCTAAATAAGGTGACAGTCAGAAATAATTACTCATTGCCTGAACTAGAGGATATGTTGATCAATTGTAGGGTGCTGAGTGTTTTCTTTCTGTGGTTGACCTTAGAACGGGTCATCACCGGTTAAGGAATAAGAAAGGATGAAGTTGTCAAGATTGTCCTTAGAAACTGAGACAGGCATTATGAATGCTTGGTGATGTCATGTGAATTAATTAATGCCCATGTGGCATCTATGAATTTGATGAATCAGGTTTTTTAGAGCACTTGATCATTGTGCCGTCGCCTTATTAGTGACCTTAGGGATGGTATAAAAGGCAAAGAAGAATTTGCGCAGTGGCAAGTTTGACAAATTTTAAGAAAGCTAAGTTGTATGGGGTTGATGCGGAAGTAGGTTAGGAGATTCGAAAAAAAAAAAATTAAAAAGGTATCAAATGGGGAACGTCGTAAAAAAAATTGGCGTTGAGATTAGTAGCTTCCTAAGGTCAGTTGAAGGCTATCAGAAAGACATGGAGAATCTCTCTAAGATGCCCTATTAGGGAAAAGTGACTGTGATGATTGTTACGCCAAGTTGATAAGAATGTGAACAACTCGAAATCAAAGTTCGAGTAAGAAGAAAATGAAGTAATGGTTTGCTTCAGAGGGAAATGCGACCAGCGCATCTAATTAAATTAAGGAAGCTTAAGGTCAAGATGAAAGGATGTTGAGATCCAGCGGGGATTTGAAGTGAATAAAGAGGAAATTTTTGATGTTGATAAGGGTGATAATTTCGAATGTAAAGGTCGGATATATGTTCCGCCTAATGATGAGTTGAGAAAAGGAATTATGAAGGGTACTCATAGTTTAAGTGCCGATTCACTCAGGGGAGACGAAAATGAACCCTAAGTTACGATCAAAAACTTTGTTGGCCTAGCATGAAGAGGGATATATAAAAGTTTGTATCCCGGTGTTTGGCCTGCTAACAGGTAAAAAGGGGATCATAAGAAGATCGCCAGATAGTGCAACCATTCTTTGCACCTGAGTGGAAGTGGGAACACAGTACGATGAATTTTGGTGTTTGAGGTTACCACGAACAACTAAGGGATATATGTCTATCTGAGTTGTAGTGGATAAGTTGACCAAGATGTCCTGATTTATTTTACCCAGGAAGAATATGTTTCTTAACGACTTGCCCAAACTTTTGTTAAGCAAGGGGTTAGTTGTTATGGAGTTTAAGTAACTACTGTGTCCGACAGAGACGCAAGGTTCACCTTTAGAGTTTGAAAAAGTTTTCGAGAAGAAATGAAAACAAAGTTGATCATGAGGACGGCCTTTTTCTTTAGACAGGTGGCCAATTAAGACGTATGATATGACTAATGGGAGAGTATTGAGGGCCTGCATTACTTATTTTGGCAGAGCATGGGGTAAACAGTTACCCTTAGTCGAATTCTCCTATAAAAATGGTTATCGGTCGAGCAAAGAAAAATAGCTCTTTATGAAGTGTTGTATGGCCAAAGATGTCACGCACCTATTTGTAGAATGTGGTTAGAGTCGAGACTGTTTCGCACGAGACTGTGTAAAGAAATAGAAAACAAGGTGATCGATACCCAAGAGATAAATCTTACTGCGTAGAATTAGCAGAAAAGTTATGCTGACAAGAGGCGTAGGATGTTGAAGTTTGAAATAGACGACATAGTACATTTTATAAGTGTCACCGTGGAAAGGAATCATGCGATTCGAGAAGTGGAGGAAGTTGAGTCCGAAGTTCATCGGACCGTTTAAAATCCTGCCTAGGATTGAGAAGATAGCATACAAACTCGATCTACGTTCAGGATTGAGTTAATCACATAGCGTGTATCGCGTGTCAATGTTGAGGATGTATGATCCCGACCCTAAACATGGGATCCAAGAGGAACAAGTTGAAATTCGAGATAATATCTCGTAATAGGAGGCACCGACAAAGATGGCTGATAAGAAGGAACATGTGTTACGTGAATGTTGGTGGTCAAAGTTGATTGAGAAAATCATGCGGTCAAGGAGGTTACCCTGAAACCCGAGGCGTTAATGTTGTAATAATGTCCGCATCAAGTTGCAGAATGAAGTTTGTCCATATTTCGAGGACGAAATTTATTTAAGGGGGGGAGAGTGTGATACCCCGGATATACCGAAAATTAATCTAACTGTAAGTTTGATTAATTAAGGGGTGCTATTTTATTAAGTAGCATTATGTTGGTGATGATTAAGTGTTAGGGAGCTAAATAAGGGGGTTAGTGTGGCTGTGGGGGTTGAATTGTAATTTTGGAAAGTTAATGGGTAAAAATGTAATTTTGGAAAATATGATGAACGGGGATGCATATCTTTATTAAGTAGCATCCTTTTGATGATAATGAGGTGTTAGGGGGTTACATGGAGGGTTAGGGTGATTTTGGGGTCAAATTGTAATTTTCCAAAGTCGAGGGGTCAAAATGCAATTTTGCAAAGTTGAGGGACTAAAATGCAAATCGTTGAAAGTTGTAAAAGGTTACAATTGGAGATAAGTCAGCTGAAACGTGGCCACCTCCGGCTAGAGTCTCGGATGACTCATGAAACATAAAGATTAGTGAATGGGGTGGATGAAATTTGAAACAAAAAGAAAATGAAAGAAGGTGTTGGGGGAAAAATGCAATTACAAGAAAGTCATGAACATGAGCTGGGCGTGAACAGTAACCCCGTGAAGAACACAACAAAAAGAGGAAGAAAAAGGGAGGAAAAAGAGAAGAAAGGAAGAAAGAAGAGAGGAAAGGGAGAAAGCAAGAACCTCGAATTCATTTGGGTATGATTTTGAACCCTAAATCGCGAAGTTATGGAAGAATTGGGTGAAATTTTAGTTGAAGAACATGTGACATATGTGTATATATAATTGGGGATGGAAGAATTTGCAATGGATTCTTGTTGGAATCATGGATATAAGACATAAAACAACAATGAAAAGGGAAAAAGAATTAGGGTTTCGAATTGGGTTGATTTCAGTGTGCGTGGGTGTGTGTTTAAGTGTGTTCTAGTGTGTGTTCTTCAATTTCGGAAATGGGTATGGATCAATATGGTGTAATTGTGTAAATTAAATGGGTTTAGGGTGTTAATGTCTAGTTTGTGAAACGATTGGAATGTGGAAGAAATGAGAAATTCATGCGAGATTGAAGGAGAAATGTGCCCAGGTGTGTGTGACGGCTGAAGGAGGAAGAAGATAAGTGTGTGTGCGTGAAGGTGACCTAGTGTGTGTGTTTAATGTGAATAGTGACTGTTTGTGTAACTAAAGGTGGAAATTAGTTAAACAGTTTCTAATCCGAATTTTATAAAATAGTTAGGGTCAGATTTAGCCAAAGTACAAAAAATAGACCCTAGTTATTTTTAGGAGACCTGTATTGTGGAAAACTTACAGATTTTTCCGAGGTTGGGAAAGGGGTGAACGGACACGGGAAGTTTGAAACTTTACGATGAAATTTAAAAGACCAAACGAGCGCAGTTTTGCGCAAAATTTTGATGAGGACTCTATGATGATGAGAAGTTCCATTTCCCAGGATTTTGGTTCATTCCGAAGTTGTTAGCCATTTTTGGCCGAATGGGCTTTTAAGCGCTCGGTCCGGAAGCCGGTTCGGGATTTTTGGGCGAAAATTCTGTAAAATACTTTTTAGCTCAAGAATGAATTCAGGAGGCTTAAAATAGCGTTTTAAAGCACCTTTGAGATTTTTACGATGCCGGGAACCCTTAGGGGGCATTTTGGTAATTTATCACCCGGAGAGGGGTATTTTGATAATTTACCATGTCGACGCCAAATGTTAGGGAACGTGTGTAATTCAGCGTTCGAAATGATGGGAAGTGAGGAATGATGTTAATACGTTGAAATAATGAGATAGTGGCTATTGCTAATGCGTTGGTAAGCTAGGTTAATGATCCAATTATTGGACCAGATTAACAAGTCGTCGTAAGACGCTATAAACGATTAAATGGGAAGGGGTAGAATACGGAGTGTGTATATGTGGAATGGTTTCTAACGAGCAGAGTATTATTTGACTAGGTGATGCAGCTCGTTGCGATCAAAGATTGCGAGTTGCTTCGGCTATAAGCCAATCAGGTAAGGACAATACGGTTCTGATATGCTAATTCATTGTTCGATTAGCATGCCATGTTGATGACGTATTGTTGAATTCTTGTTGTTATGATTGGTCACCGGTAGTTATTGTGACCGGTATACGCATATTTGAATTGTGCTGTTGAGGACTTAGGGTAGAATAAATTACCTTAGTCCGCCCTGTTGATAGAATTTAGTGAGGATGATGGGTGTTCCAGTATGCTATGATTCGATTCGATTAGCATACTTGAAGTTGATGATGGTGTCGTGAAGGGGTTATTGTGTGATTGTTGTGAGATGCCGACAGTTATTGATAGTCGATATCTCTTCTCTTTGAGAACACTATTGAGGAGTTGTGGCAAACTTCTCCCGAGTCCGCCCTGTCGTTGATGATGATGTTGTTGAGGTCATTGTGTGTTGTTGTGAGATGTCGGCACTTATTGTTAGTTGATATTAATCTTATGTAAGAATGTTGTTGAGGGCTTCCGGTAATCTTCTCCCGAGTCTGCCCTATCGTTGATAATGATGTTGTTGAGGTCATTGCGTGTTGTTGTGAAATGTTGACATTTATTGGTAGTCGACATTCCTCTTATGCAAGAATGTTGTTGAGGGCTTGCGGTAATCTTCCCCAAGTTCGTGATGTTGATGATGTTAGGTTGAACTCTTGTTGTTAAGTCTGAACACCGGTTGATCTTCTGATCTGGTATTCCTTGTTGAGCTATGTTGTTAAGGACATAAGGTGTAATACACTTTCCCTTAGTTCACCCCGTTGAGGAAGTCATGTTGCTTGGCTGTAACGTGGTTAGGCAAAGCACTCTAAATGAGTTCCCTGCCTGTTGACAGTGTCTCTTCTATTTATTTGAGACTGAGATGAACATCCCGTAAAATGGGACATCAATATGATGAGGATGGCCTGTGAAACATGATCACTGGCAAAAAGGATGTAGGGCGCGCGAGTCGAGTTTGTCATGTCTGGTCAAGTCTAGTCTGTCGTGTCTGAGTTGCATTGCATTTGATTTTCTTTTGATGTTAATGATTTTAATGACTTGTATTTCGTTGATGTTTATCTTTTCAATTTCTTATTTTAGTGTTCACTTGCATAGTCAGTCTTGTCCATGATGAGGTGGCAGTAATGCTGTTCTGTTGGGCCTTGAAGCCACTCAGTCTGACGAAAGAAAACATCGTTTGACAATTATGCTGATGTTGAAAATTTATTGACTACTCTTGATTCATTGCTATCGATGAGATGATTATTATTTCTCTGAGTCTTTTGAATCATTTGTACACGATACTCCTCGTGTTGTCTTTACTGGGCGATTTGCGCTCATTCCTTATGTTGTATTGTGCAGGCTATGAGGTTGATCAAGGAGAACCTTCTAGTAAGGAAAAAGACACAAGCTAGAAAAGTTGAGTAAGGGGATCAGTTGTGTGAGGTAAGAACAGCTAGGAATGGTGGAATGAAGAATGTGTTGCGAGATAGGTTGATAAGAGTCCTACGACTACAGTCGTATATTAGGTTGTATACTTTCATGTTGTTTAAAGACTTGAAAGTCTTCCGCTGCAATATGATGTATGTTTGTAAGAAAATTTTTGTAAGGACGCAATTTGGAGCGTCTATTAATGATGTATGAGTATGAGGATGTAGTTGCTTTGTATTCAGCACAAGATTTTGAAAGTGATTATGGTTGATAACTCAGCCCGGTAATGTCACTTGGGTTGAGGGTGTCACTTGTGCCATCAGACGATGCCTTCGAGTATTGACTTACATAGAAATTTTTGTGCCATCAGATAATCATGGTTATCCCATCGCTAATGACTTACCTAATAATTTTCAGTTCTTCACCAATTCCAGAAAAGTCATTGTTTCCCATTCGTGATTCTGACGACTACCTTGGAGTCACCCAAAAACCGGCTACTTCTCATGGTCACGCTTCTATAAACGACGTAAGCATCAGTGATTAGAACGGGAATGTGGTTGTGCATGGCATGGAGAACTTCTTACATCCTTACTTCGTGTTCAATCGTCCTCTCCCGAAATTTGAAGATTGCAGATAATCACGGATCAACAGCACGAAAATATAATATTAAGCTTTTCATTTGAAGCTTATAAACTTAATCAAACTTCATTGAAGGAGAGTTTTTGACATTAAGGTATATCATGTCCCTTGCAATTACTACTTTTATCTTATACCTAATGTGCTTCCGTTGATTTCGCGGTGCTCTTGTAAATCGCAAATAGCGATGTGTATTCAAGGCATGCTACAACATTTAAGACATAACTAGTCAATGTGCCCGTGCAAATTCACGGGACGCGATGTAATTTGAGTTTAGTGCTAACAACACATTTCAATGTGACCTATTCAATTCAAAGTTCCAAATAACAAAGAAAAATAATTATTTTCAACGACAAATGAACTAATACATTTATACATCTTGTTGCTGCTTGAATATTGATCGGGATCACGGCTAGGAAATGTTCCTGCAAAATAGAGCACATAGTGACCACCGGGGATGTTCTGGTGGAGGCGACTCCGATGCTAAAGTCAGAACGTTGCTACTAGAGTAGAATCTGAATAGCAGAAAATGCACTGAGTGCTTGTGTGTGTGAATGTGTATGTGTACCTGAGGATCTTCCCATTATATAGGGCATTTCTAGACTCCTCTCTCCTTTGGAACTCTTTTCTGACTGATCTTTCTTGTAGAAGGGCCATGTTAGGACTCTTCCTCTAGCACATGAGTCCTTGCTTCTATCACCTCTCTTAGGATCTATCCCGATACAGATTCCTTGGTCCACTTATAGTCAACCATGCCACGTGTCGTAAGTTAGTTGGGTGGATATATTTAGCTATATCATAATGCCCCCTGCTTTTGACGATTCCCTCAAGTGAAGAGTTAAAGGTATATGGTGTAGAAATCGATAAAAAACAGTTCGGCCATGAATTTTCCATGTTCGTTATTCAGCGAAACTTTTTAGTGTTCAACACTCAAATGTCTGTGCTCAAGAGGTCTGGCCGGACATCCTGCTCAGGAGGTCTGGTCGGACGTCCTGCTTGGGAGGTCTTGTCAGACATCCTGGTCAGGGGCTCTGGTCGGGAGGTTTGGTCTGACATCCTAGTCAGGGGCTCTGGTCGGGAATCCTGGTCGGGCATCCTGGTCGGGATGTCTGGTCGGGCATCCTGCTCGGGACATCTTCTTGAGCATCCTGATCGGGATGTCTGGTCTGGCATCCTGCTCGGATGTCTGGTCGGGCGTCCTGCTCGGGATGTCTGGTCGGGCATCCTGTTCGGGAGGCCTGCTCAGGCGTCCTGCTCGGATGTCTGGTCGGGCATCCTGCTCGGGAGGCCTGCTCGGCGTCCTGCTCGGACACTCTGCTCGGGCAATCTGCTCGGGATATCTGCTCGGGCACTCTGTGTTTGTGCCCTCATACGGTTCTGCTCGGGCACTCTGTTCGGGCATTCTGCTCGGGATATCTGCTCGAGCACTCTGCTCGGGCGATCTGCTCGAGCGATCTGCTCGGGCAATCTGCTCGGGCACTCTGCTCGGGATATCTGCTCGGGCAATCTGCTTGGGCCCTCATACGGTTCTGCTCGGGCAATCTGCTCGGGAGTGAACCGATTGTTGTCTTGCCATGTGTCAGGGATCTATGCAGTTGTAACGGTCCTTTAGCCGCCAAAATTGAGGCGGTTAAATTTTGAATTTCAAAATTTAATGCTCCGGGAATCGCGCAAGACGTGTGTCTTAAATGTTGCCGCCATTATTTGAGCAGTTACTCCAACTCCCTTCTATATATTTGGGGTTCTACTCCTCATTCGCCCCCTGCTACTCAATCTCATTCTATTCGGCTCATCTCTAACAAGTAAGTTCCTCTTCTCTTTTCTTGCTCGGCACATATCTATTTCCCTTTAGTAGCTCTAAATATTGTAGAGTCTGTTTAGAACATGTCGTCAACAACTTTGAGTAGTTCTTCGTCACCTTCGAGTAGTTCAACAGAAAATGATATAGAGAGTGGTTCAGAAAGTAGGTCTTCACTAGTAGGTACTTCAACTCATAGAAGTCAAGTAGGAACTTCTACTCCCCAAGCCAGCACTTCGTTTCCTCGTAGAGATGCTCTCGGGGAAATCAAGGATGAAGCTGAGGATAAATTTGACGGAGACACTTGGTTCTCCGCAGATGAGAAGAGAAACAAGATGACAAAAGAAAGCATAGTCGAGCTTTTGGAAGAAATTCCCTTGCCTCCTCCCTTCTCTGCTCGGGTTCCAGCACTCTAAGAGCCTGCCAATTATGGTACGGACTTGGAAACAAGTGTCTACGAAGGTTAGGTTAGATCTGGCTATAGAGTTCCAATGCACCCCTTTGCTGTCGCCTTTTTCAACCACTATAAAATGGCGCCAGGTTAACTTGTGCCCAACGGGTGGAGAAAACTCGTTGGTTTGATCTACCTTGTGCAAACTTCAGGGTATCCGGTGACGGTCATGATTTTATGAGGCTATACCTTGAAGTGTCTTTTAGCCTTCGACGCAAAGTGCAATATGACTGTTAGGAACTCAACAAGGTCACGGCTAATGATTCCAGTATAGCATAGTCGCTCCACGTCTCTGTAAATGAAAGCACGAGATAGTGATTAACCGATACAATGTTCCACTTCTACCTTGAGCGGTTCATAAGCACCTCAAACCAAGGAACTCAGTGTTGTTCCTGAGTCAATTACCACACCACCATAGCCTGCTAGACTTCTGGAAAATATTTTTCGAACTATGTTCAGACAATTTCTCCCTACACTTATTCCCTCGTGGGTCAAGTAATAGAAACCTCTATAGATGTCGAGGGGTGTGTACGTATAGGCCTCAATATTTGCCCTTTCACCCAAAATGAGCTTTTTGTGGGCATAAAAAGGATCCTTAATGCTACCAATGAAATAAGAAAATGTGAACCCAACTGTGAAAGCAGCGAATTGATATCTGCTCCTAATCCGAGAACCCCATTCGATTGTTCAACTTTGTCAAAATTATGATTTTCGCAGCCAAACACCAGATCAGGGACATCTTGTGTGTCGTCGTCAAATGTCATGAAGTTATGTACTACTCGCATTATCACGATATCCGAGTGAGTAGATGCATGTTCTGTTAGGACCACAAGTTCCGCGAATTGACGGAACACAATAAGCAGAATCACATGATAAGTTAGCATACATATAGGACTTAACATGATTATATATGGGGTTAACTTTGTCCTCACATCCCTTGTAAGGAAGACAATGAACCCATAATAGACTACTAGCAGTATCCATGATAACAAATTGGGAAACAGCTAGTTCACCTATGTAAAGATTAACAAAGAAGATATTACCCTTATCTACTGCAATGACTTTAGCCCCCAAGTCATCCATGCTGCCATAATTTCTGATTCGCTCGTGTATAGAGGCGATGCGCGCCTCTGAATTTTCTATAGCTTCTTGAGCGTGATCAGAGACTGTGACATTTGCCACATAAAACGGAGAATGAACAGAATCACGGTGGATAAGTTTAGTGACTATACGGCGAGGTTTCGCAAAGGTGGCAGCGGTGGCTGCTGCATTAATGTATGTTGAGGCAAGAATCATAAATGACAAGAGGAGGATTTTGCAATAAATTGAAGCTGAAGCAACTAGTTCCATGGAAATAAACTAAAAGTTGATCAAGAGCTTATTTCTTGGCTAGTAACAGTTATTTTTCTGCCCTTTGTATAGATTGAATGTAAGGTGAAAGTAGGATTGCAGCGTCTCAATTAGTGCTTCTTACCTACTCCTCAACAGGAAATCGTTATCACACTCCTTGCAACGATAGTAATAGCACCATGCAACATTACCCAATATGTGAACAACAACCTTTCAACTAATTAACACCAATTGGATAGCATGTGTCTCTGCTTTGAAACCGACCTTGGATCAGCCTAGATGAGCTTGACACTATAGCATTGAAGATATGAATCTCACATCTAGTAAATAACAAAAGACTTCACCATGTACGACCCGTAGGCCACTCTCCTCATAACAAATTAAATCTGGGTTGGATGCTTTAATATAGTATCAGAGCTTGTCGATCCATGCCACACGTTACCTAGCCTATTTCAGCCACAAATGAGGGTGCGAGTTAAGAGATATTAATCCCACATTGAGAGTAAGTAATCAATAATACATCAACATATAAATCTTGTCGGCCTCTCCCTTCATTGCCAAAGAACTTTCTTACTATAGATGGCTCAAGTTGGAAAGAACTCTCTTAGTATAAATGGCTGATCAAATTCAAATCGACATCTCTACAGAAGAAATTCCATTCAGGGGCACATTTTCTTTCAAGTATACATTTTCACAGACTATTTTACAATTTGGGTTGGTTTTTTTTCTTTTTTTTTCATTTTTTAGAAAGCACGCAATAAGAAGGGAAAGATGGACATCCATCATATATATTGTTTTCTTTTTGGTACTGCGTCTTAGATGTAATTGCAACAGAGAGGACCGAAATTTTTGAACTTGTCCCATCGTATAGCAGTTGCTATTTATAGAACGAGTGGCACTTCAGCTAACATCTTATGTGAAAAACATTGACACTAGGGGAATCGTTTTGAAACCCTTTTACTCTTTGGTTTTCAGCTTTAAGAAAGTAAAATTAAATGCTTTTTTGGTTTTCTTTTTTTACAAAAAAGGTAGTTGTGTAAAGGAATAAACCAGATTTGGCACCAAGTAATAAAGAAGAGAATCGAAAATAATAACAGAAAATAGGGACACAAAATTTATGTGGTTCAACAAAAGCTTACTTTACGTTGGTAGCAACGATTTCACTATGTTGTTCACTGGAGATTACAGACCTTTGTCTCTCTCAACAAACCCTTTCATAGAATGACTCGTCTCTTTTTCAAAAATACTTTTCCTACTCAAAGAAGGACTCTTCTCTCTTTTCTCTTGTGCCTTAAAACACAATACAAGACAACATATATATACTTAGAGATAAGTAGTGACTTTCTCTAAATAACCAATGTGGGACAAGACTTATATACTTAGGTCCAAGTCACAATCTTCTTTGAATAACCGATGTGGGACACCCACACATTCTGGATTTTTTATCCAAGACATATTATCATAAATCTCGACCCTGGCTTGGATAAAACAAGCCACAAACAATATGAAAATATCATCTGCTGCTACCACACCTGCCCCTAGGGCTGCACCTCAAATACTGCTGATACTGATCAAATCTAAGCAATGCTTAAACATGATCTTTGGAATATGCTTTGTCATCATGTACATTAGATTTTCATTTATGGAAATCTTCTCTACCATAACAGGACCCTGAGAAACCACGTCCTGAATAAAATGAAACCTGATATCAATGTGCTTCATCCGCTCGTGGAACATCTGATTTTTGGTCAGATGTATGGCACTTTGGCTATCGTAGTAAACAGTGCTAGACTCCTGCTTCAATCTCAAATCACCAACCAAGCCCTTAAACCAAATGGCTTCCTTCACTGCTTCGGTCGCCGCTGTGTACTCAACTTCTGTAGTAGACAAGGCAACAATAGTCTGAAGAGTAGCCTTCCAACTGATCACACAACTCAAAAAAGTGAAGATATATTCTGTCAAAGATCTACTCCTATCCAAATCTCCAGTGTAGTCTGAATCCACATATCCAATAACCCTACCATTCGCATTACTTCCTCAATGGTAGACTAAACCAGTATCCGTAGTACCTCTCAGATATCGAAATATCCATTTCACTGCCCGCCAATGAGCTTTCCCAGGATTACCCATATACCTGCTAACCACACTGACTGCATGAGAAATATCCGGTCTCATACAAACCATAGCATACATGAGACTGCCCATTGCACTAGCATATGGAACACACGCCATGTGCTCCACCTTCTCCTGGGTCTGTGGGGAATTAGTTGCTGAAAGCTTAAAGTGTGGCGCCAAAGGAGTAGTCACAGGTTTAGAGTTTTTTCATACCAAAGCGCTGCAGTACTCGCTCAATGTATTTTTTCTGGGACAAGTACAAAATTCATGCATGTCTATCCCTCTGAATCTCCATCTCTAATATCCTCTTTGTTGCACCCAAGTCTTTCATCTCAAATTCACTTTTCAACTGCTCTTTTAAACCGTTGACATCTGACATCGATTTTGCAGCAATCAACATGTCATCAACATACAACATCAAGTATATATGAGAACCGTTTGTGAGCCTCTGGTGATACACACAACTGTCATAGGCACTCCTGGTGTAACCTCTCTCTGCCATGAAAGTGTCAAACCGCTTATACCACTGCCTTGGAGATTGCTTTAATCCATACAAGGATTTCTTCAACAAGCAAACATGATGTTCGTTATCTTGGATCACGAATCCCTCTGGTTGACGCATGAATATCTGCTCTTCTAACTCACCGTGTAGAAAAGTTGTCTTGACATCCAGCTATTCTAACTCCAAGTCATATAGAGCAACCATAGAAAGTAACACTCTTATCGAAGTATGTTTTACTACAGGAGAAAATATTTTATTGTAATACCTTCTCTTTGAGTAAAACCCTTAGCTACCAAGCGTGCTTTATACCTTGCATCTTCCGTTCTAGGAATTCCCTCATTTTTCTTGTAGACCCATTTGCAACCAACAATCTTCAGGCTCATAGGCGGTTTCACCAATTCCCACGTTTGATTTTTGTAAAGAGATTCCATCTCCTCACTCATAGCAACTGTCCACTGCGCTGATTCCGTGCTCTTGATGGCCTCTTTGTATGTAACAGGCTTTTCAACCTCAATACTCTCTGCCACACTACGAGCATAAGCAACCATATCCGCATATCCATACTTTTGAAGAGGTAATTTCTCTTCACAGTCTGTTTCTGGCAATGTTATACTGTTGTTCTTGAGATTCTTCATTCTGCTCGATAAAATAAGAACCATCATTATCATCTGTAGGAATTATAGGTAAAGAATCTAGAGCTCGAACCTCTAGCTCCACCTTCTCCCTGACACCATGGTCTTTTCTTACATCAATCAACTCCTTTTTCTTCGAAAGCATTGAAGACTCATCAAAGGTCACATCTCTGCTAATTAGGAACCTGGATCACTTAGAATCAGGACACCACAACCGTTACCCTTTTACCCCATTTGCATAGCCTAAGAAAATGCACTTCTTTGCTCTCGGCTCAAGTTTACGATCATTAACATGAGCATAAGCAGGACAACCAAATATCCTCAAATTTTTATAATTAGCATGCTTACCAGACCAAAGTTCTTAAGGAGTCTTGTAATCAATTGCAGTCGATGGAGACCTATTTGTCAAATATGCAGCTGTGTTAATAGCTTCTGCCCAAAATTCCTTTAATAACCTGGCATTCAAAAGCATACATCGAGCCCTATCAAGAAGAGTCCTATTCATCCGTTCTACAACCCCATTTTGCTGTGGCATTTTTCTAACAGTGCGATGCCTTACTGTGCCTTCATTCTTGCAGAACTTAGTAAACTCATCCAAGCAGAATTCCATGCCATTGTCTGTCCTCAACCATTTAATATCTTTTCCGATTTGTTTTTCAATCATTATCTTAAACTGCTTCCAATGAACAAAGACATCAGTTTTTTTTTTCAAGATGTACACCCCGACCTTTCTTGAGAAGTCATCAATAAAGGTCAACATATATCTGCCACCACTCTTAAAAAGAGCCGTGGAAGGACCCCAAAGATCTGAATGGATATAATCCACCGCACCTTTGGTGGTACGAACAACCTAACTGAATTTCACCCTACACTGTTTCCCAAAGACACACAATGCTCACAAAAATCTAGCTTCCCAATTTTCTTGCTTCCCAGCAAACCTTGTTTGCTTAGCACATCCATATCTCTCTCACTCATATGCCCAAGACGCATATGCCAAAGCTTGGTAGTGTCATAATCTATATCAGAAGATGAAGCTGTTGTTGCTGCTGCTCCTGTAACTGTGCTACCCTGTAACAAATATAGACTATTTTGTTTCAACCTTTTCAGCACAACAAGAGTACCCTTCATTATCCTCATAACTCCACCTGCAGCCCGATAACTACAACCATTAGAGTCGAGCATACCCAAAGAAATCAAAATTTTTCTTAGCTCTGGAACGTGCCTGACATCAATCAAAGTTCTCACAATACCATCATGCATCCTAATCTGAATTGAACCTATCCCAACCATCTTACAGGCGACATCGTTTCCCATAAGGACTTTACCACCATCAAATGAGCGATAAGTGGCAAACCATTCCCTATTGAGACACATATGATAGGAGCAACCCGTATCAAGAATCCACCCTCTTTCTGAGAACTGATAGTAACTGAGAGAACAACTACACCATTAGAATTATCTTCTGCTATTCCAGCATCAACCGTCTTGGATTTATCTTTTTTCTTCCCTTTACGCTCAGGACAATCATTTCTGTAATGCCCTTCTTTATGACAGTGATAGCACTTCAATTTTCTGGTCTTTGACTGAGACCTCGATCTTCCTTTATTTCTAGACCTAGCATGGTCATTGCTTCGACCTCGAGCCATCAAACCATCACCATGTTCTTCACCCCTATTTTCTAAAACCCTCTTCTTTAATTCCTGAGAATTTATCACAGCCTCAACCTCCTCCATGGTGATACTGTCCTTCCCATATAATAAGGCAGTAACAAGATGTTAATATGATGGAGGTAAAGAACACAGCAACAGTAAAGCTTTATCCTCATCTTCTATCTTGATATGAATATTTTGCAGGTCTAAATTTACCTTTGTATATTCATCAAGATGATCACTGATCGATGTACCTTCTTTCATCCGAAGAGTATACAACCGTTGCTTTAAATGCAAGCAATTTGTTAGAGACTTCGTCATGTATAAGCCCTCAAATTTCAGCCATACTCCAACCGCAGTTGTTTCCTGAGAAACCTTTCGCAACACGTTGTCGGCTAAACACAGCAACAGGGCACTGTGGGCTCTCTCCAACATGTCTTCTTTTTCATCATCAGACATCGTATCATGAAGCCCTTGTTTCCCCTTTAACGTTTTCAAGAACCCTTACTGAATTAAAACGAACACGCATCTTCATCCTCCATAAACTGAAATCGTTTAATCCATCAAACTTCTCCAAATCATACTTCGTCAAAGTATTTGGCGCCATTGCAAGGTGCTTTCAATCTACCACTGAACTTCAGCTTTGATACCACTTGTAAAGGAATATACTAGATTTCGCACCAACTAATAAAGAAGAAAATTGAAAACAATAACAGAAAATAGAGACACAAGATTTACGTGGTTCGGCAAAAGCCTACTCCACGTTGGTAGCAGCGATTTCACTATATTATTCACTGGAGATTACAGACCTTTGTCTCTCTCAACAAACCCTCTCAAGGAATGACTCCTCTCTTTTTCAAAAAGACTTTTCCTACTCAAAGAAAGATTCTTCTCTCTTTTCTCTTGTGCCTTAAAACACAATACAAGACAACATATATATACTTAGAGATAAGTAGTGAGTTTCTCTAAATAACCGATGTGGGACAAGACTTGTATACTTAGGTCTAAGTCACAATCTTCTTTGAATAACCGATGTGGAACACCCACATATTATCACAAGTTGTTTGGATAGAAGTTTTTGACTTTGAGTTTTCTCTTTTATCATTTCCTTTTCTTGTTTTTTCCTCCGTATATATTTTTTTTCTACTTCACCAGAGCACCTACACCAACCACCACCACATTCAAACTCACAACAGCACCAACATCAATCCCCCTATTCCTTTTATCTCGTATATGATAGAGTCATATTTCCTCTTCCATAGGTAATGCCTTGAAGTCTTAATCCAAGAGAAAAGTGAAGGAAAATCATTGCTAAAAGTATTTGCGAATTAAAAAAAAAAAAGAAGTCTAATTCATGGCCACCAAAAATTGTCTAAAAAATTATTTCGATAGGTCGTTATTAACATGAAAGTACCACACAACAAGTTTTAGCAATAGATGTTGAAATTACATGTCAATAACTCATTCTTATGTACATCAAAATAAGAATTACAGCGTTTGGCTTCACTGAGGTCTTATCCAGATAATTCTCCTTACTTAAAAATTGAACATGTTTTTTGAAAATTGGTATGTGGAAATTGGAATGTGCATGCATGATTTCTATGGTATTGTCTAAAAAGCAAAGCAGTGCATCATCATTTGACGAATGGTTACGGTGATGATCCTCCTAACCTAACTTTTTTCATTCTATGCCTACTCCGAAATCCCATTAGGCATCTACGTGAGTTTTCCATTATTACCATTTTCTACTAATTTGATGATGATGACTAGCCAATTTGCAAATCGGAGGATGGTTCGAAATTATCGGGATGATAGGCATTCAATGGTGGAGAACCATACTTACATAAATGATATGCGCTGCAACCAGTCCACGTCCTTAAAGTATTTATTTAAGTACACTCGCAAGACACAAAAAAGTGAAATCAAAATTGTTGTGCAAAATATAGTGAAAGAAAATTTGACAGGATACAACCTAAGTTCAGAAGTTAACGAGACTACATTGCCTATAAACATTAATGTTAGCTAAGTTGGAGGTACGAGTGTTTTTGTGAGTTATGATTTTTCACTACTCATAAAGCTTTTTCGTTATATATGTCAAATGTTTGTCATTAAAAATGGATGTAAGTAAGGCGAAAAGTATATACCATTTAGTTTAAGTTGGCATTTGAGAAGTACATATATCTCTATCTTAAATTGATGAAACACCTTTGTATTAACAAGATGTCCAACAGGCTAAATACCTTAGTGCTGCAGGATTTTAGATCTCACTATGATGGAAGACTTTTGAATTGACCGAAAAATAGGGGAGGAGTTTTTGAAAAAATTTAGCAAGTTGTTGTTTCATGATTATTGCATCGAGTTATTTTTCGGTATCTAATGTCATATACGTGTTTCAGCGAGCAAAATTTATTGACTTGTCAGTATCCTCACATGACAGCTGCTTAGCAAACTATATATTGAATTACGTCCGTATTCTCCGTTAATTATTTACTTGATTCCACAATGATGCATACTCACTTTTTTAACTGTGAACCATCTAAAACATTGATATTCACGTGTATCGCATGTGTACTCAACTAGTTGCTTCTAAATTAACAACTATTAAAAAATAAAATCTTAAATGTATACTAGAGAGCTGAGAATTCCAGTGAAAAACTCGGCTTTATATAGTTATATCACCACAAGAAAATCTACTTTTAGCGACGGAATTTTCCGTCGCTAAAAGTGGATATTCCGTCGGTAAAACTTTTAGCGACGGACAGTCCGTCGCTAAAAGTCCGTTGGTATAAACCCCGTTACTAAAAGATTAGCGACGGAATTTGATAGTCCGTCGGTAAAAAGTTTACTTTTACCGACGGAATTATATGCCTTTACCGACAGAATATTCCGTCGGTAAAGATATTTTCTGTAATTTCTTTTTTTTTTAATTTTTTTTATAAAAATGACAAAAAGATTATTAGCGACGAATTTGTCGTCGCTAAAAGTTCGTCACTATAACCAGACATTTAGCGATAGAATTCCGTCGTTAAAAGTTTAAAATCCGTCGCTAATTACAAACATGTCATTGAAAAAAAAACCTTTTAGCGGCGTATTTTCGTCACAAAAAACCACATCCATTTGTTTGAAATACATTTAGCGACGAAGTTTTGTCACTAAATATCAGTAAGCAAAATTAAAAAAAAAGAGCTATTTTTTAATCCATAGACAATTAATCCTAGTTAACAAATCTATCAACAATATCATGCTTATTTAAGCTAGCATTCTTTCTTTACCAAATTTCAAGCAATACAACTAAAATTGAAATTATACACCACCAACTAAAACTCAATACTCAACAACAAAATTAGATATTCAACGAGTAGAATACATCATATCGTACGAATCCCAAAACAAAATTACAAGTTATAATAGGAACTTTTGGTAGCTCCCTGCGAGTAATACAATAAAGCATGTGGCTGAGGAACATTGCTGTAAGATCTCTGGCTTGAATGTGGTGCCAAAAAAAATCTGCAAGAAATGGAGAGGAAGAAAAATGCACTAACTGTGAAACCTCAGTAAAAAAGCCAAGCCATTCATCCTTGTCCTCAACATAATTTTTGGTTGACTCAACCCCTGCATCTATACCTACAGCAGCCATACCATAACTGTCACCTTGGAGGACTTCACCTTAGAATACAAATATATAACTGAAACACAATTCACTCTTGACAAGAGTATTATCGAACAAACAAGTATGCTTGCACAACTTTGGCAGATATGCTAGCACAACAAATTTTCCAGTTTGTTCTAATTAGTACAGCAATCAAGCTAGTGAAAACCAAAAAAAAAATGAACAGGGTAAGCAGAGCATTAACTTTTGAAAGAACATAGTACTGAGATTCCAAAATATTCATCTGGAAGCCAAAAACTCCAACTCACTCCATACTTTTCCACATCAATTAATTAGGGAGTCAATGAAAACGAGACCTTCCCCAAACACCCGTAATGCTGAGAGCCTTGTGCACTAGGACCACCCCAAAATGAGATGACTACAGGAAGAAAAGAAGAAGCAATCACACATACCCCAGCACACGGTTGCTTTTGCAATTAAAATCCCATGTCTGCAAAAAATGCATGTACCCATGTGCCAGGCCCCTAAGAATTACCTATGTGTATCTTCCTACATAAGAGATCAAGGAAATTAAAGCAAATGTGAAGAAAAATCAATACTGAAATTGAACCTCGTAGAAAGCTCCGATACCCTCATTTTTCAGCATGGTCCTCGTCACTTGGCCTGCTGATCCCTGACCCAATTGAATCCTCACCTGTAATTGACAAAAGAACCAATTAAGTTATCACAAATAACCTCAAAGCAAGAACCTCATTACAACACAACTTAACTAATCCAAATTCAAAGCTTTTGATAAACGATAAACCCATTTGCTCTTAAGACCTAATGAGGACATTGAAGATTTCATCATTCAGCTCAAAATTAAACCCAGAAAACAGAAAACAATTATTTAAACCTCTTAACGGCTATAACTAATTCCAAAATTACAACTAAAATATGAAATAAGTGACTTAAGAAATCAACAATATCCTATTTGAACCAAGATCCAAACATCCTAACAGAAGTCAATTTAGAGCACAAAAATGAAGCAATGTAACCCACCGAAGTTCAATTCTAAAACTCCTAACAGTAAAATACAAAACACAAAGCTAACAAAAGTGAAAGCCCATTTGATAAAAGATCCACACCCCTTCAGAGATGGCATTACAAAGCACAGAAATTGAAAACTTCAACTCCTCAAAGCTACACTTATATTAGCAAACCATAAAGCTCAATAGTCAACAAAGAATAACCACTAACTGTTCCAAAACTATTACTACATTATGAAACAGCTCAAAGAACTAACAAAACCCATTTGAACCAAGATGGAAACGTCCTCAAACATATCTTTTTCAGCAAAAAAATGAAGCAATTCAACCCACCAAGCCCACATCAAAATATCCTAACATCAAAAGGGAAACAAAAAGCGCAAGATTTAACTTTAATGAGAAACCCATTTGAGTAAAGATCCAAAGTCCAAACCCCTTCGAAGATGGAATTATAAGCACAGAAAACCATAAACTTCAACCCCTCAAAGCTACACTAAATACTAGCAAAACATAAAGTTCAAGATTCAACAACAACAAAAAAAAACATCGGATCCAAGATCTGAAAGCCTTCAAAGGATGTCAACACTAGTAAAATGACAAGGGTAAAACAGTAGAAGAACAAAAGGATTGTAAAAAAAGGGGATCTTAAAAGGGGGTTCTTAAACCTTGATCATCTCGATGGGCTGGATCATGACGCAGGTGGTGAGCATGCCGGAGGCTCCCCATTGACGAACGGCTTCACTGTGGGCCACACTCCGGCCGGCTTTGCCTTCTCCTCTCCCATTGCGTTTACACAAAAAAACCGGGCATGCGAAGAGAGAGAGAGAAGGGAGGAAAAGGAGGGCGTGGGCGTTCACACAAGGAAAGAATACGGGCAGAAGGAAAAGAAGGCGTGTACGTGGTCGGCATAATGGGTGACGGCCGACGGTCGGCTACGTGAGAGAAAGAAGAAGAAGAAGAAGAAGAAGAGGGGGTTGGGAAGGGGAGAAAGAAATGAGCGGCGGGGAGATGACAACAAACTAGGGTTTGCTTATTTATATATAGTCTTTAGCGAAAAATAAAAAAAGAAATTAAAATAAAAAATTCAAAAAAAGGGAGAAAATCCGTCGGTAAAGACATTTACCGACGGAATATTCCGTCGGTAAAGGTCTTTAGCGACGGATTTTACCGACGGACAAATCCGTCACTAAAACTAGGTTTTTTCCGACGGATTTTTATCGACGGAAAATCCGTCTGTAAAAGTGACTTTCAGCGACGGATTTTGTTCCGTCGCTAAAAGTCCGTCGGAAAAAGCTGTTTTTCTTGTAGTGTATGTATACTAGCCCAGTAACCAGAGCCAAGATCGGTTTAGTTCATGATATGGTTGTATAAGATTAAGTTCGGTTTTGTTTAGACACCCTTTGTTGCGTAAAAGATCCTTGTTACATCTATGTTTGTAATGCAAAGAATAGGATGCTTGTTTCAAGCTTGAAGTTCCAAGTATCACCTTTCAACTAATTTAAGTAACTAAGGAACACTCAATTAAGAAACTTATTTCCAACAGAGTAAGGAAAATATAAGAATAAGATTTTAGTATGAGATCGAATATAAGTAAATTAAATAAGAAACTTAGTACTAAGAATCTTATTTCCATCAGAGTTGTGACGTATAAGAATAAGATAAAAGAATTAGGGAGATATCTCGTCAGTTGTATGCCAAAGGGCAAATGCACGTTTATTATCTAAGAACATGTCCATTATAAGATCAATCTTACACATAAGGCAATTGAATAATCTTTCCTCTTTAGGAGTTAACATCTATGCCTGCGAAATCTTCTCCCTGTTCATTTCGTGTAAAAGTCCAAATATCATTACAACACACGTCTTCTCGAGTTGGGCACCAATTGTCGCAATTTAAACGTATTATGCCATCAAGTACGAATTGTGATTTAAGGAGTGAGGCACTATCATATCCCATATCAAAACACTGAATAAAGGTAGCAATCTCCTCTTTGTTGGTCTTTGTTCCATTCAAAATAGAGATTACTTCTATTGCATATTTTGCATCAATGTATCCAGTATTAGCAATAGTTGTAGTTTTCCAATGCTAATTGTAAATATGTCTAGTGTTGGTGCTTTGAAATAAGTTTGTATTGCTATTCTTGTGCCTAAATATGTATGTCCTATTTCTTCTAACCGTGAAAGTATCTGCTAAGATATTAGTCTTTTCTCATTGGGCCACTCTGAATTTCCAATGTTAGCATCACATATAATTTCGTAGTAGTCGCTCAAACGTCTGGATTGCAGGTCCAACGCATGCTAAAAAGGTCTAGACACGATACTTTTGAAATCTTGACCATAATATCCTTGATTAACTCTGTTGGCAAATAAGTGAGTACACGTAGCTGATTGATCTTGATGTCATTGTCAACCTACATGAAACACGTAATTTTTTATTAGTTCTAGGTGCATTAGTTTATACTATTCATGATGTTAGCTAGCGACGTTGAAGTTCAGGCTCAATGCAATTCTTGCCAAAATTTTATATTGTTTGTTATAGTCAATTAAGGGCAAATATAGAATCCTTGCCAATGAAAGATAATCTTGCATATGTAATGATTTTAAGTTCACTGAAGGTGACGAATGCTTCCAGTTGCAGTTGTTGCAACAATACATCATTAAATCCTAATCCCAAAATGTAACGCAAGGCCCAATGTCTCCTTTTCCTTTAAAAGTATTATGTCTCTCTAACTATGCCTCAACAGATCTCGGATTGATCGATCAGATCTCTTTTTTTTATATTTAAAATACCAACTCCTCTTTCAGAATATTGAGCCTAAAATTGTGTAATGTGCGAGTTACCTCTCCTTTACATAAAAAGGAAAAGTGAATAATTGAGTTGAAACTTAAAAGTGCCTGAAAATAGCCAACCAAATCACTCTGTCGAGCTACTGAAATGATTTTATGGCAACATACGTGAATAATTTCTTGATTATTCTAGACGGAAAGTGAGTCCTTGGTGGGAAAGGACGGTACTTAAATCCCCATAAGACATTATTAGACTATAAAATTAATGCAAGTAAAGTAAAACGACTAAGCAAATCTCTTCAGCAAAGTTCCACTTCTTTTTGGCATAAGGTAGGAGTTTAAGAAAATTGCATAGATCTAATCACCAAAGGGTAAACGTATATAAAGTATCTCCTTATCGGTCTATGTAATTGCTGCTTAAATTTCACGTAAAAGAAAAGTGAAAGTTCCTTCATTGCGTATGTCTAGTTGTCCAAAATTACCTTATTTTTCCTTGGTCTTCTTGATTCTCTTCTTTCTGGAACTTTAGCTTGTTGTTTCACTATTGGAACATGCTCGCGTTCTTCATCCTCAGTCATCTTCTAAATGTGATGCATTGCATTAGGTTCCATTGCACTTTGCCCAGCTTGATTGTTATTTTTGAGGCGCTTTCTTTGGGTAGTTCTATCAGAATTCTGAACCTTTTGGGAGTCATCTTTTGCACCACAATTTTTGGAAACCTGCATATGTTAAATGCACGATTTCAATTCTATGTATTAGGAAATTATTGTGGGATTCTATGCGTTACAGAGTTTGTTGAGCTAATCGGGGATTTTTAGTACCTGCATAGTTGTAACCAAATGGGCACTTTCGTCCACAATATCTATATCCTCGAAGACTCGGTTTACAGTGTAGTCTTCATAACCCTTATCGATGTTGAATTGCGTTTTCTAGACTTAGAAGATGAAGGTCCTACCAACAATGTTCTTCACAACTTTTGGAATTTCTCGTAGATTTTGTTCCTGAAATAGCGTATGTAGTTTTAGGTTCTTGTAAATCTCATAGTAGAGGGGAGGCTTATTTTGCTGATGTCATAGAGATATTTCATAATAACTATCAATGCATTGTGATCAAAATTTACCTCTTTTTGTTCATCAATGAGTTAATGTGCTGGCATTTGTAGCATCCTTTCTGCAGTTGAAAATGACGAATGTTGTAGTCCCCATAACATGCTTTACTTGCACCTGCGGTCTATACCAACGCATAATTGTATTGCAACATTAATTGCTTGCCTTCATTGAATGTAAAAGAATTTTTGATAATTGTCCATTTTTTCCCTCGAGTGCCAAGTGCAAAATATGTTACAGCCCGATAGATCTCGTACCTGACCTGCTTGCCTTTGAACTGGTATCTTGGCCAAATGTTTGTATTTTTTACGGTACAATGTATCTTGAAAGGGCTTTAGTTTTTTACTGTATTAGCATGCTGAGTAATACAAGCTGTTTACATCTTGGAATTGCAGTATCATGGCATTACAGGTACAAATCTTTTCCTATACAAATGCAGCAAAGCATAAACATAATAATGTATAGAGTACTTCAAATGTAAGGTGTGCAAAGTAGTTTTAGGAGTCATGCGAGATTGAAGTACCTTTCGTCCATCTTCAAACTTCTTATTAAGGATATGGTTGATAGTCAATCTATTGGTGAGCTTTATTTCTTCTATGGTTGCCTGGTTGGTTTTGTTGGGGTTGTTACCATTTCAATCTCAAAATTCTGGTCCATTGCATTGTGCATCCTTTCTCTAAGGTCGTTGGCCTCCTTTATGTTGAGATTGGCATAAATCTTCATTCAACCTGTGGAAGTTAGGTGCATGTTTTCCTTCTTCTTTTTTTCCCCCCGACATGAACATAAGATCCAATTGTAGGCAAATCAGAATAAGGGAACAAAAGAACTGTTACATGTAAAGCAAAAAATAAGAGTGAAAGACGCCTAACCATTTAATTCTTCGACCGTACAACCACAGACAATAAGTACTATTTCAGTGGTTGTTTGCTTGTTTAGAATATTTTCAAATTCCAAATCTTGGCCCTATCATGCCAGTCACTAATAATACATTTGTATATAGCTATGGCGAATGTTCTAATGTACATACCCTGTCTAAGAGAGATTTCATTACCTTTTGTTTGTCAAGATGATATCCTTCTTGAAAAGCGGTTTGGTCCTCCCAGGCTTTATGCCAAAATCTTCAATGTCAAAGACATTTGATAGAATGCCGACAATTGATAGAATGTCAATGACATCTAGATAGAATGCAGGGAAAAAGAATTATATGCAACTACTCTAATACAATTTAATATGGGAAAGAAGTCTAATTGAGTCCTTTTAGTTTTTTTACTTGTAACTTTGTAAGGTATGTGATATCATTCGCTCTTTTGTGTAGGCCATCATAGTTTATAAGTCTAAAGTTATGCTGAGGCATTGATTTGACATCTTGCTTGAGGTGTTATATTTTAGTTGCATGGAACAAAATGATCATTGTATCCTGCTTTGGTAATGGCCCGTACGTTCCCTTTGCCTCTACGATCTTGAAGTTGGAAATTATGTAGAGGTAACAATTGTGGTAAGAATTTTCACCTCTGGTTGTTTCGCAATAATCCATCTGTAGATTTCCCTGGAATCATATAATTATAGTCACTACTATTTCATTAGGAATTATATCTATTTTAGTTTTTATATTTCATGACTGAATACGATATGTCATACTTATCTCCTCGTCAAGCAATATCATGTTAGATTGTAAATCTCTTTTATGCTTGGGTATACTCTATCCCAAATCTGCATCACCCTAACTTTGATAGTCCAGTCATCTCTGTCAGCTTTTACCTTAGAGAGTTTGGTGCATTCTGCCACCATTTGCTCTCCTTCCATAGTACAACTTAGCGTTATCCATAATAACCAAATTGAGGAAGAATGTAAAGAATAACAATAATGCATATAACTTGTTGAAATTGAATAGAACAAAGGGTAAAGACATAATAATGATTTATGGCTGCAATGTATCCTTTGTCTTAGCTAACCCCATGATTTAATTAGCACTTACAGTAAAAAAAACTTGGTAAATTTCCAGATTGTAAACAGAGTACTAACACTGAGAAAGAGAGATCCATAAGTACTTAAGGTTTCTTATGAGATTGCGTGCGTCCTTGTGCGTGTGCGTGTGTGTGTGTGTGCGTGTGCGCGTGTGTGTGTGTGTGTGTGAGAGAGAGAGAGAGAGAGAGAGAGAGAGAGAGAGAGAGAGATTATAAGATTATGTTTTTCTTTAGGTGGTAGTGTATATTTGCCTTCCTGTAATTATGAAAGATGAACAGAGGATCTGATTAAATAAAGACAACACCTGAGAGCTGCTGCGATGATTGAAAATATTTTGATGTGAGTATTTTTGGGGCATATGTGATGCTTTTATAGTTTATCTCAGACTACTACGTATCCGACAATATCTGCAATTGTCTTGTAAAAAGGTAATCTATTAAGTTCTATTAGTCATACGTAAACATATTAAAACCTAATATTTTTTAAATGAGATCTTTATATGTGTATTTGATTTATTTCGCATGATTTAATCAGGCCTAAATTACTTATTAGCATTACGTATTACTATAAACTAATTCTAAACACTCTAAAAATCCACTAACTAATATACTAACCTATTAGAACTTAACTTTTGAGGTTAGTTCAAGTTTACATAGTATTCTGGTCCTGTCTTTTGTCATATTTGTTTAGTAATCCTCATGTATACTAAAAACTGATTCTAAGCAGTTCCTTATTCAACATATCTAGAATTTTCTTATAAAAAGGTAATCTCTCTTAGTATGAGATTAGAATTCTATTCGGAACAGTTAAGTTCTTTAAGTCATATGGCAAGCATTTTATAAACCTGATATTTCTTTACTGAGATCTTTATATATATGTATGATTAATTTTGCTTAAATTAATATGAATATTCTGGCGTTACTGTTGTCATATTTGTTTAGTAAGCCTCATCTAACTTAAAAACTAATTCTAGGGAATCTAAAAGTGTACTAACTTCTGATCTATTAGTACTCAACTTTGCTATTGTGTGTCTAAAATCCTGCTATTAGGAAAACCAAAACTCATGAAACTAAAGAAAATGAAAATCACATAGGGAATAAATTAATAACATGTATGATTAATTTAAATTAACGTCTTGATTGGAGATTTGTTGTACATAATCAATAAATTCACAAGAATAAAAAGAACTGAACTGTATGGTGTACATATAATCAATAAATTCACAAGAATAAAAAGGACTGTCTATGTTAGATACAAAAATCCTTGGCCATTTTATACTTGTGACTCAATGTTGCAAAAAGCACCTGAACACTACTCCTAATCAAGAAGGAAAAGTAAATGTTATTTAGAACTTAGCAATTTAGAACCAATAATTGCTAGCTCGAGCAAAGTTAACTATTCTTTGATTGTTGACATGAGAAGGTTCGCTTACTGGAACAGGCGTTCCTCGAGCTAACTGTCGAACATCCTTTACATGCAGCCTTTTTCGGTAGTTGTTAATAGGACTAACTATAAGCTCTAATATCCTCTTTCCATTCTTCTGAACACACGTATTTTTTTTTCAATCTGCTCAATGAATTGCATATCTTACCATCATCCAAAGCTTTTTCCAGCTTGAACCAGACTTTAATATGAATTACAAATTCCTGCAATAACTGGTAAAAGGTAATAATAACTTTCCACCGATTGTGCCTAAGAATATCAATCCTATGAGCACGAGCTTCCCTATATTGTTTTCTAGCACCCAATAAAGTAGGCATTGAATTCAATGCTGGCTGATGTTGTTGTATTATCAGCCATAACAGTTCAGAAAATTCGATGACTCCTAATCAAGAAGAAAAACTAGACGTTATTTAGAACTTGGTGATATAGAACCAATAATTGCTACCTTGAGCAACGTCTACTACTCTTTGATCATTGACACAAAAACGTTCGCTTGCAAGAAGAGGCTCTGCTCGAGCTAACCGGCAAACATCTGTTACATGTAGTCGTTTTGGGTGGTCCTTAGTAGGACTAACTATAGGCTCTAATCCCCTTTTTTCATTCTGCTGAACACACCTCTTTTTTGCTGAATTTCCAACATTTTCTTTAACAAACTTTGGTTCTTCTCTTCCCCTCTTTTGAGCAGTCTAAAATCCACAAATATCCATCTCTTTTTCTGTACTAATTTCTAACCCAAAGAAAGCAACTTCAATTATATCCCACACTTGTGTAATTATAATACAATCTTAACTTTCATATCAAACTCATCACAATATGGTTATAAACAATGACAACCAAGTATAAAACATAAGGAGAAAAGGTAGATCTAACGACGCCATTAGTGTGCGCAGTTGAATTGCATGTCTACTGATAAAAAAGAAAGAAGAAGTCAAAAAGTATTGACTACTTAAGATTTAAACAACCATTAACTTTATAAATCTTAGCTTGAAGGGGGTTTAGTTGTTCAAAGAGGAAGCTGGTTCAATTCTGCAAGCATCTTTATTACAAACTCACATCAATTATGGAAGTAACCAAGCAAAACCATCATGTTCTTCCTATGACTGTCAATGTTAGATACCAAAATCCATGAATGGAAATCAACCAACTCATCAAGTAACCATCAACTTACAAAGCACAACGTTAGAAAAAAAAAAAAAAAACAAATTCAGGAAGCTTGATTCAAACCAAAAGCAATCTCGTATAGATTGCTTTGAGCAATCCATTCAATAAAACAATCTATTCATGGATTCACTTCCAATTTTCTTGTACAAACCATAACATCAATTCATGCATGCGCTTGTCTTTTTTGCTTAAAGGAGACGGTTACCGGGTATAGAAAAGGCAAAGGTGCTGCGGGGGAAGAGAACATTGATGGATTGAAGGAGCCTTCTAAGTTGAATAGTATCTAGGCAGCTAAACACACTGGGGAGGGCTGTTTTTGTGGGTTTCATAGAGTGGTGTTGTTTGCTAAATTTGCACTCAATCACTCCTTACACCAAGCTGCTTCCTCCATAATAATGCTAGATATGGTGGAAACAATTGGTGAGTGTATTCTCCATCACCAGTGCAATAATTCCAGTATCTTTTTTTGTATATTCTGTATTAAGAGAATGAGCACAATCAATTCATGGTAGTATTGGTCTAAAGCAATGATTAGGTACTTCCCCTAGTTCCAGTCAATAAGCAACGTAAGTACCACAGGCCATGATGCTGCTTTCTATTAGCCAAAAAATAGGATGGCGCGGTCTGGGGTTTAACTCTCTCTAATTGTCAACCCACCCCCTTTTGTCTTATGAACCAAATGCGGAAGCCACGATGAGTGATTGAGTGCCATGACGACGCTTCCTGCAAGTGCATCTACCGTCTCCCTTTTACCAATTTCAGTTCTTTCACAACCCTTACTGCAGTTAAAGAGGTAAAAGACTATCTATAGACGTAAATTCTGTGAGAATTGTCACCATGGGAACATGACTACACCATGTTAAATTTCACAAAAAGCTACCATCAATTTACAAAGCATAGCGTTAGAAAAAATCACAAGTTCAGGAAGATTGCTTCAAACCAAAAGCAATCTGGTATAGATTGCTTTGAACAATCCATTCAAAAAGGCAACATATTCATGCATTCACTTCCAATTATCCGGTACAAACCATAACATCAAGCAGAGAGCACCGAATAAAAGGAGGGAGATAGAAGAAGCAAAATAGAGTCGATTTGGAGCAAAACAGAGGGAGGGAGATTGAGGGAGCAAAACAGAGCAATAGCGATTGGCAGGAATACGGAGAGACTTGAGGCAATATAATCCTATTTGGACATTACAACATAATCTGAGGGATGATGTGTCGTTTTGTGATGATGTGGTTAAAAACGGTGATGATGTATAGTTAAAATATGTGATTATGTGTCGTACAAAGAAGCTAACATTACAACACCACTCTATCAAACCATTCATTATTGTTGATTCTTTATTTCATAACATAATAAATCAATATTTAAACCATAAAAATACCTAAAACCCAAAATCTCTAATTAATCGATTCTCTTATTATTGTTCATTATGTTAGCGTCGCATCCGCAATTGTTACTCTCTTTTAAGTAAACTAGCCCAGTAACCCGAGCCAAGCTCGGGCCGATTTATGAGATATAGTATACCATAAGGTCTTAAATAGTGTACTAATATGTACCACAGATCGTGAGACAAAAAATGTAATAACACTATTAAAAATTATCTTATTTGGCTATAAAAGATAGATAGTGCTACATTGGAGTCACTATATACTTGCTTTCATTAAGTTTTTATTTTAAATTGTCCAGTAATATTTCAAATGAATATTGATTTAGCATTATAGTAGTAAAATAGTCATGCTAGTACTATACACAGTTAAATAACAAATAGGGTTGTGTTGAACTTAAAAAGTCGTGAGGTTATGACGAATTCCTTTTGAATTATAAATATTAGGATAAGGATTACATGCTGTGATCCCAAATGAGAGAGGGGTAAGAGAGAGAGGGATGTAAACCATGGTTACTCTCTCCCTCTCTCTTCCCCTCTCTCTCTCTCTCTCTCTCTCTCTCTTCCCCTTCTCTCATTTGGGATCACATCACCCCTGCTGTAACCCATGGTTACAGCAGAGATCCTGATCCTAAATATTATATATGCGTATAATTTTTGTAACTTCAAAAGTTTTTGAGGTGTTACATGTTTTTTTAATAATTTTTTATATATATCTTTTTCTATTTTTTGTGAAATGTACGTGTGAGGACATTCAATCAGCAAAAACGTGTCCTTTTTTTAAGTACTTTTGAGACATTAATAGTTTAAAATAATACATGATCGATAAGTACATTGATAAAGTATAGTTTAAAAAAGGGGACACTTTAAAATGTTGATTTTGCTTTCCACATATTATAGGTCTACAATTTGTCATAAATTATAGTTCTTACATCTAATAAATGCCTTTAATAGTATTTTTCCATAGACTAGTTGTGATGCACGTGCGTTGCACGTGGGCTATTTTCTATATCGTGGGTTATTTTCTATATAGTGGTCAGATGTTACATATACAGGAGAATATAATTGAAAAAGATAGCATCAAGAGAATGCAAGTAGCCACAACTTCAAGTTTTCAAAGTTCACTTCATTTAGTTTTACTTTTATCTTGTCTTATGTCCGGTGACAAAACAGTATTAGTTATATTTATGACAAATTGATGTCTTTTAATGGAGGGAGGAGAAAGAAGTCATTAGTCTAATAAATTAGATACATCAAATAGTTTCTTTCAGTTACCTCTCTTATTTAAAAGTATGTCAATAATAAAATATCAATTATACAATGTACTTTTTGTTTTCTCAATATAAACACTATAATTTGCATTGATATAATTGTTGCGAAATATGTATATTTGAAGGCCTTCATCTAGTAATCCATATTCTGTCGATGTCGAACTTGGCAAAAATTCAAAACCTTATTAATCTGATAGAAAAGGGCATCCCATTTAGCGACGAAACGATTAACAGGAGAAAATATTCTTGGGAATAGAATCAACCGACACAAATTTAACTAATTCGACATTAATTTTGGACAGCAAACTATCTTGTTGAAGGCAGATAGTATCAATTACATTTGAAACTCAAATCAAAATTTATTTGCAACTCTAGTACAAAAGTTTCTTCAATGCCATCCTTGTCATTGAGATTTGACGTAAGAAGTTTGTGAGTCATAATTTCTCAAGTATCAAAATTTTCTCCTCCCCATCTTTGAGTTTTCACTCAAACTCTTGTCTAAATCTCCCGATTGCCATACAAGCAATTGGCATAGCTTGGAGTGCAGCAGCACGTACCCTTTTTCCCCTTTCCAATGCCATTGTACTAATCCTCGTTGTCATTATTCTCGTCAAAAATCTCTCAGGCCTCCACTCTTTAGGATGCTCCCACACTTTGTTGTCCATGTTACATATGTATGTGTTTATAGCTATCTATACACATCAATGTAGCAACTCCATAGTTAAACTGGGCGGAAGACGTAAGAAAAAATGGGAAAAAGGTAGGAAGGGAAAAAGTACAACCTCACTTCCAGCAGGGATATATCCTGATAGAGACGGTCCTATTGGATGGAGAGTATTAAAGTCATGCCAAACCAGTATGTTGCATGCAACAAAGTAGTACAGTTAGGTGGCATAGATGTCATGGTTACGAAGAGTATTTGAAGACCATCTTGAACACATATAATTTCAAAATTCATCCTATGTAATTATGGTATAATCATATATCAAAACCAAAGTTACTGAAACTTACATAAAGTAATGAAAAGGAAAGTGAGCACCAGGAAAATGAATCCACACATATATTATAAGAAAAGATCAAAATCATTTAACACCAACAAATGAAACCTAGTATGAAGAAAATTCATCAAAAAGATCCTATAACATCTATTTTTACAACTATAGCAAATGACAGCTACATATATAGATACAACAATCATCAGTTCTGAAGAGAATGTATGTGGAGTAGCAACAATTAATGATCATCTTGAAGTTCCAAACTGATGTCTGATAAAAAAAAAGAGGAAACCTTATTAAGAGCAATGTCAAATGTATAAAGATAGTGTTCCGTATGAGTGTGCTTTTACCTTTAGTTTGTATGCCGTACATGAATTTCACACTACGTTGAAATTTTTGAGAAAGTCTCTTGGTTGTTAGTGTGATATCATGGTCCTGACCTCCTGTAGTAGCACAAAAAACATATTAGGTTTAAGAAGGCTAAAAATAATAATAACCATATGATAGAAAAAAAGTTTCTTTGTTACCCTTTGTTTCCTTTTGATACTTGGACCAGTTTGTTCATCTCCACTCGAAACCTCAATTAGTGCATGCGAGTGAGTTGTATTTTACTTGACAAACTGAATAATGCGAACATTGCACTCATAGGCTGATAAAACAATATTTTTCCAAAACTTATGCTCCTACCTTGTAAAGTGCCCAACATTTGATTCAACTTCAGGACTTCAAGATTAATCATCATCACATTTTTGTGAATATCTTGCCGAAGAATTGGACAGCCGAGCATCACAAAATACATGGTTTGGGGCAAAGTTTGTAGCTAACATTGCTTTAATTGAGAAGAGCTGGTTATAATGCTTCTTTCAATTTGTTGGCGCCCCTCGTTTATGGTGCAACAAAATTTTCTATTAGTTTTGCTACATATTTCTCGGGCTTGATCCGATGCATAACATCTCGGGCATGCACCAGAGAACTTTCTTGTTGCTTGCACAACACTTTCACTATTTTTGGCTGCAATAAGTAAGCAAGATTAAGACGGAAAAATGCTAAAATACGTAGTTCTAGTGGTGTGCAAAGAAAAAAAATGACCAAAAAAACACAAGATTTTTCTTGTGCATTCTGAAGGCTTTCTTTTCCTTGCCATGGTCACCTCTTCGTGTGTAAATTGAATACCTACAAAAGCAAGTCTAGGAAATGAACAAAGGCATTGAGCAGATGGCTTGATTCGAAAGCAGCTTTCAAATAACCAATATGCTCATAATGTATGTAGCAGGCTATACATAATGCTGTTATATATTGCATATCCATAAAGTTGTTAGAAGAAAGTAAATTAAATTAGGAAGCATATGCAGGACAATGTAATGTTTATAGGTGCATCAGGAAAAGTGGATATCTCAACAAACTACCGAGTCCTAGTCTCATCCCTGCCCATGCCAATCATATTGGCTTCATATTACCCCTTCGCAGTACTCTGACTTTTACCGCCCAGTCTCTATCATATGCTTGAAGTTGATTATTAGCACGTTTGATTAAGTCGGAGAATCCACTTTGATATTTGTACAAGCAATTTAGTAACAACATAAATATATAAGTGGAAACCATAAAGATAGACCTACTTTAGACATTTTTCCTATCGGATACTTCAGTAAGAGGTTGATATGTTAAAATCTACTAGGATAGAAGACATATAAATGTTGCATTTGAAATTGCTACTATAATTTGTAGGATAATGCATTATAGTCACCTTCGAGATGATTAGATGCATGGCTTGAAGATCCAACTTCTGATGTGGTCATGGGTAGGGTTTCTTTGATTGTATCTCGCGTGTCCTCGACTTTGAGTGAAACTGATTTTTTCTTGGATTCTTGTACATCAGCGGTATGTACTTTGGCATAACTCTTTGCAGGCCCATGCTTTCATGACTGTCTATCACCTGTATGAGCTTTGTCCAGATTCGAAAGGCATGTTAGTGTACATATAACTCGTTTTTTGGTAAGATATATAAGTGAGCATGACTATTTTGTCGTTTCTTAGACTATGTTTCTACTTTTTGTACCCTGCACTTCAGTTGGGTCTTTCGCTTTAGATGAACTGGGGTGGTCATCTTCTCAAAAGTAGAGATCATGGCTTGCTCAGATAGCTGCTCATCGTCTGATGCTACAACAGTAGAAAGCTTTATTTTCCTTGCCATTGTCACCTCTTCTTCGTAAATTGAATACCTACAAAAGCAAGTCTAGGAAATGAAAAGACGCATTTGGCAAATGGCTTGATTTGAAAGCAGTTTTCAAGTAACCAATATGCTCATAATGTATATGCAGGATATACATAATTCTGTTATTGCATATCTATAAAGCTGTTACAAAAAAGTAAAAATTAAGAAGCATATGCAGGACAAAGCAATGTTTATATGTATATCAGAAAATGTGATATCTCGAAAAACTACAAAGAGTCCGAGTCTCGTCCCTGCCCCCATGCTAATCATATTGATTTATTGCAATACTTCATGCCAAACAACTGTTAAATGCAAACCAGAAGAAGATCTGAGCAAGAAACTGATCAACGTGGCTTCTGCAAATTCTCTAGCACTCAACAATGACTGATCAAGTTGCCTTCTGCAAATGCACTCAGCCCCATAGACATGAACTTCGACAACATCACTTCATAGTAATTATAAAGTGACATTTTCCACGGGTTAACTACTTTCTAGCATACTTTCCAATTAGTTGACAGAAAATCAGTTCACTTACCACACTTGAGGCATCCTTGTGTGTTAGTGTAGATGTGGAGCCTCTTCAATCCAAGAAGTGACTCATTTTCAGTTACACTATTTATTTCATGAGAGCCTAAAGTTTAAAACTTGAGAAGCAAATCTGATTGGAGCTTTTACATATATGATTTAATGAATCTCATATCTAATTTTAACCTACTTGTACCTTAAATTACTCTATCTATTCCCAATGTTCGGCTGGTTAACTGAGAACTTACAACACAAAAACACAAGCATTTGAATCTCATGCTCTTTAACTTTATGATTATATTATTCATTGAGGTGGTCTATGAAAGGTAATGGATGGCGAAGTCTAAGTTTAAATTTGCAAAGTTTTTCTTTTATTAGCTAATGTAAAGGAGAGGGAGAGAATCATAAATGTAAAGTATTCTGATTTATAACACAAATAATATGTGAGGGAGAAAATAAGATTTGGAGTACAAGAAAAGTTATATACAATCTAATCATAGCATGACACGCCTTGCATATCTTGTTTGTTGCCAGTTGCTAGAAGCCAAGGTACAAGAAAGAAAAAAGTTATGTTGGTATGGGATTGGAGGCATACCTTTGGTTAAGTGCACGGACATTCAAAAACAGGTTGTGCAACCAGTAATGGCCAGTGAATTTTCTCTTACCAAGCTGCTTAGAAATGACATATTTTACACAAGTACAAGAAAATCAGTAGACATGTGTGCATACACAAACAATCAAACACTGGCCATCGACATTTTCAATCCAATATAACACTATTTATTAATTTAGCATTCACTCCAGGCATATTTTGCAACAAAATAAGTCTATGCATAGAGATCACATATCCCTCCAAGTGTTATATCTCTTTGTGAAATCATCTAACTTGGTATCAAAGCAGAAAAACACAGGAAAATGTTTGGGATCAAAGTAATGGATAGCTTTAGAAATAATAAACTCTTAAGTTCTGAAATTAAGCAAAAGAAGAAACTGATTTAGCATCACCAAAGGAAACCCAAACGCAGAGGAAGCAAAAGACCACAAATCTGGGGCAAGTGATCAATGGATCAATGTTAATCTTTCCAGCCATAGAAATTCTTAGTCCAAGTTTTGTGCAAGAAGTCATCTGTAAAATGAAAAGTCATCTAGCAGACATTTATTTCTATTCTCATTTCTACCTACTGCATAATCATGCAATCTAGATGATCCAGTAATGGCTCAATCAAAGATTGCATGTGCAAATTCAAAATATAATTTAAGCATGATAGGGTAAAATACTATCTTTGGGCATGATCTACCACCTAGTCCATTGTAATTATGTGGACCATAGCTATTACTACCATACTTTAACGTATATAAACTATTGCCATGCCCTCCACGTAGACCAAACACCACTTTAGAACATGTCAAGAAGTAAAACAGAGCTGAATTCCATTCAAAACCAAAGGATTCACTATAATTTTATAAACGCCAAGTCCATTTAAAGGAAGCTGAGAAGCTGACCAAGCCAAAGGTCCAAACATACATGAAACAAACTGACCCCAATTTGCTTCGAGTAGACCTTGAAAGGGCTATTCTTTGAGGCATACATACAAACAGGTGGCTTGCTATGTTACTTACCACGCACAAGAACTTAAATGACAGGCCTAGAAATTAAAACATGTTTGTGCGGGAAACAATAAGAATTAAGAAACACTGAAAAATGCAAGCTAGACGGTATCAATTAAGATTATCATCATTGTTAGTGAAGAACTAAGATTATCATTATTGTTAGTGAAGAACTGGAAGAAATAGCAAAAGCTCTCACCAGGCGATCGACGGTTTCTGGACTGTTTTCCCGGTTTGAATTCTGTCCAATTTAATAGGAACCGAACAAAACTGGTCTGGTGTCTATTAGAATGGACCAATTTAAAAGTCAAAACAAATTCACACACTAAAAGATGGATGCTACGAACGCCAGTTGCTTCCCTAACCACACATAAAGGTGCTACGTAGCACTGTACTATGAAATTCATGCTAAAGTATCACATGTAGACCTGCCAATGGGTGCCAAGCACCAAAGCTTTCGCACTTAATGCCTTTTGACTTAAACCCAAAGATCCAAAACCATAGCTAGTTGACTTGGACCCAAAGATCCAAAAGCATAGCTAGTTGACTTGCTCACAAGCATATACAGCTAGCTTAGTGCAGTGTACCCACTACATGTTGCCACCCTGATGTCACTAATAGTGTTTGCCCACAATTTTGTCTTGTCAAGATTGGATTAAACCAATCTGGCAGGAGGATTATTATGTAACTACCACCTAGCCTCCCTCCATGCATGACCTTCGCAAACCCAACCTATAAAACCAATTTGGCTAGGTTAAACACCAATACACCAGCTATTCATTTTGTAACGACCTGAGTTCTATCGAAGTTCAAGGAATTGCATGAGTAATGGTGCATATCCACTAAAGAGCGATCACTAAATTCTAGTGGTCGTGTAGGTAAGCACTGAAGCAAAAAAACAGTATCCTCATCTTTCGAAAACAAGATACAGCTACCTCATAAAATTTTATATTTGGTAGGAACATAAATTGTGTTTCAAACTATAGGATTCTGATTTGTTTTTCTTTTGAATAAAATCTCTCTTAAAATACTGAAAAGGTAGGTTGCTAATAGCTTTTAGCAAATTTCAATATTCCAATTCCATGCGCCTGATTCATAAAGGGAGCAAAAAATAACTTATAGAGATGAAAATGTAGACACTACATATCTAATTTAAAAGGCAAAATTATATAGATATGTTAAACGGGAACCAAAAATGGGATTGGCAAGGTAAATTCATACTGACCTTTGGAAGCTATACTATCATCCAGATATCACTAAATCATCAGCCGAACTCTTGTCCAAGATTTTTTCTTGGTAGATTTACTAAGAACCTCAGCTGTAAATTTCTTCCGATTAGAATGAGATTGCTTGAAAATGTTGGATTTGCTTTTTGTTCCTCTATTCAGCATACAACTCTCACTATCGTCCAGTCCAACAATTTTCGATTTATTTGTGGCCTTCCCCATGGTTTCTCGAATTTGTGCCATCTCTCCTCTCAAGTAATTCCTTTTCGTTAGACCTTCTTCCAATTGTCACAGACTTCCTCCCGCCACTCTCAACCCGTTCCATGTTTTTAACATTATATATAGCCTTCACTTTGGCCCTAAAACTCATCTTGTCTTTCTCACCAGTCAATTCATTTTCGTTAGACCTTCTTCCTCCTGTCAGAGAATCTCTAAAGTGGTAAAATTAAGCAAAGAAGAAACTGATTTAGCATCACCAAAGAAACCCCAAACACAGAGGAAGCAAAAGACCACAAGTCTGGGGCAAGTGATCAATGGATCAAACTTGTCAGTCTCTCTAGCCATAGAAATTTTCAGCCTCTTAACCATAATCTCCAAGTTTTGTGCAAGAAGTAATCTATAAAGTGAAAAGTCATCTACCAGACATGTATTTCTATTCTCATTTCTACCTATTGCATATCAGGAAATCTAGATGATCTAGTAATGGCTCACTCAAAGATTGCATATGCAAATTCAAAATATCACTTAAGCATGATGGGTAAAATACTATCATTGGGCATGATCTATCACCTAGTCCATTGTAACTATGTGGATCATATCTATTACTACCATTACTTTAACGTAGATAAACTATTACCATGCCGTCCACGTAGACCAAGCACCACTTTAGAACACGTCCAAAAGTAACACAGAGAGCTGAATTCCATCCAAAACCAAAGGATTCACTGTAATTTTATAAACGCTAAATCCATATAAAGGAAGCTAAAGGGATGACCAAGCCAAAGGTCCAAACATACATGAAACAAACTGACCCCAATTTGCTTCGCTAGAGTAGACCTTGAAAGGGCTATTCTTTGAGGCATACATACAAACAGGTGGTGTACTATGTTACTTACCACTCACAAGATCTTAAATGACAGGCATAGAAATTAAAACATGTTTGTGCGGGAAACAATAAGAATTAAGAAACACTGAAATATGCAAGATAGATGGTATCAATTAAGATTGTCATCAATGTTAGTTGAGAAATAAGATAACCATCATTGTTAGTAAAGAACTGGAAGAAATATCAAAAGCTCTCACCAGGCAATCAACTGTTTTTGGAGACTGTTTGAAGGAGTTGATGATAGATATATGGTCACATATTTATGGAGTTTGAATTTGGGGGACATATTTCCGTTCATTGATTCATGAAATGCGATTCTGTTATGCAAACACTAACCTGCAGATGAAGAATTGGATAAACTGTCGTAGTAAGAATTTTGAAGTATAGATCAAAGGAATCCTTGTAGAGGCTAAGTCGGTGTGTGCGTGGGGAGGAAGAGAGCCCGGCGGAAGAGAAGATCCGCTTGTTTTGAAACCATGGCACCGCTTAGAGGTGGCTTGAGAGGGTGGCAGGATTGCGCCGTTACTGAAATATGGCGGGTAATTGATGTTATGTGATATTTTAGAGGGTATTTTGGGAATGAGAATGTGTAGAAACACGTAAACATGTCTAAACACATTAGACTTTTAAGATAGAGAGATACTTATTTTATCAGAATATAATATACTTTTTGTATACCAACTTTTGTCGGGATATTCTTGCTAACTACATTAAGCTTGTAAAATCCAACAAATACACTTATTTTAAACTAATGATTACAAGGTGGATATTAAATAGTTCATATAATTGCTATTTAATGCTCACATCAAATATCACGCATAGTTGTAATCGACTATGTTTTAGTCAAAATTAAGTTTCAAAGCTCATATTCAGTCCTATTAGGAAAAAAATGTCAGTGTATATTCGATTACAATAAGCTTTGTAAAATTACTTAAAATCAATTCATTACTTAAATATACTAAAAATAAATTTGACAAAACGACCACATAATATCCAATATTTTCATAATGTGTGTGTGTGTGTTTAATTCTTGTAAGATGCTAGTAATGATAAAATTAAATTGATGAAGATTACATGTCGTTATTTAGAAGTGTTGGAATTATTTTCTACATCTGCAATGATTTGTCATCAAGTTATAGTTTTTATATCTACCCATAGTTTTTTGTTTCATGAAAAACTTAATTAAGTGTAAGTAAAAAAAGTATTTCCATTGATAATAAGGCCCTATGCAAAAAATGAATCGGTTGATTGTTTGTTTTGTACAATTACATACATATATTTTACATTTTAAAGATTTTAAATATTTTCAAATATAGTAATTGAGAATTATTTATATAAAAAATACACACACACAATTATTACATTATAATAAACTTAAATTAACTATATACCATATTTTTCTCCTTCTAAATCTCATATGTTATTTTTCTTTTCTAGATACAGGATTTTTTATCCTCGTATGAAAATATTAGTTTAAAGGATACCATAGTCATATGTTAGTTCATGAATTAGTTAGAGTTTTAGAACGTTTAGAGTTAATTATTTCATTTATATAAGGCTTAGTGATATGAAAATTAACTTATCAAGAAATAAGAACCCATCCAAGATAATATTCTCAATGTAGCATCATTTTTTTTCTTCTAAATTTAGTTAGTTATTTTCATTTTTAAGATATATGGATTTTATATTCATATTAAAGAATGGTTTTAATAATACAATAATCAAAATTAAGTCTTAATACTTTAGTTCAGCAATCCGTTAGAGTTTTAGTATGTTTAGAATTTACTTTTCAATTATACAAGGCTTAGAAATATGAAAATTAACTTATCAAGAAAAAAAAACCATATTCTCAATTGTAACATCATTTTTTTTCCTTTTAAATCTAGTACGTTATTCTCGTTTTTAAGATACATGAATTTTTATATTCACATAAGAGGGTGATTTTAAGGATAAAATAGTCAAAATTATGTGCTAATAAGTTAGTTCATCAAACAATTAGAGTTTTAGAACGTTTAGAATTTGGTTTTCAATATATTAGGTCTAGTAATATGAAAATTAATTTATTGAGAAATAAGAAATCCATCCAAGATAATATTATCAATTGTAGCATAATTGTTTTTTCTCTTCTGAGTCTAGTATGTTATTTTCGTTTTTAAGGTATATGAATTTTTGTATTCATATTATAGAGTGATTTTAAATATATAATAGTCAAAATCAAGTCCTAATAAGTTAATTCATGAATCAGTTAGTGTTTTAGAACATTTAGAATTAGTTTTTCAATTATATAAGGCTTAATAATATAGAAATTAACTTATCAAGAAATAAGAACCCCTTCCATGATAATATATTAAACCTTGAATGACTCTTACAATAGTTATCATTCTATTTCACATTGAAAATTAGAATCCTAATCAAGATAATATGAAAATCAACTTATCAAGAAATAAGAACCCATTGAAGATGATCATCATTTGTAACATCATTTTTTTTTCCTTCTAAATCTAGTTTGTTATTTTTGCTTTAAAGATATGTGAATTTTTATATTCATATTAGAGTGTGATAAAGATAAAATAGTCAAAATTATGTCCTAATAAGTTAGTTTATCAAACAATTAGAGTTTTAGTACGTTTAGAATTTGTTTTTCAATTATATTAGGAGTCATATGAAAATTAGTTTATTGAGAAATAAGAACCCCATCCAAGATAATATTCTCAATTGTAGCATAATTTTTTTTCTTTTCTAAGTCTAATATGTTATTTTCGTTTTTAAGATATATGAATTTTTACATTCATATTTAAGAGAGATTTTAAGTAAATAATGATCAAAATTAAGTTCCAATAAGTTAGTTCATGAATCAGGTAGAGTTTTAGAACGTTTAAAATTAGTTTTCTAATTATAGAAGGCTTAGTAATATAGAAATTAACTTATCAAGAAATAAGAACTCCAATTATATAAAGCTTAGTAATATAGAAATTAACTTATCAAGAAATAAGAACCCCATCCATGATAATATTTTCAACCGTGAATGACTCTTACAATAGTTATAATTCTATTTCACTTGGAAAACTTGATGTGATGATGTGTCAAGTAAAGAAGCCATATACTTGTGATGATGTGTCGCACAAAGAAGCTCTCGCTTCGCTTATTATATATTATATAGATATAGATATAGATAAGTTAGTTCATGAATCAGTTAGAGTTTTAGAACGTTTAGAATTAGTTTTCCAATTATATAAGGCTTAGTAATATAGAAATTAACTTATCAAGAAATAAGAACCCCATCCATGATAATATTTTAAACCGTGAATGACTCTTACAATAGTTATAATTCTATTTCACTTTGAAAACTTGACGTGATGATGTGTCAAGTAAAGAAGCCATATATTTGTGATGATGTGTCGTACAAAGAAGCTCTCGCTTCGCTTATTATATATTACTAGTCCAGTAACCCGGGCAAGGCCCGGGTCGGTTATAGTTAACGACTTATACATCCGTAGGTTTGAGTGTCAGTGTATTTTTATAAAGTTAATGTTGGTTATTTAGGCGTTATATCGATGATTTTGAACTAAACTTTATTTATATTCGCATGACGAACTATCAAACTCAGTATAAAGAAACCTAAAAAAATATAAAATTGAAAAACGTTCCAAAATAGTAAATATTGAACTAATTATACGTTTATTACATTTGTGAAATATCGTACCATTACAAACGATAGTTAAAGATAATATTAAAAGAACGATTATACGGTTCTTTTTAAATAATTATTATACTACTATGCGATTGAGTAAAAGATATGTCAAATAGATAAAAATTTTGTTCAAGTCTAATTTATCGTATAAACTGTGATAGAAGGGATTACAATGACTTAGGGTTAACAAATTCTGTTTTATGTTTAGTTCCTTTATTTTTTGCTCTATAGATTATTGATTGAGTTCTAATTTTAGAATATATTCTAGTGATTATAGTAATGCCTATGTTCTAATAATTTCATTTGTTCATTAAAATCTAAAGCAATTTTGCATCCTGAATTATGAGCTACATTATTTATTTTAACAACGACCAATATTTTTCATATCTAAAGTTTATTTAAGTCCTAGTAATCTTATTTATTTCTAGTAAGCTTCAATAATAATTTTAATATATAATTTTGTCTCTCATGTTTTTACCTTCTTTCTTACTTAGAGTTTTCTAAAATGCAAGTAAAAGTACAAAACATTTAATCTTTACTTATCTTTTACTCTTTAAATTTTTGGATCTTATCTAGTTGAATACTTTAGGTGATAAAAGTCATAATCAAATATCAATAAATACTTTATAATTAAGTAACGTCATGAATGTTCATGTTTGTTTATTTCTAATTCAGTAATCTTAAAAATTATTTATGAAATTAAACTGTTATTTCTGTATTTTAAGAGTTAAATCATATTCAATTTGATTCTTTTTTATTTTGCATTTATTGGTTTGTATGATTCCCAATTTAGAAGTTGATGTCACACAATTAAAATTAATTTCCTAAGTAAATTACATGTTGGTGTTTTAAAATATTTTTAAATATTTAGTCATATTCGTTTTGTATATTATTTTTGTAAATAGAAATGAAAGATCTTTATTTGTAAGTCATATACAAATATGATTCCCAATTTAAAATTTAAGGCCAATTTTGTGACAAATCATCATGTTTATTTTCGAGTCTGTTTTCTTTTTTATCCATATTCATCAAAATTACATATGCATCATGATTATTTACTTTGATTTATTATTAAAAATTCGTAGCTATTATTGTCATTATTTTAGTTTACCTTATATGAGTAAAAAAACAAATTCTACACCTTCTAAAACTTTACCTAATCAATATATTAGGACTTAAGTTTAACTATTAACACATCAAAAATACTTTAAGATAACAAAAAAAAGGTTGAAAATATGAAGAAAAAAACGTAAAATATTTAAAAAATTAAGTCATATGACTTTGTAAACTAATTTTGAAAGATCTTAATTTGTGAGTTATTTATCTTTGATTTCATACGTGATTTGGTTCGTACGATTCCCAATTTAGAATTTGAGGTCAATTTTGCGACACGGCATCATGTTTGTATTTAAGTTCTTTTTCATTTTTATCCATATTTATGAAAATTATACATGTAGTGTGATTCTTTATTTTGATTTATTATTAGAAATTCGTAATTGTTGTTGTCATAATTTCAGTTTACCTTGTATGGGTAGACAACCAATTTTACCAATTCTAAAACTCTACCTAATCAATGTATCAACATATTAGGACTTAATTTTGAGTATTAACACTTCAAAAAAAATTTATGATAACAAAAAAAAAAACACTCAAAAATATAAACAAATGTAAAATAGTTTTTTATAAAGTAAGTCATATCACTTTCTAAATTATTTTCAAAAGATCTTTGTAAATGATTTATCTTTAATTTCATACATGATTTTGTATTTTACATTTTTGAGATTTTCATTTATTTTAAAAGTACTTTTTGAGGTGTTAGTAGTTAAGACTTCATGTGTTGGTATATTGAATAGGTAGAGTTTTAAAAGGTGCAAAATTGATTTTCTATTCTTATAAAGTTTATATATGCCAATAATACCCACAAATTTTTCAATATTAAATTATAGGGGAGAGTCATGATGCATGTGTGACTTTAGTAAGCAGATGTTTTTAAAGCAGATGTCTTTAGTATATTAAATAGGTAGAATGTACAAACTTGATTTTTTATTCTTATAAAGTTTAGTAAAATTATACCGATAATACCTGCGAATTTTTTAATAATAAATTATAATAAGAATTCATGATGCACGTGTGACTTCAATAAGTATATGTTTTTAAAGCACTTTTGGGATGGTAGTAGTAAAAAATAATAGGAAAGAGTCATCATGCATGTGTGACCTTAATAAGAAGAGGTTTTTCAAGTACTTTGAGGTGTTAGTAGTGAAAATTAATTTAATTTCATACATGATTTTGTATTTTACATTTTTGAGATTTTCATTTATTTTAAAAGTACTTTTTGAGGTGTTAGTAGTTAAGACTTCATGTGTTGGTATATTGAATAGGTAGAGTTTTAAAAGGTGCATAATTGATTTTCTATTCTTATAAAGTTTATATATGCCAATAATACCCACAAATTTTTCAATATTAAATTATAGGGGAGAGTCATGATGCATGTGTGACTTTAGTAAGCAGATGTTTTTAAAGTATTTTTGATGTATTAGTAGTGGAAATTCAGACCTTATATGTTAGTATATTAAATAGGTAGAATGTACAAACTTGATTTTCTATTCTTATAAAGTTTAGTAAAAGTATACCGATAATACCTGCGAATTTTTTAATAATAAATTATAATAAAAATTCATGATGCACGCGTGACTTCAATAAGTATATGTTTTTAAAGCACTTTTGGGATAGTAGTAGTAAAATATAATAGGAAAGAGTCATCATGCATGTGTGACCTTAATAAGAAGAGGTTTTTCAAGTATTTTGAGGTGTTAGTAGTGAAAATTAAGACCTTATATGTTAGTATAATGAATATGTAGAGTTCAAGAAGGTGCAAAATTGATTTTCTATTCTTATAAAGTTTAGTGAAATTGCGCCAATAATACCTACGAATTTTTTAACAATAAATTATGGTAAGAGTCATGATGCATGTGTGATTTTAATAAGTAGAGATTTTTAAAATAATTTTGGGATGTTAGTAGTAAAAATTAAGACCTTATATGTTATTATATTGGATAGGTAGAGTTTTTGAAGGTGCATAATTGGTTTTCTACTCTTATAAAATTTAGTGAAATTATGCCAATAATACATGCAAATTTAATAATAAATTATAGTAATGAGTCATGATGCATGTGTAACTTTAATAAGTAGAGATTTTTAAAGTATTTTTGAGGTGTTAGTAGTGAAAATTAAGATCTTATATGTAAGTATATTCAATAGGTAGAGTTTTAGAAGGTGTATAATTAGTTTTCTACTCTTATAATGGTTAGTAAAATTATGCTAATAATACCTGCGAATTTTTTAATAGTAAATTATAGTAAAGAGTCATGGTACATGTGCGTCTCTAATAAGTAGAAGTGAAAAAGGAATGTGATATCAAGAGAAAGAGTCATACTACATGTGCGTCTCTAATAAGTAGAAGAAAAAAAAAATGTGACATCAAAATAAATCGGATGACGTGTCGCATAAGTAAAAGGCGATGACGTGTCGCAAAATTAGAAGGGGTAAAAAGGGAAAAGAACGCTAAGAAAAGCTTATGTGTCGCCTCCAAAACGCACAACGCTTCGTCTATTATATATTTATATGATATAGATTTACTCTTTCACTTCACCTTATAAATGAAGAAGATGAAATTGAAGAGGAATCTCAACTAGACTTGGGAGCCTATGATTTCCTTTTGAAGGAAAACATTGTTGCCTTAACCCTCACTGATAATGAGGATGACACTGTCATATTCACTTAGGATTAACTACTTCTTATTGGATTTAAAACTTTTGCTAGTGTTGAAAATTTGTCTAATTGTCATGTTCTGAATTTTTTATGTGATTATATTAATTTAATGCACTAATATGACTCTTTGTTGACAATAAATCAGAGTCTGGTGGGGATATAATTTTGAGATGGTCAAACTTGAATTAACATGAATTAAATCATGTAAGTAGGTGTTTCGCAAACATAAAAAACTGATTAATTTAACTTTCTGAAGCTAGACAAACTAATTAAAGCATAACCCACGATTACGAGGATTATGAATTAAACATGTATGACGAAGTTAAGTACCAGAATATCCCTACCCATTATAAAGACTTGTAGTACATTTCATTCAAGCACTAATTATGTGGTCATTTTGCCTAATAGAAATTGCTTTTAGTATTTTTTTATCCAAAAATCATTCATAGTGATATAGCTAAAAATATCCCTCCAATCTTCGGGCGACACGTGGCGGTTATGACGCGTAACCCGTACTGACTCACTACTGATATGGCACTTACCATATCAGTCATCAGACAGAATCCTAAAAAGACTCTGATTCTATCAGCTCAGATTGACATAAGGATCTTCTAAGATCCTAATTGGATTCTGATTAGAGTTGGTCAAAGCTCAGTCTTACTAGGATTCCTCCTCCTACCACTATATAAAGGGGTCATGCCCCTCAGGTAAACCTAAGCTCACACACATACACATTGTGTCTTACTGCTTCTTCAGAGTTCTACATTGTTAGCTATCTCTGACTTAAGCATCGGAGCGTTCCCCCGCCGGAACCCCACCCGGCGGTCACTCCGTGTTCTCTTTTGCAGGCCTGATTTCTGGTGTGGTTCCCGATCCAGTTTTTAGCTGCAACAGATTGGCGCCATCCGTGGGACCACTATAGGGAACATGGCCAATCATTCTTCTTCTTCAAACTCTTCACAAAGTCATTCTCAGAACCATCGTGCGCGAACTAGCAGCTCTCATCGACAAGGTCATTCTCATGACCAACGCTCGACCCCTTTGCGCCGTCGTCGCACCAGTTCTTCTGAAGATAATTACGTCAACGTAACATCTACTACTCCCGAATCAGAAACTAGACCTCGGAGAGACCAATCTCCAACGTCTACTCTGAAAAACGGTGACCTTCGCCATCGCCTGAACCGTCAGCTATTCAAAACACCACATGACAACCTTACCAAGGAAATCCATGAACTGAAGGATGTTGTAAACACTCTTCAGCGAAAGCTTGACATGGCAGTGGCTCCGCAGTCCACTCACCATTCTCATCTTGACCCTAACGACCTTCGTCTTCGTCTCACCTCCAGATCAAGCTACGGCCGCAAATACAGATCAACGGCTGATCCAACTTATGATCCCAGAGAAAAGAGCGGAGATCATATGACCAGGAGTGGATCATGCTATCGACGGGATCCATCAGTCGAAGGCAGTACCAACTCCTCTCCCAGACAAGTCACCAGAGTTGAAACCCCTCGAAGATCTGTCCACAGAAAGAAGACGCCTGAGTTTCGTTCCCAAGAACAAGACTCCTGGAAGACGGTGCCTAGATATCACTCTCCAGAACGATCTCTCCCAAGGGAAGAATCTGGATATCCGTTATCCAAAACCATTGAAAAAGCAAAGTTACCCCCCAACTTCCGAATGCCTCAGTGTGACCTCTACGACGGGACTGGAGATCCGGGTGAACATGTTTATCAGTTTCAAACAAACATGTTACTCCTCCAAGTTTCAGATGCTGTCATGTGCAGAGCCTTTCCTACCACTTTGAGGAAGGCTGCACATGCATGGTTCAAATCTCTGCAACCAAGATCCATCTACTCCTTCAGCCAATTATCGGATCTCTTTCAAAAACACTTTGTAAGCAGTCGCTCCCGAAGGAAGAATTCGGCGAGTTTACTAAACATTGTGCAAGAGAAAAACGAGTCTTTGGCAGGCTTTGTTGGACGGTTCAACGCAGCGACTCTCGAGATCGATAATCTAGACGAGTCTGTGAAATACACCGCCTTTCTCCGCGGTCTCCGTCCGACATCCAAGTTTGCCTTCTCCGTGAACAAAAGTCCTCCAGGCAATATGAGAGCCCTACTTGAGAAGGCAAACAAATATATTCAAGCTGAAGAATACCTGGAAACTCACAGAGGGCGACATGGAGAAGAGAAGGAGGACAAGAAGAAAAGATCTCGAGAGATAACTCCTCAAGGGGGAAAAAGATCTAAGCGTGAAGAACGACGTCCGAAAGAGCCGTTTGCTTGGGAAAATCTGACACCCCTCACTGCAAAACCATCACAGATTCTTCACGAGATCAAAGATAACAAGGCTCTCCAGTGGCCAGACAAACTACAATCCCGACCGAATAAACGGAACAAAGATTTATGGTGTCACTTTCATAACGATCATGGCCACACAACTGACAATTGCGGGTCGCTTAAACGAGCAATTGAGGCCCTTATCAAGCGTGGCCAGTTGAGAAAGTTTGTAGCTCCTAGAGAAGGAAGACAACAGACGCCTTCGGCCATGGAAGAAAGAGAAGATCGGGAAGAGAATGCGGGTACAATCAACACTATATCTGGAGGATTAGCCGTAGGAGGTTCATCAGGACAGGCTCGAAAAGCATACGTCAGAGAAGTGTACATAACGAGTCAGCCCCCAAATAAGAAACTGAAGATGGTACCCGTAGCGACGATCACCTTTTCTGATGAAGATTCAAAGGATATAAAAACTCCTCATGATGATCCGTTAGTCATCACCATTAAGGCTGGGAACTTTGATGTAAAGCGTGTCCTGATTGATAACGGAAGTTTCGCAGAAGTCTTATTTTACGATGCATTCAAGAAGATGAACATTCCAACGGACCGTCTCCGAAAGATGGATACACCGTTGTATGGATTCTCCAATCATCCAGTTGAGGTTGAAGGTATTATCGCACTCACAGTTGCGATTGGCACACCTCCGACACAAGCCAACTTCATGCTTGATTTTGTGGTGGTAAAGGTCCCCTCAGCATACAACGCCATATTGGGACGACCAGCACTCAATCAACTACAGGCTGTAGTGTCAACCTATCACCTCAAGATGAAGTTCCCCACGGAACACGGGATTGGAGAGGTGAAAGGAGACCAGACTACAGCTCGTCGGTGCTATGTCACTTCGTGCCGACCAAAGAAGGCAAAGAAATTGGACTCCGAGGAAATCTTGATCTGATAGAAAAGGTTCGAACTCAAGCCCATGAACGATCCGTTGTTCTAAAAACAACGCGTCGCGCAGTAGCATCTTGCCCCGAGGCAAGACACTTCTTTTTCGGGGGAATAAGGGGCTCAAACCTTATCAAAACCCCAATCTCTTAGAAATTGGGGTTAGAAGATTTTTTTCGAATAAATGGGTTGTCAAGCAATCCAATGTAACCTTGGTTTTTGCTCGAGCAATAAAGTTATTTTTCTCAGGATTCTTGTAATGTTAGCCAAAACATTCTGTCCGAACAGAGTGATGGCCGAACATTTTGCCCAAACAGAGTGATGGCCGAACACTCTGCCCGAACAGAGTGATAAACTTAGCCAAAACATTCTGTCCGAACAGAGTGATAAACTTAGCCAAAACATTCTGTCCGAACAGAGTGATGGCCGAACACTCTACCCGAACAGAGTGATCAACGTAGCCAAAACATTCTGTCCGAACAGAGTGATGGCCGAACACTCTGCCCGAACAGAGTGATAAACTTAGCCAAAACATTCTGTCCGAACAGAGTGATGGCCGAACATTCTGCCCGAACAGAGTGATCAACGTAGCCAAAACATTCTGTCCGAACAGAGTGATGGCCGAACACTCTGCCCGAACAGAGTGATCAACTTAGCCAAAACATTCTGTCCGAACAGAGTGATGGCCGAACACTCTGCCCGAACAGAGTGATCAACGTAGCCAAAACATTATGTCCGAACACTCTGCCCGAACAGAGTGATGGCCGAACACTCTGCCCGAACAGAGTGATAAACTTAGCCAAAACATTCTGTCCGAACAGAGTGATGGCCGAACACTCTGTCCGAACAGAGTGATCAACGTAGCCAAAACATTCTGTCCGAACAGAGTGATGGCCGAACACTCTGCCCGAACAGAGTGATCAACGTAGCCAAAACATTCTGTCCGAACAGAATGATGGCCGAACACTCTGCCCGAACAGAGTGATCAACGTAGCCAAAACATTCTGTCCGAACAGAGTGATGGCCGAACACTCTGCCCGAACAGAGTGATAAACTAAGCCAAAACATTCTGTCCGAACAGAGTGATGGCCGAACACTCTGCCCGAACAGAGTGATGGCCGAACACTCTGCCCGAACAGAGTGATCAACTTATACAAAACATTCTGTCAAAACAGAGTGATAGCCGAACACTCTTGGGTTTTATAAAAATACAAGAGTAGGCCAAACGGATTAGCTACAGATCTAAGTCCGTGAAGAAACAAAAGTTAATGGGGGCATCGTCACTCCACAAAAGCTTTTGCTTCTTCGAAATTTAGGCCGAGCGAGGGTGCTCGACTTCTTTGCCAACTCTTTAAGTGACGAATAAAGAGTTAGAGTCAAAGTAAAAACAAATAACGCTGTGTGAATGGTAGAATAAACCATAAAAAACACATAGTGAACAAAGTACCATCAATAGAACGAAAGATAGAGTACATACAATGCCCTTAAAAGGGCATCAAAATACTCAGTCTAAAAAGAAATAAAGAGCCTACAAGATGAAGACTAGATCTAAGGCTTGGAGGCAACGTCCGGAGGACCGTCCTTTGGAGGATGAGTTCATACGTGGAAATTGAAACCAACTTTATGTCCGAGCAGAATGTTGGCCGAACACTCTGCCCGAGCAGAGTGACCAAAGCTTAGACCAACATTCTGTCCGAACAGAATGTTGGCCGAGCACTCCGCCCAAGCAGAGAACCAACTTCATACCTTTTATGCTCGGATGAAGCATAAAGGAACCGAAGCATCATGCCCGAGCAGATTGGGAATAAACCCGTTGAGCTCGGACAAGCCATGTCCGAGCAGAATGATCGCCGAAATCTTCGCCCGTGCGGACATCCTAACTCCATTTCCTTTGTGCTCTCAAGAGCCCGTGGGTAAAACTCTACGAAGATCGACTAAAGAAAGTTCTCGAGTGGAGGTCAAAGGAATTTTTTAAGTAGATCTTCCAACTGAAGTATTTTGGAGGAAAAGAGGTTTTCTATGGATAGAGCTCAGAAAACTATCCGAAATCAAAAAAAAAATTCACCTCAAACGGATATCCGAGCAAAAAGTTATGGACTTTTCAAGTTCTTGAGTAATAGTACAAGTCTATTTTCTGCTCGGATTTAACAAACGAGACCAAGCAGCCCAGTGGCTTTTCGTTCTCATTCCGCGCACGAGGTCAAGGGTTCGAATCTGCTCGGACACATGAGGAATAAAGAGTTCTTTACTTTTTCCATAAAGAGCTCATTAGATTGGGCCTCTCCACCATCAGGCCCGCGTCCGCGCAGCAAGCCCGCACAGCAGGTCCGAGCAGATCTTGGTCCGAGCCCAACGACCGAGCAGGGAAAAATGTTGGGGCTTCTTAGCTCGGACCATAGTCCGAGCAGAACATGGTCCGAGCAGAAAGATCCGAACAGGCCCATAGTCCGAGCAGAACATGGTCCGAGCAGAATGATCCGAACAGGCCCATAGTCCGAGCAGAACATGGTCCGAACAGAAAGATCCGAACAGGCCCATAGTCCGAACAGAACATGGTCCGAACAGAAATTTGCCCGAACAGATTCATGTCCGAACAGAATCTCGTCCGAGCAGAATACTCTTTGAAAATTTGAAATTTTGACAAACAGATTTAATTCTGTTTTGGCATATTTCGCTATCACCAGTGGAAAAAGTGTGCTTCCACCCGCTTCATTAACGCTGGTAAAAGCAGGGGGCATATGATATAGCTAAAAATATCCCTCCAATCTCCGGGCGACACGTGGCGGTTATGACGCGTAACCCGTACTGACTCACTACTGATATGGCACTTACCATATCAGTCATCAGACAGAATCCTAAAAAGACTCTGATTCTATCAGCTCAGATTGACATAAGGATCTTCTAAGATCCTAATTGGATTCTGATTAGAGTTGGTCAAAGCTCAGTCTTACTAGGATTCCTCCTCCTACCACTATATAAAGGGGTCATGCCCCTCAGGTAAACCTAAGCTCACACACATACACATTGTGTCTTACTGCTTCTTCAGAGTTCTACATTGTTAGCTATCTCTGACTTAAGCATCGGAGCGTTCCCCCGCCGGAACCCCACCCGGCGGTCACTCCGTGTTCTCTTTTGCAGGCCTGATTTCTGGTGTGGTTCCCGATCCAGTTTTTAGCTGCAACACATAGCAAGCTAATTTTGTTGATGATAGTCATTCCACTCTTGGCTCTTTACCTCACAGGACGTATCTCTCCGCCTTCCAAAGGCAAAAAAAGGATCGTTGTCGCAACCAAGGGCTTCCCCAAGTAGGTAGGGGCTATACCCCTCTACAGAGCCACATGGGGTGTTATCTTCAAATTCCTTCATAATAGTTGATCAGTCGTTTTGGTATACATCGGAGCATCATCTCGGAGAATGGCAAGAAATTTATCAACAAAGACCTGTGTGCCCTAATGGTTAAATATGTATCAAGATATACCAAAACGGAAAAATTTTGGCTGCTACCCGGGTTGAAGGAATCTTCCTCCTACCCCCCATGTAGCGACAATTAATGGTTGTCAAATCTTTCTAGTGGCTTTTATTTAGTGACGCTAAAAAAGTGTTGTTAAGAGTTGTCGCTGAAAGTGTTAACAGAAAAGCCACTAGAGACATTTAGTGACTATTAATTGTCACTATATATGGGGTTGAAGGAAGATTCCTACAACCGGGGTAGCAGCCAAAGTTTGTTCTACCAAAACCAAGGTGATGCTGTTCTTTTTTATCTTTGGGAATGAGTGTGGTCCCTGTGGAGATTGTAGTTGCATGTCTTTGCCAGGCTTGCGTTGTGCAGTCGCATTGGGAAGAAAGACATTAGATTTGCGCCCTTTGGGGGCTTGAAGATAGAAGAGCCAAGGCTTTGGACCAAATGCAAAACTGCCACAAGAGGCTTACACATGCCGCATAGCATGTGCACGTCGAACGTCTGCCCCCAAGTTCGTGAATTAGTTGCTGGTTTTGGAAAGAAGATCTTCATGTCGGATCTACAACTTACGAATTGGCCAACGCTGGATCGATGCCCACAAAGCTGTCGCTTCAACTTACCATTAGTGTGTCAAGCTTGTAACTGGCCACCTAGATGTGAAACTGCCGTGGACATCCCCGCCACCAAAGCCCCCTTTGAATGTGTCCACAACTATTTGGCTGACGCTTTGCCGAATAATCCGAATGAAATGGGTTCACAGTATATGTAGAGGTGCCTCAAAGAATACATTCTGAAATTTCCAAGTATGCTAGTATGAAACAGAGATGGCCGGAGGCTTGGCAGAGACCAAGGCGACCTAAACAAAGCTTGAAAAGTGGCACTTCTTGTAATGCCCGAAAATTTTCTTTTAGAATTATTATTACTCGTTCGGATCAGATTAAACTTTTAGAGATAAATTTATACTTATAGTTAGCGTCGATATTTTTATTCGCAACTTTTAGTACGAAATAGTATAGCGGGGTTAAGTAATAAACCGTTAAATTCTTTTAATACGTCACCTTTCATAAATAACTATTTTTGGATATTTTGTAACCATGAAAGTACCGGGTAGAATTTAAATGACTCGCGAATTGGTAGGGAGATTTATTGTAATTATACAACCTAGGGTTGATATATATTTGCGTATTCTTCATGTCAGCCGACCCTAATACCCTCTTCAGTATTGCGGCGGCAAGGGTTACCGAAAGAGAGAGAGATTAGAAGAAGGATTTCGGCAGGATTCTGTAAGTTTCTAGCCTTTCTCCTTTAGATTAATTACAGTTTTCATGAGTTGTGTGTGCGTTAATGGGTACCGTGTGTACGGGAGTGTTTGCTCTGTGGGAACGTCGCGGCAATGGTATGAGTGCATCATGGGCTGCTGAGAATGGTGTGAGTGCATGGACTGTCGAGACAACTATGTACATGGGTAAACTGTAGGTATAGCAACGGTGTGGGTGGTTGCGAGTATATGTTATGGGTGTTAGAGTTTAGTGTGTTATGTGTATATACATCCTTTAGATTAATTACAGTTTTCATGAGTTGTGTGTGCGTTAATGGGTACCGTGTGTACGGGAGTGTTTGCTCTGTGGGAACGTCGCGGCAATGGTATGAGTGCATCATGGGCTGCTGAGAATGGTGTGAGTGCATGGACTGTCGAGACAACTATGTACATGGGTAAACTGTAGGTATAGCAACGGTGTGGGTGGTTGCGAGTATATGTTATGGGTGTTAGAGTTTAGTGTGTTATGTGTATATACATACGAGCGTGGATTGCACCTTCACTAAGTTAGACGAAATAACCAGCTATTTACGCATCATCAGGTTGGTGAAAGAAACTCCGACAACGACGGGGGTGTTTGGATTTGAAGGCTGCTTTGATCAGTTTTGGTATTCACAGTTTAGCGACAACAATAAGGTATTAAACTTTGATGTGGTTTGGGTCCATAATGTGGTTCATGTTGTTACTTTATATGGTGCCAGCAGCTTGGTGTTTATTGAAGGAGAAAGATATTAGACTCCTCAATATGCAAGAGAAGGATGATGAATGATTGGTGTTACTGTCTATGGAGAGGAGAATTTAGAGAAGGTAGGTACATACATATGGGTAGGCAAGTAATAAGACTCATGGGAGTTGTAAAGCTGGGTGAGTGAGAGGCTAAGAAAATGGGTGTTGTGGGGTGATGTGGTTCTGGGTACAAGAAGTAGACTGATGGGTTGCATGAGGAAGAAGGTGTAGCGAGAGAGGGAAAGCTGTGTTTTAAATTGAACTTCAAATTGTCGCTAATAGTGAAATTTTTTAGCAGTTCCTTTTTGAATTTTTAAGATATATCTAGAAAATTATTTGGTCAAAACTCAAAGAAGTAACTTATATTAATTTTTCAAGACCTGCACACAGTAAAACGTTTAGATATTTTGGAGCTCGGGAAGCGTGTTAACTAATTTTTATTCGTGATAGAGACGTTAGTGTATTATAGAATAGTAAATTAAGTTATTAAATTCTAAAAATCCTACAATAATCTTATTTAGCTAAGATAAGGTAGTTTCTAAAGTTTCGAAAAATTTTAATGTCGTTTGCTATGTTAGCGGCGTAGCGCCAGAACAGATATAGCGTAACGCTTCATTGTCACGATAGTTATTAAATTATTTGTAAGGACCTCTTCTGAATAGATTCAGACAAAGTGCAAATAGGTAATTATACATAAGTCCGGGGACGGTTGAGTAAAGTTTTACTCATCTAAAAGAAACCTAATACCTAAACGTACCCTAGCGACAATAAATGACATCCATATGGTTTGTTATTTAGGTTTTGATAATCAAGACCTAGGACCGGCATTTGAGCAAATACCAGAAGCAGATTTCGAGCGAGGTAAGTACCCTGCCATATTCATCCATATACCTTACTTGGAAACTTATATATTGTATACATGTCCTCAGCAATAATGAAAGCTTTGAAATATTTTTATTGATCTATGTTTGTGGTAAATTGTTAATGAAAACTGAAATGAAATTCCATGGAGTTGTTGTGTGAGTAATTGAATCATGATCGGTATATGTGGAATGAGATAATAGTTTGACTGTGTTACTGCGCCCCATATCCACGGGGGAAAGTGGATTTTGGGTCTTGGTCAACAGGACCATACGTTGACGCACAGTACTGTTGCACCGTGGTTCGCCCTTGCGTCCACATTTTTGTTATCCCGGGTGGAGGAAGGATTTTGGGTCCTAGTCAGTGGGACCATACGCTGACCGTAGTACACTGTGTTACTGCGCCCCATATCCACGGGGGAAAGTGGATTCTGGGTCCTGGTCAACGGGACCATACGTTGACGCACAGTACTGTTACACCGTGGTTCGCCCTTGCGTCCACACTTTGTTATCCCGGGTGGAGGAGGGATTTTGGGTCCTAGTCAGTGGGACCATACGCTGACCGCAGTATGCATGTTATGATTAATTATAACAGTGCTTGATGAAACTCTTGGTTGATCTTATTCTAATTTGAGAATCTTTTGATGCAAGTACATATATATATATATATATATATATATATACGTGGATATGTTGAGCGTATTTATTTTGGTAACATTGAAATTTTATTGTGAAAAGGAAAATCATGACATTTCAAACCCTCAAATTTATTTTAGGGATATGGCATGTGTATTTACTGGGCCCCAGCTCACCCCCTTTTTATAAATGTTTTCAGGTGAACACCTAGATGAACCTCCGTACTATGAGGCTAATGAAAATGAAGCCGCAGGAGATGCTCATTAGAAATTTTGTTTAAGCTCTTGAGAAATTGTAGAACCGCCAGTTATTTATTTGAATTGTTCGTAGCTTAATTCCAGAAATTTCTCTTTAAAATAAATACTATCAGTTTTTATGGAGGAGTTCAGTGGAGATAATGTTGAAAAGAGCTGTAAGGACATCTCTAGAAGTCATGTTATGGTTTAGTTAATGTATGATTTTAGAATTGTGGACAGGTTTAAATTAAGGCCTGGCAGAGCCCTTGATTTGAGTCCAATGGGTCTGCGGCCGGTCACGTGCCTAGCACATGGGCTTACCCGTGGGTTCGGGTCGTGACACTTCTACAAGAGCTTCGACACAGAACGAGTATGGACTAAAAGCCAATTGTACGACGCTTATGTCCATAGTCAGGTTCCAGACTTAAGATCCAAAGTCTAGGGTCTTTCAATCGGCATGCTCTGCATAACTAGTGTTGTCTCTCTAGTAAGACTAACTCAAAACAATGTCGGCGTGGCTAGAGAACGCCCTTAATCTAGCCATTAATCCAAAGCCTTACTGAGTCTCATAGGAGGCATCATGAAATGCAGAGAATATGGTATTGATGTGAATGTCAAATGCCCAACTGTCAAGCGAACAAGGCAGGATGCCCTCCACAGACTTGCTCCCGTCCCGGATGATAACATTAGTTAACATGAGATCATAGCTCATGCGTGCATAGTGTCATGGGAATTGTCAATGGCGAAGATAGTGTCTCAAAGAACGAACATATTCCACTATGAAGGTCCTATAGAGTCACAATCTTTTCTTTGGCATAATCATTTAGGACATGTTAATACTTGGAATATGAATGACATGGTTAAAATGAATCATTTGCCTAGTATGCATGTAGATAAAGGTTTTTGCATGACTTGTATGCTAACTAGAATCACTAGAAATTCTTTTCTAAAAAGACAAAGAGAGTCAAATATTTTAGATTTAGTTCATAGTGATTTAAGAGATTTTTACTCCACTCCTTCTATAGGAGGAAATTCGTATTATGTGACCTTTATAGATTCTAGACATGGCTATGTTTATTTGTTGAATAATAAAAATGATGCCATGCCTAGTTTTGTCACATATAAGAATAAAGTAGAAAACATTTTGTGATGCCAAATATATTAAAGTCCTTAGAACCTGTTGCAGCTAAAAACTGGATCGAGAACCACACCAGAACTCAGGCCTACAAAAGAGAACACGGAGTGACCGCCGGGAGGGGTTTCGGTGGGGGAACGCTCCGATGCTTAAGTCAGAGATGGCTAACAATGTAGAACTCTGAGAAGCAATAAAGACACAATGTATATATGTGTGAGCTTAGGCTTACCTGGGGGGGCTTAACCCCTTTATATAGTGGTAGCAAGAGGAGTCTAATTAGAATTGGGCTTTAGTCAACTCTAATCAGAATCTCATTAGGATCCTAGGGGATCCCATATTAATCTCTGCTGATAGAGTCAGAGCTTCTTTAGGATTCTATCCGGTGACTGATATGGTAAGTGCCATATCAGTAATGAGCCAGCATGGGTTACTTGTCACAACTGCCACGTGTCGTCCGTAGATTGGAGGGATATTTTTAGCTATATCATATGCCCCTTGCTTTTTCCAGCATTTAATGAAGCGGGTGGAAGCACAGCTTTTCCACTGGTGATAGCGAAATATGCTAAAAATAGAATTGAACCTGTTTGTCTGATATTTCAAATATTCAAAAGAGTGCCTGCTCGGACATGGTTCTGCTCAGACCATGCTCTGCTCGGACATGGTTCTGTTCGGACAGGATTCTGCTCGGGCAAAATTCTGCTCGGATGGAACTCTGCTCGGCCAAGATCACTCTGTTAAGACAGAGTGTTCGAACAGGATTCTGCTCCGACAGATTTTTGCACGGATGGCATTCTGCTCGGGCATGGTCACTCTGCTCGGGCAGAGTGCTTGGACAGGATTCTACTCGGCTTTGTCACTCTGCTCGGGCAGTGTTCGGACGAGATTCTGCTCAGGCAGAATTCTGCTCGGCCGTTGTCACTGCTCGGGCAGAGTGTTCAGACGAGGTTCTGCTCGGGCAGAATTCTGTTCGGCCTTTGTCACTCTGCTCGGCCAGAGTGTTTAGAGATGATTCTGCTCGGGCAAAATTCTGTTCGGCCTTTGTCACTCTGCTCGGGTAAAGTGTTCAGACATGATTCTGCTCGGGCAGAATTCTGCTCAGCTGTTGTCACTGTTCGGCCAGAGTGTTCGGACATGATTATGCTTGGGCAGATTCTGTTCCGCCTTTGTCACTCTGCTCGGGCAGAGTGTTCGGATATGATTCTGCTAGGGCAGAATTCTGCTGGGCCGTTGTCACTCTGCTCGGGCAGAGTGTTCGGACATGATTCAGCTAGGGCAGAATTCTGCTCGGCCGTTGTCACTCTGCTCGGGCAGAGTGTTCGGACGAGATTCTGCTCGGGCAGAATTCTGCTCGGCCGTTGTCACTCTGCTCGGGCAGAATGTTCGGACGAGATTCTGCTCGGGCAGAATTCTATTCAGCCTTTGTCACTCTGCTCGGGCAGAATGTTCGGACCAGACTCTGCTCGGGCAGAATTCTATTCGGCCGTTGTCACTCTGCTTGGGCAGAGTGTTCGGACGAGATTTTGCTAGGGCGAATTCTGTTCGGCCAAAGTCTTGATTCCTTCCACGTGTCTCCTTCTCCGTTAATGTTTTTTAGCGGGAATTTGAAAATTTTCAAGCTTCTCTACTCTTCAGCTTGTGACACGTGTGGGGAAGATGAACCGTTGCGTTTGCCAAGAAACGGTTACTTGGGGTTTCTCTATAAAAAGAGAACTTTCACTTCATTTTACCTTCACTCGAAATTTTTTGGAAGCACACTACTCTGCAAGTAAGTCTTTTTTTCTCCTCTTTCTGTTCAGCACTTCAAGTTTTTCATAGTTTCTTAGTTTTAGTAAAAAAACATGTCTGAAACTTCAACATCTATTTCCTCGTCCAAAGAGAATATTTGTATATGTAGTTCCTCTTCGAGTTCGGAACGAGTTCCAGCTTCAGGAAGTGAAGTTGGAACTTCAAATCCACAACTTCCACCACCTTTAACTTCCCAACCATTCCAACCTTCATCCTCTCAACCATTACCACCTTCATTTTCTCAACCTTCGCATTCTTTGTCCAGAAAAAATGCCTTAGGAGATGTAAAGGATCAAGCGGAGGATAAGGCTAATCCCAAGCCTTGGTATACTGCTGACGAGAAGTCAGGCAAGATGTCCACTGAAGATATGCAGGATTTAATTCGGGAATATCCTCTTCCCGAAGGTTGGTATGCTCATCTTCTTGGTTTGGGTGAACCGGTTAACTATGGCACAAAGTTTGAAACGGGTGTCTACGAAGAGCAGGTGAAGTCTGGGTATAGGCTTCCTCTTCATCCTTTTGCTCTTCGTTTCTTTGAGCATTATCGCATGGCTCTCGGGCAGCTTGTTCCAAATGGTTGGAGAAAGCTTGCTGGTCTTATATATTTGGTCCAGACTTCAGGCTACAAACCAGATGCAACAGATTTTATGAGAGTCTTCTTCGAAATCTGTTTCGTCAAAGGAGTCGCCAACTGCTCGGGATGGTATTACATTCATAGTAGGCAACGACTTCTGAAGGGAGGGCCTAAGTCAAATAAAGGTTGGCATTCTAGATACTTCTTCGTTGGCCACCTGGACAAGGGGGAGCTTCCGTTCGATAGAGACTGGAATCCTTATTGTAAGGATTTCAAAAATTCTGGCAAGCTTACTCCCAACAACCTGACTAAAGCACATACTTAGTCATATTAAGCTTCGAGGTGGTCTTTGCATAGATGAGCCTCTTTCAGAGAAGCAATTGGAGTGGGCAAAGATCATTCCTCCAAAGCCCATTCCAGCTGGTCTCCTGATTCCTCTTCTTCCTCCCGCTTTTCCTAGCATGTCGTCTGCCGAGACTGTTTCTCTAGGTGTGCCTTGTATATAAGTCATCGATTTCAATTTGATTTCAATGTTTATTCCCGTATTGATTTCTTTCTTCGTTGCAGAAATGGCTAGCGGAAGTGAAAATCGCCGCAAGGAGGCTTTCTTGGCGCTCTTCAGAAGGCCAAGGGGAAGCGGAAAGAGAAGCAGCCAAGTGTGGAGTTGCCCCCTGCTCCGAAGAGGACTAGAGTCACTCCTCCAGGACGGTCTCCACAGATCCTGGATCAAGTGTCCATTGATGATGATCCCATCTTTCAACTGAGATAGACACTTAGGCGTGATGACCTTGGGATGCCGGACAGTCAGGTCTCGGAGCAGCATCTTTTTCATGGAATTCTTCCACGAGACAAGGAGGTTTTCCAGACTCAGACACACGAGACCTTTGCCTGCTCTTTTGCCCAAGCCGTGTATACGGTAACATCCTTTGCCTCAACTAGGTTTCTGTTTTGTTTTCAACTTTTGTTTAGCTGATGGTTCCAACCTTCATTCCAAATGTACGCTAGTGGGTCTGAGATGCTTTCTCGCTTTGAGATGGCGAGGCAGGTGGCAGCGGATGAGGCTCAACAGAAGAGGGAAGCTGTTAAGGAAGCTCAAGGGGCCACTCATCGTGCTGAAGAGCTAAGCAAGCAAGAGGCAAATCATCTTGCGAAGATTGTGGCTCTAGAGAAGAGGCTGGAGCGAGTAAAAAGGAAGGCAGCAGAAGAGGTGACCAAAGCTCGTGACCAAGGCATCCGCGACTTCTTGGATGGAAGCGCAGGGGATGAGTGGCTGAAGAAACGGACGGATGATGGTCTTGAGATTTATGAGCTTGGCTTTGCGAAGGCCAAGGAGATGTTTGCTGAGCGCTTTCCTGACGTCCCTTTGGATGACTTCGTTCCGCCTCCACTAGTGTCTCTATCTAGAGAAACTATTATGCCTTTAGAGGCAGGAGATGCTATAGCTCCTCACCCTCCAGGGGAAGGTCCTTCTCGCGATGCCCCCAAGGCTTAGATTTGTATCTAGGCTCTTTTGCTTTATTTAGATAGAGAATTTTGATGCCCTTTCAAGGGCTTGTTTAAAACTCTATCTTTTATTATTGCATTTTGGTTTCTGCTATATGTTTGTCGTGGTTTATGATACCATTCACACATCATTATCTATTTTTACTTTAACTCTAACTCTTTATTCGTCACTTAAAGAGTTGGCAAAGAAGTCGAGCACTCTCGCTCGGCCTATTCTTTGAAGAATCAAAAGCTTTGGTGGAGTGACGATGCTCCCATTAACTTTTGTTTCTTCACGGACTTAGATCTGTAGCTAATCCGTTTGGCCTTTTCTTGCATTTTTATAAAAACCAAGAGTTATACACTCTATTCAGGCAGAGAGTTCGGCCATCACTCTATTCGAACAGAATGTTTTGGCTAAGTTCATCACTCTGTTCGGGCAGAGTGTTCGGCCATCATTCTGTTCGGACAGAATGTTTTGGCTACGTTGATCACTCTGTTCGGGCAGAGTGTTCAGCCATCACTCTGTTCGGACAGAATGTTTTGACTACGTTGATCACTCTGTTCGGGCAGAGTGTTCGGCCATCACTATGTTCGGACAGAATGTTTTGGCTAAGTTTACAATACAGTAATACTGAGAAAAAATAACTTTATTGCTAGAGCAAAAGATAAAGTTTACATTGGATTGCTTAACAACCCATTTATTCGAAAAAATCTGCTAAAGACTATTTCTAAAATATTGGAGTTCGGACAAGGTCTGTGCCCCTTATCCCCCAAAAAATGAAGTGTTTTGGCTCGGGCCAAGACACTACTGGTAATATCTATGCAAGTTCTCAGCATTCCAAGTACGAGGGATGGATTCCTCAGAAAGTGTCCCCAGTGCGTAGGCGCCCGGTTTGAGCACCTTTATAACACGGTAGGGTCCTTCCCAGTTTGGAGATAACTTTCCCGTCGCTACCTTTGGATCGGAGACTTCTAATTTGCGAAGGACTAAATCTCCCTCGTTGAACTGCTTGGATCGGACTCTCTGATTGTAACATCGTGCTACTCGTTGTTTTATGACAACGGATCGTGCATTGGCTTGAGCTCGAGCTTCTTCTACCAAATCAAGATTTGCTCGGAGTCCAACTTCGTTGTTTAATTCGTTGAAGTGTAAGGCACGTATTGTTGGAAACTCCTATCTCAACTGGGAACATTGCTTCCGTTCCATAGCAGAGAAAGAAAGGCGTTTCCCCTATGACTGAATGTGGAGTTGTTCGATAAGCCCACAATACTTTGGGGAGTTCGTCCACCCATGCGCCTTTAGCTTCATCTAGCTTCTTCTTCAATCCTTGTAAGATGCTTCGATTCGTGTTTTCAGTCTGTCCATTGAATTGTGGATGAGCTACAGAAGTGACTCTCAAATCGATCGAAAGATTCGTACAAAAGGTTCGAAAGTTGTTGTTGTCAAATTGTTTTCCATTATCAACGACCAAAGCTCTTTGTACTCCAAAACGGCACACGATGTTTTTCCAGAAGAAGTCTTCACACTTCGCTGAAGTAATGGTTGCCAGAGATTCCGCTTCAGTCCATTTGGTGAAGTAGTCTATTGTTACAATTACAAATTGTCGTTGCCCAGACGCCATGGGAAAAGGTCCCAAAAAATCCATTCCCCAAATAGCAAAGGGAATTGGAGAAACAATCGAGGTTAAAGGAGCAACCGGTGTATGAGAAATCGGTGGAAACTTCTGACATCTATCGCATCTACGTGTGAATTCGATGACGTCCTTCTGCATCGTAGGCCAGTAATATCCTTGCCTTAAGATTTTTTGTGCCAATGTTCTCCCCCCAAGATGTTGGCCACATATCCCTTCATGTACTTCTTATAATGCGTATAGGGATTCCGATGGGCGCAAACATCTGAGGTAAGGAAGGCTGAATGATTGCTTGTATAAAGTCCCTTCAACTAAGGCATACCGCGCAAATTTGACACGAAGATTCTTCGCCTCATGTCTTTCACTTGGTAATTCGCCTGTGGACAAGTATTTGACGATGATGTCCATCCAGTAGGGTTCTTGATCTATGATTTCAATGTCAGCTTGAGAACTGATACTGCGGTCCTTGAGGAATTCAAGGTATATCGGTCGTCAGACATTAGTTTCTTTAGTGGAAGCAAGCCTTGATAATATATATGCCTGAGTATTTTGATCCCGGGGGATCTGGCGAATGGCGAAGTTTTGAAACTTCACCGCTGAAGTTTTAACTAAGTCAAAATATTGAGGCATTCTTTCATCTCTGGCCTCGTAATCTCCCAAGACGTGATTGACCACCAGTTGGGAATCACTATAAACTGACAGTGAATCCACCTTTAAGGCGTGTGCTAGTCGTATCCCCGCAAGAAGAGCCTTATATTCTGCTTCGTTATTTGAGGCTTGAAATCCAAAGCGAAGTGCGTATTCAATAGTAAATCCTTCTGGACTTATGAGAATAATTCCGGCTCCGCTGCTGCCGATAGCTGAAGAACCGTCTACATAAAGATTCCAAGGATCTGGAACCTCCGAAATTACCAATTGAGAGGGGTCTTCAGGCAATGTACACTCGACAATAAAGTCTGCTAAGGCTTGAGCTTTAATTGCAGTGCGAGGTTTATATTGGATATCGAATTCCCCCAACTCTACGGACCAATTGACTAATCTTCCTGATGCCTCCGGGCTCAGTAAAACCTTTCTAAGTGGTTGGTCCGTCAGTACGATAATGGTATGAGACTGGAAGTATGGTCGAAGACGCCTAGCTGATATGATAAGGGCTAGTGCGATCTTGTCAATCTTCGGATATCTCGTCTCTACATCTTGTAAGACTTTGCTAATGTAATAGATGGGTTTCTGAACTCCATCTTCCTCTCTGATTAAAACGGTACTGACTGCGACATCGGTGACTGAGAGGTATAGAAATAAGTCTTCGCAGGGAAGTGGTTTTGAAAGTAGGGGCGGAGAACTCAAATACGCTTTGAGTTCTTCGAACGACTCTTGACAATCATCTGTCCAAGTGAAACTTTTTGCCTTTCTGATGGCCTTGAAGAATGGCAAGCATCGTTCAGCTGATCGAGCCATGAACCTTCCCAAGGCTGCGACCCTTCCCGTCAACTCTTGTACTTGCTTGATTGTTTTCGGGGACGTCATGGTTTGAATAGCCTTGATCTTTTCCGGGTTCGCCTTAATCCATCGTTGAGAAACTATAAACCCCAAAAATTTTCCTGCTGCGACTCTGAAAGCGCATTTGAGTGGATTCAGCTTCATTTTATACTTTCGAAGGATGTCGAAAGTTTCTTTCAAGTCTTTGACATGGAATTCAGACTTTATGCTTTTGACGAGCATATCGTCAACATAAACTTCCATGTTCTTTCCGATCAAGTCCCGAAAGATCATGTTCACCAGACGCTGGTACGTTGCTTCGGCGTTCTTGAGTCCAAAGGGCATCACTTTATAGTAGTATAACCATCTTTCTGTGATGAACGAATTTTTGGAGACATCGTCCTTGTGCATCATGATAAGGTTATAACCAGAGTACGCATCCATGAAACTAAGCAGTTCATGGCCTGAAGTAGCGTCGATAAGAAGATCTATCCTTGGGAGCGGGTAGCTGTCCTTCGGGCATGCTTTGTTGAGATATGTGTAGTCGATACATATTCGCCATCTGTCGCCTGACTTAGGAACCATGACTACGTTGGCGATCCAATCTGGGTAGTGGATCTCTGGCAGTTAGGAGTTTATCTACCTCTTCTTCAATCTTCTTCTGTCTTTCTGGCGCAAAAGTCCTCTTCTTCTGCTTGACAGGTTTTTTGGATGGATCAACATTTAGCCTATGGGTAATGATCTCAGGATCAATTCCAGGCATGTCTGCGGCTGTCCATGCAAAAATATCCGCATAGGTTCTTAATAGGTTCACTAGCTCGAGTCTGGTGTTTTCCTTAAGATTTGAACATATCCGAACCGTTTTGTTTTCTTCTCCAGGATATACTTCAATGCTAATAAGATCTTCAACTGGTTCTCCCCTTTGCATCTTTGTATCTTCCCGGAGGTCTTCTATAATGAGTGCTTCCTTGCTCTTTGATCGGCATGAAGTCACGTAGCACTGACGAGCTGTAGTTTGGTCTCCTTTCACCTCTCCAATCCCGTGTTCTGTGGGGAATTTCATCTTGAGATGATAAGTTGACACTACAGCCTGCAATTGATTAGGTGCTGGTCGTCCCAATATAGCGTTGTATGCTGAGGGGACCTTTACCACCACAAAATCAAGCATGAAGTTGGCTTGTGCCGGAGGTGTGCCAATCGCAACTGGGAGTGCGATAATACCTTCGACCACAACTGGATGATTGGAGAATCCATACAACGGTGTATCCATCTTTCGGAGACGGTCCGTTGGAATGTTCATCTTCTTGAACACGTCGTAAAATAAGACTTCTGCGGAACTTCCGTTATCAATCAAGACACGTTTCACATCGAAGTTCCCAGCCTTTATTGTGATGACTAATGGATTATCATGAGGATTTTTTACATCCTTCAAATATTCATCAGAGAAGGTGATCGCCGCTACGGGTATTGCCTTTTGTTTCTTATTTGGGGGCTGACTCGTTATGCACACTTCTCTGGCGTATGCTTTTCGAGCCTGTCCAGATGTACCTCCTGCGGCTAATCCTCCAGATATAGTGTTGATTGTACTCGCATTCTCTTCCGGATCTTCTCTTTCTTCCATAGCCGGAGGTGTTTGTTGTCGTCCTTCCCTTGGAGCTACAAACTTTCTCAACTGGCCACGCTTGATAAGGGCCTCAATTGCTCATTTGAGCGACCCACAATTGTTAGTTGTGTGGCCATGATCATTGTGAAAGTGACACCATAAATCTTTGTTCCTTTTATTGGGTCGAGATTTCATCTTGTCTGGCCACTGGAGAGCTTTATTGTCTTTGATCTCGTGAAGAATCTGTGATGGTTTTGCATTGAGGGGTGTCAGATTTTCTGAAGCAAACGGGTCTTTCAGAAACCTTTCATCCTGCTTAGATTGTTTTGTTGACTTCCCTCCTTATGGTGTGATTTCTCGAGGTCGTTTCTTCTTTTCTTCCTTCTCTTCTCCACGTCGCCCTCTGTGTGTCTCTAGGTATTCTTCATCTTGAATATATTTGTTTGCCTTCTCGAGAAGGGCTTTCATATTACCTTGAGGAATTTTGTTCACAGAGAAGGCAAACTTGGATGTCGGACGGAGACCGCGGAGGAAGGCGGTATACTTCACAGATTTGTCCAAATTATCGATCTCCAAAGTAGCTGCGTTGAACCGTCCGAGGAAGCATGCCAAAGATTCGTTTTTCTCTTGCACAATGTTTAGCAGGCTTGCCGAGTTCTTTCTCCGGGAGCGATTGCTTACAAAGTGTTTTTTAAAGAGATACGATAACTGGCTGAAAGAATAGATAGATCTTGGTTACAGAGATTTGAACCACGCATGTGCAGCCTTCCTCAGAGTGGTAGGAAAGGCTCTGCACATGACAGCATCTGAAACTTGGAGGAGTAACATGTTTGTTTGAAACTGATAAACATGTTCGCCCGGATCTCCAGTTCCGTCGTAGAGGTCATACTGAGGTATCCGGAAGTTGGGAGGTAGCTTTGCTCTTTCAATGGTTTCAGATAACGGGTATCCAGATTCTTCCCTTGGGAAGGATCGTTCTGGAGAACGATATCTAGGTACCATCTTCGAGGAGTCTTGTTCTTGAGAACGAAACTCAGGTTTCCTCTTTCTGTGGACGGATCTTCGCGGGGTCTCAACTTTGGCGACTCGTTCGGGAGAGGAGTTGGTACTGCCTTCGACTGATGTATCTCGTCGATAGCATGATCCACTCCTGGTCATGTGATCTCCGCTCTTCTCTCTGGGATCGTAAGTTGGATCGGCTGTTGATCTGTATTTGCGGCCGTAGCTTGATCTGGAGGTGAGACGAAGACGAAGGTCGCTGGGGTCAAGATGAGAATTGTGAGTGGACGGAGGAGCCACCGCCATGTCGATCTTTCTCTGAAGAGTGTTTACAACATCTTTCAGTTCTTGGATTTCCTTTGTAAGGTTGTCATGGGGTGTTTTGAATAGCTGACGGTTCAGGCGATGATGGAGGTCACCGTTTTTCAGGGTAGACGTTGGAGAGTGGTTTCTCTGAGGTCTAGTTTCTGATTCGAGAGTAGTAGATGTTACGTTGACGTAATTATCTTCAGAAGAACTGGTGCGACGACGGCGTAGGGGTCGAGCGTCGGTCACGAGAATGACCTGGTCGACGAGAGTTGTTAGTTTGTGCGCGATGGTTCTGAGAATGACTTTGTGAAGAGTCTTAAGGAGAAGAATGATTGGCCATGTTCCCTGTAGTGGTCCCACAGATGGCGCCAATCTGTTGCAGCTAAAAACTAGATCGGGAACCACACCAGAACTCAGGCCTGCAAAAGAGAACACAGAGTGACCGCCGGGAGGGGTTCCGGCGGGGGAACGCTCCGATGCTTAAGTCAGAGATGGCTAACAATGTAGAACTCTGAGAAGCAATAAAGACACAATGTGTATATGTGTGAGCTTAGGCTTACCTGGGGGGGCTTGACCCCTTTATATAGTGGTAGCAAGAGGAGTCCAATTAGAATTGGGCTTTAGTAAACTCTAATCAGGATCTCATTAGGATCCTAGGGGATCCCATATTAATCTCTGCTGATAGAGTCAGAGCTTCTTTGGGATTCTGTCCGGTGACTGATATGGTAATTGACATATCAGTAATAAGCCAGCATGGGTTACGTGTCACAATTGCCACGTGTCGTCCGTAGATTTGAGGGATATTTTTAGCTATATCAGAACCAATAGGGGATGAGAGTACTACGAGCCACCATTCTTTGAAGAAAATGGCATACTATATGAACTTAACTCTAGAGCACTCATGAAAAATGAGATACAAATTACAAAGCCTTTATTTTATAAGTTAATTTCTAGATTTGTGTTTGGGTAGGAGTTCCATGAGTGATATGTGATCGGTTAGTCAACAAGGATCGTTGACTCAAAGTTTATAGAGAAATGAAAAAGTGGCTGGGTTTGTAGTAGTGAACACCACTTAATTGAATGGGTGCATGGTGAAAGAGTTTGATCCTTGGTGAGTAGCGACTAGTTATCTATAAATAGAGCACATTGATCATTTCGTCACCTAATTAGCTTTTAATCTATTTTCCTTTCTAGAGATCTTCTACAACAAAGAATTTTTACGGAATTTCTTACTTGTAAAATTACTTTCCAGATTTCCATACACTTGTCTTATGGTGTTCATCGTTTGTGCAAACATTGTTCAGTGCTGCACTTTCTTGTATCTTGAAGTATATTTTCCTGCAATCCATTGCCCATAATTTTTGGTGGAGGCAAATATAAACTTAAGGAAAGCGTTACTCATGCCTCGAAGCCATTTTATTCTGAGTCACAAAACCATATATCTTTCCCAATAGTGGTTGTGGCTGTGATATGTCGGGACCCTTTCTTATGCAATAAATTCTGAGACTCATAATACAAAGCTAGATACATAATACCCCTCCAAATATATGAAAGATTTTTGTCTTTCCCTTCTTATTGGGTGCTTAACTTCTCGAAAAGGAAAAAAAAAAACCAAAAATGTAAAGTAGTCCGTGAAACTGCGTACATTAAAAAAAATGTGCCATTTATGGCAATAGTTCTTTTCTTGTATTCGTTATAGCTCAAAGGTGGTCACTACAAGAAACTGTCTCTTTAGCGACCACAGTGTGCGGTCGCTAATGAGGCAAAGGTGGTCGCTAAACAGTTTTAGCGACCGCAGTCTGCGGATCCCAAATCGGTCGCTATATGTCACATTTCCTATTCGGTCGCTAAATTTAGCGGCCGCGTTGACTATATTTCCGACCGCAAAGACGGTCGTTAAATTTTTTTTAAAATTTAAATCATATTTTATTTAGCGACCGCGCCTTGCGGTAGCTAACTTTTTAATTTTGAAATATTGTATTAGCGACAACATTTATCATCGCGGTTGCTAAACCTGTGTATTGCAATATATATATATATATATATTAGGTCCAAGAACCTGTCTACATCCTGTCCAAAACCTAACCTGTCGCAAAATCAATACCAATCCCAATCCAATCCAATAACAATCCATTGGTTGAAACGGTTTTGAATGAATGCGTTAAAGCTTTCAACGCATTCATTCAAAACCGATTTACTCCCCTGTCCCGCATTCTTTCATCAAATAATTTCTCAAAGCGCTCCTTATCCTTCATTTCAACCCAAGGGCCGTTACAACTGGTCGCGCCTGACGACAAACTCTGCCAACTAGCAACGAACGTGCAGATCGACGAGGGTGGCCGAGCATACGGTCCTTCTTAGGACTCCCCGTAACTTCTGACCACAAAAATACCTCGTCCTCTGTCTGGCTACCGTCTGCCTGGGAGTTAGCCTGAACTTTTTCTTTATATAAACTTTGTATAAGAAAACAACAGAAATATTAGAGGAATTACACAGCAATAGGAATACAAAAGTTATGTGCTCACAGCAAACTGCGCCACACTCTCAGACACCCATTTCCCCTTTTTGTTTTTGTATGTGTGCTCAAACTGGCGGAGCCTCGTAGGGACCTTTTCTCAGGGTCGTCTTCTGTCAACTTCAGCTCGTGCAAAGTAAATGGACGGAAACCAGCACTATGCGTCATCTTCTTCTCGCTGTGAGACATATCCTTGCCTCGCTCACTCAGCTTCGCCCAATCAACTGTACACCAATGGTCCACCAGCTGCCCCCACATGGCTTTGGAAAAGTACTCGCAGTTGTGGTCCATAGCAATATATATTGTAATATCCCGAATTTTGGGAGTAGGTTAAAATAATCATTGGTGCTCTGAAAAATAGACGGGCGTTAATTTTGAGCAATGCTTGGGTATTAGTAGTGCATATGAGCTTAAAAAGATTTTTGAAATTCCGGGGCACTTTTGTAATTTCAGGAAACTTTGGGGGCATAATTGTAAATTAATGTTTTTGGTGATAAAAGTAATAAAATGAGCGACATTGTACGTTTTAGTGACATCTAATTTAATTAATAAAGATTAGGTGAGTTTTGTGGCAAAAATGAAAATTTTCCTATTTTTGGGGTTATGTTGTAATTATGGAGAATTTTGGGGGTTATGTTGTAAATTATGAAAGATGACATGCTAGGTGTCAGGATTGTAGAAAAAATGTCATATACCATTGCCACCACCTACTAGTTATCCTTGCTGACTAATCAATTTAATAGTTAACTAATGGGTTAATATTGAATTGGAAAATAAAAGAACAAAATCAAACAAAAGGGGGGAATCCCGGATGAACAGTAACAGTGGAAAGAAACAACAAATAGCAGAAAGAAAGGAACAAAGGAAAAAAACGGGAAGAAGCAGAACAGAGGAGGGAAAATAGGGGGGAAAAAGGAAGAATTTTCCAGGGTAACTCCCTTTTTCTTTAATAGAATTCTTCTTTTGAATTTGGGGTGAGATTTCACTCATGAGAGTTGGATATGTATTGTGTTCATGTGTGTGTTCATAGTTCGGGTGTATATATATATGTTATGAACCGCGAATATGGGGTGTAATTGTGGATTTAAGCTATGTTAGTGGGTGTTAGTTATCCATGTAGGTGGTTTTTCCGGAATTAGTAGTGAATTCATGGGTGTATATGTGAGTTGGAGCAGCCATGAGCTTCGGCTGAAGGTTGAAGATGAAGTAGGTGTACGAAAGGTGAAATACTATGTGAGATTAATTTGAACAGTAGTCGTAATTGTCGCTAAAAACAGGAAATTAATCTAGGCAGTTTTCCATGAATTTTTATAAATCGATAGGGTAAAAATTAGGAAAAGTCCAAAACAGTAACTCCCGATATTTTTACGAGACGTACACTCTTGAAGGTTTTGGAAATTTTCGGTGTCCGTGAAAGGCGCTAAATTAGGGCATCGATTAAACATAATTAGCGTACTATTTAACCTAGTAAACCAATTTATTTTAATCTGAAAATTTTATAGAAACTCTATTTTACTAATATGATTCATTATCTAAAATTTCGTGTCATTCGAGGTCAATAGGTATTTTTCCAAAACTGGCCTTTCAGCTCATTAGTTCAGACAGCGGTTCAGAATTTTCGGGCAAGAATTTTCTAAAATACTTTTTAGTACAGAAATGACATCAGGATGCTTAAAATAGCGTTTTAAGATATTTTTGATATTTTTTCGGTGCCGGAAACCCCCCAGGGTTATTTTGGTAATTTTACCCATAAAGGGAATTTTTTAGTAAATTTATATACGGTAAGTATATTTTAGTGATTTTGCTTACAGGAATATCATTTTGATGATTTAAGTGTAATGGGGGGTATTTTGGTAATTTGACCTAAGGAATGTATTTTTGGGTAAAATCGCGTACAGTAAGGTTAGTATAGTGATTCTAACTTGTGAGAAGACCATTTTGGTAATTTAAGTCCGAGAGGGGTATTTTGGTAATTTTACACCCTAGGGGCGTTTTAGTAATTTTACATACCCGGTGAAGGGGGTACATTTTGGGAGTATGCATGAGTCCATATTAAGTTATAATATTTCGCTATAGTCTGTGTTCTAATGATTCGATTATTCCGTTTAGGTTAAAGTTAAAGACTTCCGGTTAGATAGTTTAGCTGCGGATCCAGGTAAAGAATTATATCTGAACCCTGGGTAAGGACTTTCGTCCGAACCCTTATTTTGATAACTCGTACTCGTAAATACTCATTTGATTTACTTATGACTAATGTCTAACTCTGAGGTATGAATTGATATCAGCATGTTATTGCCCAGAAAATCCCAAATATTGAACCTGAATTGGTTATTTGGAAATCTTATGATGCTCGCCTGTTATTGCATACTGAGCAACTTTGGCGATTCTATATTATTCTGATTTGTCATCGATATTCGTTTGGGCTCTATTATTTTAATACAAGTTGCATTACTTGCCTTAAAACGTTTCATTGAGCCATAAAACGTTTATGGAAACTCTTATCGATGCTCATTAACTATTGTCCATTGAGCATTGAATAACATGTTGCATTATCGAATTGTTGTCATTCTTCATATTGACATGAGAATTTGCATTGGTGTGTTTGGCGGGAGATGGTATATATATTGGAGGATATTGGTGTGGGCTAGTGCCTTAACGGACTAGCCGGTGTGTTGGTGTGGGCTAGTCCCTTGACGGACTAGCAAGCATATTGGTGTGGACTAGTGCCTTGACGGACTAGCCGGTGTATTGGTGTGGTCTAGTACCTTGACGGGCTAGTCGGTGCAATGTTGTGGGCTAGTACTTTGAGGGACTAGTCGGTGTATTGGTGTGGGCTGGTACCTTAACGGACTAGTCGGAGCATCGGTATGGGCTAGTGCCTTGACGGACTAGTCAGAGCATCGGTATGGGCTAGTGCCTTGACGGACTAGTCGGTGTATTGGTGTGGGCTAGTACCTTGACGGACTAATCGGTGCATTGGTGTGGGCTAGTACCTTGACGGACTAGTCGGTGGATTGGTGTGGGCTAGTGCTTTGACAAACTAGTCACTGCATTGGTATGGCTAGTACCTTAATGGACTAGTCGGTGTATTAGTGTGGGCTAGTACGTTGATGGACTAATCAGTGCATTGGTGTGCGCTAGTACCTTGACAGACTAGTCGGTGTAGTGATTCTCTGCATCGTATATAAAATCTTCTTGATATCTGGTCGAACTAGTTATGATTATTTTGAAACTCTTGAAAAATTATCATATAATTGCATCTGTGAATTATTTCGGAATTTTTGTGTATTGGAGGATTTGGTGTGTATTGGTGTGGGCAAAAAATATTGGAAAGTATATCTGAATGATTTGTGCTTGTGTTGAAATCCCTTGAGAAATCTTTGTGGTACTTTGGAATTCATTGAGTTTTGATCGTTCGACGTGTTTGGAAATCATCGTGATTGTTATTGTTATTTTGGTATCTATTTATGATGAATTTTCATCGTTTTGGAAATCATCGAGCTCTTCAAATCGGTTGAGGTATTTCAGAAATCATTTTTGTAGTCCTTGTACGACCCTACTGAGCTCTCAAAAGCTCACCCTTCGTTTGACTCCCTTCTGCAGATGACGATCAGTTGTCGCATGTTCAGGAATGGGTTAGAGTCTGTATGAGCTTCCGATGAGCCCATCACTACTGAGTAATGTGACCCCTACGCTAGTTTGTACCGTCGATTCATTCTATCAGGACTCCAGTTATTGAGAACCTAGGTTTTAGTAGTTAAGTTTGAGCAGTTATTGTAATCTTGAATTTTGAGGTATTTGGATTGGTGTTGATCAGATGCTTTAAAGTATGTGGTAGGTCACATGATCTGACAGGTTTGATGTGTTCCGGTAAGGTAACGACCCGGGAGTTCGGGGTGGCGGAGCTCCTAATTTTCGAGGGCTGTTACAGATATATATGTCGCACCCGCCCGAGCAAGCGTCTGCCTCCTTGCATTGATCATCAATTTCTTGTTCTTGGTCTCCGTCGGACTTAAATTTGAAATAGTCCTGAACATAATTCAACACAATTTCAAACACGATTAACAAAAAAATAAAAAAAATAGGAATAATGTACTTCTAAAACCAAATAAAGCAATTAAAAATAGACAATCCTTACCAAGAACTTCCCCCAGACAAGTTCCTTGTCTGCTTCCGTCCACGACTTTCACGTCGCATAAGGCTGTGGGAGGTGGGCCTTGATAATAGGACCGATTTTGGTCCTAACACAATCCTCAACAAAGCTAATCAGAAGAGTAATACAAAAGAGAGATACATCAATCCCAATATAACAACGTATTAAGTTAGATAGGTGCGCTAAAAGATGTTAAGAATTGAGTTATGAAAATTATAAACTTACTAATTGTAGAGGACATGAGCAGCAATCATCTGCTCCAAGGTGGCTGGAAGAGGTATCCCGCGTGTGATACCTCTGGGTACAGATGCACTACAAGCTACAAATGATGAAAAAGGAAGACGTTATATATATATATATATATATATATATATATATATATATATATATATCGAATATATTGCTAGCTTTAGGCAAGTTGCCTAAGGCTAGACAATAAAACTACTTCGTTTTGACTTAATCAACCTAGTCTCTTTCTGTAATTCTTTTTTTTCTTTCTCTTCTCCCCGTCAAGCATCCTTTTCCCTCTCGTTCATCAGACCTGCACACCAAGAAGTGCCCTATCGCCGGCCACCACCGTCGCTGGCCAGCCTCCCCATAAGCCACTTCCATCTGCCGCCTTCATTGCTGGGCGTCGTCCATGATATCTATCACCATGCAAGCAATGGTCTTCAACCCGTTTCTCTAGATCTAATCTTCAACGTCGCTGCCCAATCGCCGGTGCCCACACCATAAGCAACCATTGCCTGCCGGTCTCCTTTCGCCACCACTTCTCCTTCGTCGGCGATAGCATTGCCGTCTCTACTCAGTCGCCGACCATCCTTCTTAATTATAAACCACTGTACAGATCCACGGTGTTGGCCCTTCTCCTACGGTCACATCTCTATTCAGCCACTGCCCCCTCTCTTAATTTGTGGGTGACATACCACCCACGGCTGCCGTAGATCATCCACCGCATATATACTGCCCGCGCTCTTTGACCGCCACATCAAGGAACCAATTGCCACAACCACCTCGCAAGAATTCATCATAAAAATCAGTGCAATTATATGGCCGACACGGGAAGGACAGTTTCACAAAGTTTTCAGTCAATTGAGCAAGTTGATGAGAATGTGAATTTGAGTGATCGTGATATTCATGATATCGTTGTCCAGGATGAAGCTGAGGCCAATGATTTTGATGTCTGGGGTCTTTCACGTTGCGATGATGAGGCTGAAACACCTAGAAAAATGAGATTGACAAAAAATTTGAGGATTTTAACGGTGAACACATAAACGGAAAAAACATTTGATACACAAGAAGTAGCATATGAGTTCTACAATCAATATGCCCTTTTAAATGGTTTTGGTACTCGTAAACACAATGCGCACAAGATTAGGGCTACTGGTGCAATTTTTAGGAGGCAATTTGTGTGCAATAAGTAGGGCTTTAAGAAACTGGATGATAAGAGACTGAATGGGAATGAAAAAAGGCATAGGGACTTGAGAACCGGCTGTGAAGCAATGATGCAGGTTACTTTGTCGAAAAAGTTGTAATGTGGGTTGTTGACAAGTTTCAAGATATTCACAACCATCCCCTCACTACTACTCCCTCAAAAGTAATCAAGCATCGTTCTCATAGTTAGTATCATCGTACAAATTTATGCAAGTCTCTTGTTGCTGACCTTAACAATGAGGGCTTGAAGCCTTCTCAGATTACTAGAGTTGTGAATGCGATGAAGCCTAGTGAAGAAGCTGACGTAACTCCAAGACAATGTTCTAGTATTATACGCGTTAAAAGAAAAAATAATGTAGGGAAAGAATGTTATGGGATTATTAAACATTTTCAAGAGAAGGCTACGTTGGATGATAGTTATTACTTTGATGTGGATTTGGCTAGAGATGGTTCTCTCATAAGTGTTTTTTGGGCTGACGGAAGGTCAAGGGCATCATATGCACAGTTTGGTGATGTTGTGTGTAGTTGATGTGACTTACATGACGAATAAATTTAGGATGCCCTTTGCTCCATTTGTTGGAGTGAATCACCATCGGCAGTATATTATTTGGAGCTGCATTGGTAGAGGATGAGACAAAAAACATTTGGGTGGTTGTTTGAGCATTTTTTGCATTGCATGTTTGACAGGCCCCCGATTGCAATCACCACTGACCAAGATGGAGCTATGAGAAATGCAATTGCAAAATTGTTTCCAAATGCTCGGCCTCGTTTTTGCGTATGACACATCAAGAAGCACACTTTGGAGCATCTACAACCACTGAGAGCTCGTTACGATGACTTTCATGAAGTCTATACCAACTGGACTAAAAGTTAGACTATTGAAGATTTTTTAGGCCGGGCGGGTAGATTTGAATGAGAAGTATAACTTAAAAGGAAATTTTTGGATCCAAAACGTGTACAACTTGTGTGCACATTGGGCAAAGTCGTTTCTCAATGATACTTTTTTGCTGGCATGACGACAAGTTGACGAAGTGAAAGCATACATTCATTTTTTGACGGGTACGTAAATTCTAATACCATGTTGAATGAGTTTGTTGTGAAATATGACAAAGCAATTTATAATCGAAGGCATGCCAAGGAAGATGAAGACTTTAAGCACTACAAGAAAAACAGTTTTTAGCGACGGACTTTTATCCGTTGCTAAAAGTTACCTTTAGCGACGGATTACTCCGTCGGTAAAGGTCCGTTGCTAAAAGTATTTATTGACGGAATGGTCCGTTGATAAATGCCTTTAGCGACGGATCTTTACCGACGAATTATTACCAACGGAATTTCCGTCGCCAAAAGTTTTTTTCAAAATTTGATTTTCGAATGGTTTTTTTGGTTTGGTAGAAAATTTTTTGAAAATTATTTAGTGACGGATAATTGTCGACGGATTAAGTTCCATCGGTAAAGATAATATTTTGAAAAATTTATTGAATTTTAACAACGGACCTTTAGCGACGGCCAAATTCTGTCGCTAAAAGTCGTTTAAGTATGAAACCCTAAAGCCATTTCTCTTTTTCTCCCCACCGCTTGTCCTTTCTCTCTGTTTTTCTCTCTCTTCTCTATCTTCCTGTTGGCAGCTTGTCCGTCCTTCTTCGGCCATCTCCTCGGCTATCAGCCACCGTAATCCGGCCACCGCTCCATCCAAGCCCCCGTGTCTCCTCTCCGGCGACAAATCCGGCTATTTTTCAACCGCCACCGCACGCCCTTCCACACTACATTGCAAGTTTTAAAGCACTTCCGCATAGGCGAGTTCGGAGATATCATTATAATATACTCTCTAGTTTTTCATGACAGCAACTTGGATTATACTACTGCTATGTGCCAAGGATCTACGTGCATCACATTCTCTTTTGATTTTCTCCCTTCATTTGAAACTGCTTTGCAAAGAAAATGGTGTACCTATTTTTGTTGCATTTTTGTTTGGCAAAATCATGTCTGCATTATCATGCTACTTCAATATTCTTGTCTACCTGTATAAGGTTATACAATATTTAACTATACTGAGGTATCTTAATTGAAGTGGTGTGTCTTTAAACCATCAAGGATGAATTTCTTGCTAGTATTCAAACTCATCTGCTGAAAGCTGATTGGGTGCCCAGGTCAGACTTCTTGTTCTGAAGTCTCTTCTGACTTGCTCTGAATCAATGTTCTATCCTTTATAAGGGCATTTTACGTCATGGTTTATCCAAAATATTTTTCATGCTGCAAGCGTTCTTGGTCTTCATCGTAATTTGTTTGGAAAACTCTGGGAACAATTTGTTACGAAGGAAAGCGGGAAATTTAGACAATGAAAAGCCCCTGACTTCAGTTTGTTTAGAAGTTGCATGATCTAAGCTTAAACATTACGTGTGGTCCATTTGACGTTGGGCACTAGGATGCGTAGCTTTAGTACACCAATTGCGGGTTGATGTTCGTGTAGTTGGCAATCCGGTCTGTTTGATATTTGCTGTACTAGAGGCATCGTTGCTCAGCTTTATGGTTTTGGGATTGTTATTTGACATTTTCTCAGGTGGGATTGTTTAGTTTTTACACCAATCTAAGCATGAAGTTTCACCGCTTTGTTTGTGGCATCTATCTTTTGTGCTTTTAACTGCTCGTTTATTCATTAGAATCTGGGAAATATTGACGAATCCGTTGCTTGTAATCTGTTCAACTATAGTCACTGCTTTTAAAATTTAGGTACTGAACTATAGGTTGGTTTACTACATCACGACAATGTTATCTGCAACTTTTATGTCCGTAAGCTGATTTTAAGAGCTTTAACCTTCTAAGACCAGTCATCTCATTCCACGGTTGCTTAGTATTAATTAACTTCTAGCACTTCTAACAATTCCAACTATGCAGACCAAATGCATTGCTATTTAAGTTCACCAGTATTATCATACTAAGGTTTGTTTACTTTTATCTTATATATTCTTGACTCCTTTTGTTCTCTCACAATGCTCTCTCATTCGTTGCAGATGCATTTGAATACTAGCAAAGATGTAGATGCATTTTAATTTATTTGATTCACTTTCCTTTTGAGTGTTTGAATACTAGCAAAGATGTAGATGGTGTTTATGCTTCCCTAAAAAAAAAATTCAATTCTTCCTGTCTATCGGTGTGTATAACACCTTGAATTAAAGGCTTCTTATTTTATGTTAAACTTGTACAAGATTGGTTGGGGTTTGTTAAGATTATGAATGTTGGTAGGTGGTGTAGTTTAATTTGCAATCGCCATTAGCATCAACGTTTCTTGTATTTATTGTTTACAATACTTGAAATGTGGGAACAGTTTGAAGGATTAAAGAAAATTTTAAAATATATATATTTCTAGCGACGAACTTTTAGTGACTGTTTTTTCGTCGCTAAAGAACAAAAGAAGAATCTGCCATTGGTTTTTAGCGACACAAAATTTTTGCCTCTAAAGTTATTATTGAAGGATTTTTAGCGGTGGATTTTCCGTCGCTAAAAGTCTTATTCTCTTATTACGGATGGACTTTTAGCAACGAAAATACCGTCACTAAAATTATCACAATTAGCGACGGAAATTCTGTCGCTAAAATTCTTTTGAAAAATGAACTTTAAAAAAAAAAATTACCTTTAGCGACGGACTTTACCGTCGCTAAAGGTAATTAATTCCGTCGGTAAACGTTAGACTTTTGCCGACGGACCACCAACTTCCGTCGCAAATCTTTTAGCAATGGCCTTTATCCCAACGGACTTTTAGAGACGGACAGTCCGTCGCTAAAAGTCTTTTTTCTTGTAGTGAAGACCATGACTTCAAAAGTAGTCTTATTCTCTGGTCATCCAATTGAACGAAAAGCCGGAGATTGCTATACTTGCAGTTTGTTTGAGATCTTTAAGAAAGAATGGAATGCTAGTGTTAGTTGTTCGCACATAACATGGAGTAAGGAACCCAACATTACAAAATACGGGGTAGGTTTGATAACTGTAGACAAGGAGAAATGGCGAACAACTTACTATTATTCAGCGAAAGATGTTAGAGCTAGTTGTTCATCTGCTAATTTTGAGATGGCGGGAATGTTATGCAAGTACATCCTTTATATTTTTAAGAAGAAGAAAATAATTGATCTTCCTGAGTACTACATTCTCCCTAGATGGACAATTAATGCCCGGTACAAGGTGGGATATGTTGACGATAGAATGGACGAGATCAGTAGATATTCAGCTGAAAAGGGAGTCAGCCTTTTAACCTTATGGTCAGTTCGAGCAAAGTTTTCAAGGGCAATTGAAAATGCTAGAAATTCTCCTTCAGAAATATGTGAGGTAGATTCATGGCTTAGTAGTTTCTTGGAAAAGCAAGATGCAAGAAAGAACGAGGAGAATTTTATTGGTGGCAAAATGGGCAATCAAGTTGATTCAAGTATAGGTATTTCTCAAGTCGAAAGTATGAATCAGATATCTATACGTGACCCTACCGCCCCTGTTAAGACTAAGGGGCGTCCAAAGGTTGCTACTAGGTTGAAGTCTTCTGTTGAATTGGCAAAAGAAGAAAAGAAACAAAGAAACTGTGCCTATTGTCATGGGAAAGGCCACTACCCAACTGGATGTGCCAAGCAAAAGGTATCTTTTGAAATGAAACTAACCATTTGGCTTTTATTCTATTTTACATCATGTTGTGTAATCTATTTGAGCTGTATATACTAACTTATAACTTGCATTGCTTCAGAGGGATGAAGGAGAAGACAATTTTGTTCAATGGTTGCAGATTTACGTCAGATTTGGTATAACCTTGTTACGTTCTTGTTATCTATGAACTTGGATATCGGCAATAATTGATTATTATTGATTGTTTATAGGAATACTTGCCACAAGGGAGTTTGGACTACATAACAAGTAGACACCATGGACGTACAGGGGCTCTTTGAAAGTGCAATTTGATACTTGTGGAAGGCTCTAATGCCTTCATCTAAATCACGAACTGATGCAAAACTCTATCGGGGTAGACAACAAAATGATGGTTCATATCAAGCCTGTAAAGTTCAATTTTAAGAAAATTATATATAGAGGAGAAAGTATAAGAATGTTCCACAAACAACAGTTTGTAGAGAACTCGTTTGAGCAACTAAAGTAGCATATGCTTCGACCTTGCTGGAGATGAAGATAATGAACAGTTTATCACCTCCTCAACCTGCACAGTTTAATTTCAGTTGAAATCCTTTAACAAGAATGAAACGGATGGGTACACGGTTTAATTCCTGGACTAACAGTTTTATTAAAATCAGCAGCTCCTTCTTGTTGAAATCCTATAACAGTTTAGTGTTGATTGTGGTCGTCTGTAAAGTTAACGACACAATGTGTCTAGGTGACGTGATATCTTATGTAGGTGTTGGTGCATGTATGTTTGGTGTAATGCTTCACCTTCTTTTTTTCCTCTGGGTTTCGGTGACAGTTGCAGAAGAGGGAGACGGGAAAAGCATAAGCCGGTACGTGCCGTTGCATAAAGCTGCACTTGCAGGTGACTGAGAGACGGCAAGTAGTATAATAGAAAAGGAACCAGATGCAGTCAGGGCCAAAATAACCGCAGATGGTGAGACTGCACTCGTTGTAGCAGTTCAGTCAAAAAAGAGGAACGCTTTTGTGAAGAAACTGCTGGAGAAGATGTTGTTGCCGGACGTGGCTTTAACTGAAAATAATGGCGCAACAGCCCTCCACTTTGCCGCAATGACGGGCAACATTGAGGCAGCTAAATTGTTGGTTAAGAAAGATCCGAAGCTGCCTAATGTTGAGGACTTCAATAAAGCACTACCAATTAATAGAGCTGCTATATTCGGCCGAAGGGAAATGGTTCTGTACTTGTTCACCGTCACACAGGAAGATGGAGAGCAAAAACCTTATGAGGGGGAATCAGGTGGTAGACTTCTCCATGTTTTAATTCGGAATGGAGTTTACGGTGAGTACTTGATTCACTTACTTTCCTTTTGCTGATACTTTTCTCGCATGAATTTTTTCGTTGCACCTATAACCATTTCCATTTCAGATTCTACTCGGGGTTTGCGTTGAGAAACGATGTTAACAGACTTCTGTAGCTGTTATGCAAAACTAGCTCGTACTGAGATTGCGTTTTGTCTGGTTTTAACTGTACAGATGTTGCTCTATTCTTGCTTCAGCGGTACCCAAAGTTGGCAGGGGACGATCCATCTCCTTTGCATCCGATTGCTGGACAGCCACATGCATTCCCAAGTGGAAAACGCTTCAACATCTGGAAAAAACTGATCTACTCATGTTAGTCTGAAACACACACAATAATCTTGTTAGTATGAAACCACTAATCAAGTCTTATTACCTACTTTTTACATGCTCAATGACGTGTGTATACGTTTTACTAACTCCATATGCCTTTAAGTTTAGGTGTTGCCATAAAGTTGGACAAACTTTGGAAACCAACCTCAGGGACGAGACAATGAGAATTTGAAGGACACAAATAATTCTGGTTCGTTATTCCTTACATTCCTTAGTTTCCTTTTGTCTTTACGCTAGTATTCATTCTTTGTCTATCTATCTATACTATCTATGATCTATATTTATACTATACGAGTCGTCGTAACACACAAGATGCGTGTGCAAAATTGAAGTTAATAGTGTAAAATCTTGTTAAAAAATCAAGTATCTTAATGTTTAAGGTGCATTCGATAAAATGAATTATACATTATAAAAATTAGCAGTAGTTATTCACTATTTAAACTTTTATTTTGTGAATTTTTTAAGAAAAAATTATAAAATGCCACTTGTCACCATTCTAGATAGGTAGTTATGTAAGACCAAAAATGTGTCCAAACCAAACCATGTTTTCCCTTTATATATAGTATAGATACGAGCTACCGTGCACACGCGATGAGTGTGCGAATCATTTATCTTATCGGTCATAGGAGATATGCTTAAACAATATTTCATCAAAAAGTTAAAAAAGTAGATATAACATCACGGAGCTCAATGTAGTTTATTTTAATTTGCATATTAAACTCAATCGCTTTCAAATAAGTAACACCAAAAATTATGTAAAGAAACAATTAGACTATATGTAACACGTCGTCACAGTGCAATGTTACCATTCTTGAAAGTCAAATTATCCCAGTTCTATTCATCAGAATACATAAGACTCCATTCAAGTATTCAAAACTACAATAATATCTAAGTTTGGTAATATAACACTCTACGGCGCGGCCAATGCCATCATCATACAATAAAGCCTGTATCACTCAGCTCCAAAGCTATTCAAAGCCATCACATTGCACGTCGGTGGTATTGAATGAAACCCCATTTTAATGAACCAAACCAACAAAAATAACTCCTGATATAGCTAAAAATACCCCTCCATTCTACGGGTGACATGTGGCGGTTACAGCGCATAACCTATTCCGGTTCCTTGCCGATATAGCACTTACCATACCAGTCACCGGGTAGAATCCTAAAGAAGATCTGACTCTATCAGCAGAGACTGATATGGTATCCTCTAGGATCCTAATGAGATTCTGATTAGAGTTGACCGAAGCCCAGTTCTAATTGGACTCCTCTTGCTACCACTATATAAGGGGGTCAAACCCCCCAGGTAAGCCGAAGCTCACACATATATACATTGTGTCTTTATTGCTTCTGAGAGTTCTACATTGTTAGCCATCTCTAACTTAAGCATCGGAGCGTTCTCCCGCCGGAACCCCACCCGGCGATCACTCCGTGTTCTCTTTTGCAGGCCTGATTTCTGGTGTGGTTCCCGATCCAGTTTTTAGCTGCAACAGATTGGCGCCATCCATGGGACCACTACAGGGAACATGGCCAATCACTCTTCTTCTTCTTCAGACTCTTCGCAAAGTCATTCTGAGAACCATCGTGCGCGAACTAACAGCTCTCGTCGACCAGGTCATTCTCGTGACCAACACTCGACCCCTTTGCGTCGTTGTCGCACCAGTTCTTTTGAAGATAATTACGTCAACGTAACATCTACTACTCCCGAATCAGAAACTAGACCTCGGAGAAACCAATCTCCAACGTCTACTCTGAAAAACGGTGACCTTCGCCATCGCCTGAACCGTCAGCTATTCAAAACACCACATGACAACCTTACCAAGGAAATCCATGAACTGAAGAATGTTGTAAACAGTCTTCAGCGAAAGCTTGACATGGCAGTGGCTCCGCAGTCCACTCACCATTCTCATCTTGACCCTAACGACCTTCGTCTTCGTCTCACCTCCAGATCAAGCTACGGCCGCAAATACAGATCAACGGCCGATCCAACTTATGATCCCAGAGAAAAGAGCGGAGATCATATGACCAGGAGTGGATCATGCTATCGACGGGATCCATCAGTCGAAGGCAGTACCAACTCCTCTCCCAGACGAGTCGCCAGAGCTGAAACCCCTCGAAGATCTCTCCACAGAAAGAAGACGCCTGAGTTTTGTTCCCAAGAACGAGACTCCTGGAAGATGGTGCCTAGATATCACTCTCCAGAACGATCTCTCCTAAGGGAAGAATCTGGATATCCGTTATCCGAAACCATTGAAAAAGCAAAGTTACCCCCCAACTTCTGAATGCCTCAGTGTGACCTCTACGACGGAACTGGAGATCCGGGCGAACATGTTTATCAGTTTCAAACAAACATGTTACTCCTCCAAGTTTCAAATGCTGTCATGTGCAGAGCCTTTCCTACCACTTTGAGGAAGGCTGAACATGCATGGTTCAAATCTCTGCAACCAAGATCCATCTACTTCTTCAGCCAATTATCAGATCTCTTTCAAAAACACTTTGTAAGCAGTCGCTCCCGAAGAAAGAACTCGGCGAGTCTGTTAAACATTGTGCAAGAGAAAAATGAGTCCCTGGCGTGCTTCCTCGGACGATTCAACGCAGCTACTCTAGAAATCGATAACTTGGACGAATCCGTGAAGTATACTGCCTTCCTCCGAGGCCTCCGTCCGACATCCAAGTTTGCGTTCTCTGTAAACAAAAGTCCTCTGGGTCAATAAATATTGATTTTGGGTCAATAAATATTGATTTTCATCATTAGAGAACACTATTTAAGGACATAATTATCAAAATGAAGTCTTAACAGATTTGTATATCGATTAGGTACGTAGAGTTTTAAAATGATTAGAATTAGTCCTTACATTAAAAAAGACTTAGTAATATAGAATTTAATCATAAAATAAGAAACTTATCCAAGATAATATTGGAGACCTTTAGTGACGATACCTTATTTAGTATATCATGCTTATAAGTTTATTTCACATTGAAAACATAATGTGATGATGTGTCATGTAAAGAAGTGAAGATGTTTTGAGCAAAGAAGGTGACACTGTCTTTCTAGGTTCGCTTGTTATATATTACTAGTCCAGTAACCCGGACAAGTCCCAAGTCAGTTATATTTAACGACTGATGTATCCGTAGGTTTGAGTGCCAATATATTTTGATAGAGTTATGGTTGTCTATTTAGGCATTATGTCGATAGTTTTGAAATAAACTTTATATGTGTTCCTGTGAAGTGAACAATCAAATTCAAAATATGTCACATTCGTGCATTTCCCATATAAGTATCATCATAATAAAAAGAAATTCATAAAAAGCATAAAACTGAAAATGTTCCCAAATAGAAAATACTGGACTGATTCCACATTTATTACCTTTGTGAACTATCGTACGATTACACACGATAGTTAACAATAATATTAAAAGAACAATCATACGCTTCTTTTTTTAGTAATTACTATACTATTCTATAATTAAGTGAAAGGCATGTCAAATGGATAAAAACTTTATTCCCGTCTATTTTATCGTATAGACTGTGATAGAAGGGGCTGCAATGGCATAGGGTTAAAAAAAATTCTTTTATATGTTTACTTACTTTATCTTTTTACTTTGTAGATTTTGATTGACTTCTAATTTTATATTATATTCAGGTGATTATAGTAATGACTAAGTTCTAATAGTTTCATTTATTGATTAAGTGTATAAAGTAATTTTACATCCCGAATTATGAGCTACAACATTTACTTTAACGATTACTAATATTTTTTATATGTAAAGTTTTCTTAAGTGCTAGTAATCATATTAAGTCCTATTAAGCTTCAATATTTATTTCAATATATAATTATGTCTTTCATGTTTTTACATTCTTTCTTATTTAAAGTTTTTTTAAAATGCAAGTAAAGTAAAAAAAACTTTTTATTTTTACTTAGTTTTTACTCTTTAGATATTTGGTTCTTATCTTGTTGAATACTTTAGGTGATAAAGTCATAATTAAATACTAATAACGTAGTTTATTAATTAAATATAGTATAAAAAAATCTCCAACTTATGCGATATAACATTTATTTCAATATATAATTTTGTCTCTCACATTTTTAGAATTATTTTTTGAAAGCGCAAGTAACCTAACTAAATCTTATCTAATATTTTAATGATGACACTGAGTGCTTATGATTCGATACTTATATTTGTTTATTTTTTTTTTTTGCATATAAATGGAGTTATAGGATTTCAGTTTGAGAGATTGAGGTAATCTAACTAAAATTAATTTGTGAAAGTTGATTTCTATTTTGGCATTTTAAAGTTTTTTGAAAATTAAGTGAAATAAGATGTGATTCCTTTTCTTTGCATTTGTTAGGTGTATATGATTTTCATTTGAAAGTTTGAGCGATTTAGGTAAAACTAATTATTAAATAAATATATATATTGATATTTTGAAGTATTTTAAAAAATTAAGTCATTTTTTAATTGCAAATTGCTTTTGTAAAGTGAAAAAATATTTTTTAATTTGTGAGTATAATATTTCGTCTCATACATGATTGTCGTAGTGTTATTTAATTTTTTTGAAGTGCTTTTGAGGTGTTAATAATCAAAATTAAAGCCTAATACATAAATATATATGTATATAGCATATTGTTTTAAAATTGATTTTCAAGCTTTATAAGATTTAAAAATATTAAGACAATTACACCAATGGATTTTTTAATTATAAATCGTACTAAAGAGTTAATAAGTAGGGGATGATATTTGAATTTTACCTTTGAAGATTTTATTTTGTTATTTTAAAGTATTTTTGTAGTGTTAAAAGTTAAAACTAAGGTCCAATATATGAGTATATTGATTAAGTAGAGTTTTAGAAGGTGTACATTTAGTTTTCTAGTTTTATAAAGTACACAGAAATTGGGCAATTTAGATCTATGATTTTTTTAATAATAAATCATATTAAAGTGGTTAGTAAGTTTGGGTAAAAAAGAAAAATAGCGTAAAAACAAATAAGATGATGTGTCGCATAATTAGAAGGGGTGGCATGTCGCATAAGTAGCTCTATGAACATTCATGTTTGTTTATTTTTAATTCATTAATCTTTAAAAATTATTTGTGAAATTAAACTCTTATTTCTGTATGTGAACTATTTTTAAGAGTTAAGTCATATTCAGTTTAATTCTTTTTTGGTTTGCATTTATTAGTGTATATAATTCTCAATTTAGAAGTTAAGGCCACACAATTAAAATTAATTTATTAAATTGTCTTGTTAGTATTTTAAAATATTTTTAAAAATCAAGTCATATTCACTTTGTACATTATTTTCATAAATTAGAAAAATCTTTATTTGTAGGTCATATTCTATTTGATTCATTTTTTATTTGCATGTATTGGTGTATATGATTCCCAATTTAGAATTTGAGGTCGATTTTGCGATACATCATCATGTTTGTTTACGAGTCCTTTTCCTTTTTTATCCATATTTATTAAAATTTACAAATGCATCATGATTCTTTACTTTAATTTATTATTAAAAAAATTCGTAGCTATTATTGCCATAATTTTAGTTTACCTTACATGAGTAGAGAGCAAATTATACACATTCTAAAACTCTACCTAATCAATGTATCAATATAATAGGAGTTATTTTTAAAAATTAATACCTCAAAAATACTTTAAGATAAAAAAATAAACACTATATATAAAAAAATGTCAAATATTTTTAAAAAAACTTTGTAAATTATTTCCGAAAGGTCTTAATTTGTGCATTATTTATCTTTGATTTCATATATAATTTTTCGTATTTTACATTTTTGAGTTTTTATTCTATTTTAAAGTACTTTTGAGGTCCTAGTAGTAAAAATTAAACATGAATTGTGATTCTTTACATTGATTTATTATTAAAAAATTCGTAGCTATTATTGCCATAATTTTTAATTTATCTTATATGACTAAAATAATTAATTATATGTCTTCTAAAACTCTACTGAATCAATGTATCAATATATTAGGATTTATTTTTAACTATTAACACCTCAAAATCACTTTAAGATAATTAAATAAATACTAAAAAATAAGAAAAACATAAAAAAAAATATAATTTGAGTTATATCACTTTGTAAATTATTTCTGAAAGGTCTTAATTTGTTAATTATTTATCTTTGATTTCATGGATGATTTTTTGTATTTTACATTTATGAGGTTTTATTTTGTTTTTAAAGTACTTTTGAGCTGCTAATAGTGAAAAATATATTGAGTAGGTAGAGTTTTAGAATGCACAAAATTGATTTTCCACTCCTATAAAGTTTAGTAAAATTATGTCAATAATACCTGCGAATTTTTTAGTAATAAATCATAGTAAATAGTCATGATGCATGTGTGACTTTAATACGTTGAGATGAAAAATGAATGTGATACCAAAATACGTGTCGCAAAAGTAAAAGAGGATGATTTGTTGCAAAATTAAAAAGGCTAAAAAGGAAAATTAATATTAAAAAAGCTGATGTGTCGCCTTCACGACGCACGATGCTTCGTCTATTACATATTTACTAGCCCGGGTCGGTTATATTCAACGATTTATGTATCCATACATTTGAGTGTCAGTATATTTTGGTAGAATTAAGGTTGATTGTTTAGGCATTATGTCGACGGTTTTGAACTAAGCTTGATTTCTATTCGCGTGAAGTAAACCATCAAATTCAAACTATGTCATATTCTTATATTTCACATATAAGTATCATCGTAATAAATAAAAAAAACTCAAAAAAAGCATAAAATTAAAAATGTTCTAAACTAGTAGATACCGGATTGATTCCACATTTATTAACTTTGTAAAATATCTTACGACTATTTATGATAGTTAAAGATAACATAAAAAAAATTGATCATACGGTTGTTTTTTAGTAATTATTATACTACTACGAGATTTAGTAATTAAGAATATGTCAAATGGATAAAAACTTGGTTCATGTCTAGTTTATCTTATAGACTATGATAGAAGGGGCTACAGTGATGTAAGGGGGGGGGAAAATCTTTTAGATGTTCACTTACATTATGTTTTTGCTTTGTATATTGTTGATGGATTTCTAATTTTGCAATATATTCAGGTGATAGTAGTAATGCTGAACTTTTAAATAATTTTATTTATTGATTAAGAGTATAAGTAATTTTACATCCGGAATTGAGCTACAATATTTCTTTTAAAAACGACTAATATTTTCATATTTAAAGTTTGTTTGAGTGTTAGTAATCATATTAACTCCTGATAAACTTCAACATTGATTTTAATATATAATTTTGTCTCTCATGTTTTTATATTTTTTCTTATTTAAAATTTTTCTAAAAAGCAAGTAAAAGTAGAAAACTTTTTGTAACATTCCGGAATTTCCGGAACGTTATACACTTGTTCGATCAATTCACCAAAATAATAATACCTCAACTCAACCAGATAATACAAATCTGACAGAGCAACTAATCCATCAATTTAAATCATACTCCTAATAAGCTGTCACAAATAGAACATAAAAACTAAGTCCAAAAATTTTAAATAACAATAATATCCAATGCACGCTGGGGTTCTAATGACTAATACTAAACTTAAAATCACTCGCCCCCTTGTCTCTAGTCCAGTTTCAAGTAGTCTAACGCTGGTTACTACCTGCGGAGAAGAAGTCAAATGGGAGTGAGCTTTTGAGAGCTCAGTAAGGTCGCTCAAATGAAAAAACAATTACAAAATAATTCATAGATTGTAACATCCCGGAACTTTTCCGAAATGTTAACGCTCAATCAATTAGATACACTAAGAGAATATGTCCTCATTATCCAAATGGACAACCATAATCAGAGCAACTAACCTTCAAAATAATCATACTCTCAATTTATTTCATAAATAAAATACCAAACTGATATCCTACAAAATTTAAACAATACTCTTTACCCGCGCAGGGGTTCTAATGATTAATACTAAACTTAGATTCACTTGTCCGCTTGTCTCTAGTCCAGTTTCAAGTAATCTAACGATGTTCACTACCTGCAGAAAGGAAGTCAAAGGGGAGTGAGCTTTTGAGAGCCCAGTAAGGTCGCACAAAGATTTAAAATCACAAAATGATTCGGACGGTCTTTCAATAAAACATTTGAAGAGTATTTTAAAAGAAATATAGCAATTAGACTAAGATGAACAAAACGAACGATTTTTTTTTTTTTTCAATCAAGTACGATAAAAACTTTTTGAGAGATTTTGCTTCCAATGAAATCACTACAATACGATATAAACACAGGGACGGGTATTCAACTCAATTCCCTTAAATAGATAACCATTTTCAAAACACTTATAATGCAATAACATAAATAGGAAACGTTGAACATGAGCAGCACAGAAGCAAAGCCACCCCGGCAGTGCTCGATCGCTTACATATGCATATGTACACTGACTAGTCCATCTAGGTACTAGTTAAACCCATCCAACAGACCATCCTTATAACGCCAACACTACAGACCATCCTTATGGCTCCCAAGTTACTAACTCACGTCAACATTGAGAAGCAATAAATGCATTTGAAAATTTACAAGGAATTTAAACACAGTTCAAAACATTTTACAATGATTGAATTAAGTAAAAAGAAGGATTAAGTAACGAATTCCAAACGATCGCTATCGGGCTCAAATTAGGGTTTCATGGACGATTTCAAAACATCTTTTATATTAAACATAAAATCGAATCAATGTAGTTCATAAAGCTTTCATAATTAAACATTTGAAAACAGAACGAAGAAGTAGGGTTCGGAGAGAAAATCCTTACCTCGGTCCAAGCTAAGCGATGCTATCAATCCTCGATCAATATTTTCTGAATAAACCGGAAAAATCTTGATCGCCGGTGTAATCCGTCTTCCGCTCTCTCTCTGCCTCTCTCTCACTCTGTGCAGTTTCTCAGATGAAATGAAAACACTTGGGGACGGCTGCTCTCTCATAAAAGGGATATAAATATAAAACCCTAATCGGGCAAATTACCAAAAACTCCCTTGAGCTTTCATTAGTCGCTAAAAAAATTACCTGAACCTTTAATGGTTATGAAACGGTCTAAAATAAAATTGTTTACAATAAATACGTGTTAGAAAAATTTATCGGCGCTAAGAATAATATATTTTCACCGCTAAAATTTTAAATAAATCGAAAAAATATCGGGGTGTTACATTCTTCCCCACTTATAAAAATTTCGTCCTCGAAATTTCACTTTCCTACAGTATCGAAGCACTACGCTTTTACTAGGTAACTCCCAAACGAAGGTGTACATGTCACCGAGTCTTACGCATGAGCTCCAAACATCAATGGCAGCTTCGAACATTTCACTATAGTATATGATTTCGATTATAACCTAGAGTTTCATAATCCAAACAAATCGGATAACATTACTCAACCTCAAAATAATTAACCAATTCCTATAAGCACTGAAATCAAATGATATACCCACTATGTTATCACTGCGCACTCTGATATCTAGCCACTACGAAGGTTCAACTAAGTCACTAAAGTCTTTCCTTAACTCTCTTGTTAAAACTTAGGCTTTCTCTCACTTGTTTCTAAAGTCTACAGAATCATATAACCAAGCTCTGATACCAACTGTAACATCCCGGAACTTTTCCGAAATGTTAACGCTCAATCAATTAGATACACTAAGAGAATATGTCCTCATTATCCAAATGGACAACCATTATCAGAGCAACTAACCTTCAAAATAATCATACTCTCAATTTATTTCATAAATAAAATACCAAACTGATATCCTACAAAATTTAAACAATACTCTTTACCCGCGCAGGGGTTCTAATGATTAATACTAAACTTAGATTCACTTGTCCGCTTGTCTCTAGTCCAGTTTCAAGTAATCTAACGATGTTCACTACCTGCAGAAAGGAAGTCAAAGGGGAGTGAGCTTTTGAGAGCCCAGTAAGGTCGCACAAAGATTTAAAATCACAAAATGATTCGGACGTTCTTTCAATAATACATTTGTTGAGTATTTTCAATGAGATACAGCACTTAGACAAAGATGAACAAAACGAACGATTTTTTTTTTTTTTCAATCAAGTATGATAAAAACTTGTTGAGGGATTTTGCTTTCAATGAAATCACTACAATACGATATAAACACAGGGATGAGTATTCAACTCAATTCCTTTAAATAGATCCATTTTCAAAACACTTATAATGCAATAACATAAATAGGAAACGTTGAACATGAGCAGTACAGAAGCAAAGCCACCCCGGCAGTGCTCGATACACTTACATATGCATATGTACACTGACTAGTCCATCTAGGTACTAGTTAAACCCATCCAACAGACCATCCTTATAACGCCAACACTACAGACCATCCTTATGGCTCCCAAGTTACTAACTCACGTCAACATTGAGAAGCAATAAATGCATTTGAAAATTTACAAGGAATTTAAACACAGTTCAAAACATTTTACAATGATTGAATTAAGTAAAAAGAAGGATTAAGTAACGAATTCCAAACGATCGCTATCGGGCTCAAATTAGGGTTTCATGGACGATTTCAAAACATCTTTTATATTAAACATAAAATCGAATCAATGTAGTTCATAAAGTTGTCATAATTAAACATTTGAAAACAGAACGAAGAAGTAGGGTTCGGAGAGAAAATCCTTACCTCGGTCCAAGCTAAGCGATGCTATCAATCCTCGATCAATATTTTCTGAATAAACCGGAAAAATCTTGATCGCCGGTGTAATCCGTCTTCCGCTCTCTCTCTGCCTCTCTCTCACTCTGTGCAGTTTCTCAGATGAAATGAAAACACTTGGGGACGGCTGCTCTCTCATAAAAGGGATATAAATATAAAACCCTAATCGGGCAAAATACCAAAAACTCCCTTGAGCTTTCATTAGTCGCTAAAAAATTACCTGAACCTTTAATGGTTATGAAACGGTCTAAAATAAAATTGTTTACAATAAATACGTTTTAGAAAAATTTATCGGCGCTAAGAATAATATATTTTCACCGCTAAATTTTTTAAATAAATCGAAAAAATATCGGGGTGTTACATAGATACAATTCAATGAAAATTTTCCAAGAGTTTCAAAAGGATCATAAGTAATTCGATCAGATGTCAATATGATTTTCGGATACGATGCAACCAATCAATCGCAGATACACCGGCTAGTCCAATAAAGGTACTAGCCCACAACAATACACCAGCTAGTCCATCAAGGTACTAGCCCATACTAATACACCGGCTAGTCCATCAAGGTACTAGCCCACACCAAATCCTTCGATACCCACCAACTCCGCCAAAACACACCAATGCAGAATGACAACAAATCAATAAATGCAACATGTTATTCAATGCTCGATGGACAATAATTAATGAGCACTAATAAGAGTTTCAATAAACGTCTTAAGGCTTTATGAAAGGTTTATATGGCAAGCAATGCGAATTTATCAAGATAGCAGAATTCAAAAGAACAGCGATAACAAATCAGAAGAACATTTGAAACAATTATGATGAGTTTGGTTCGGATGAAAATCCCTTACCTCAGTCCAAACTATGCACTGCTATTAAGCCTGTTCAAAATCCTCGAGTTATCAGAATACAATCTTGTCTCATATCCTATGAACCCAAAGCTACTTTCTTAAACGTCACTCGCTCCGACACTCTCAATCTAAACTCAAAACGAAACGCTCGGACAACCAACTTAACCGATAACTTTTTATGCTCAGAGCAACTAAACCATTGAGTAAAATAATGCTCTTAGCGTACTATCATAATTGAAACATCAAATCTACGTCAAAAGTTCTAAATAACAATAATAACCCACGCAGGGATTCTAATGACCAAAACTAAACGAAATTTCTCTTTCCCTCGCTCGGATCTATTCCACACCCAACGCGATCTACTATGGGTTATTACCTGCAGAAAGGAAGTCAAAGGGGAGTCAGCTTTTGAGAGCTCAATAAGGTCGCTAAAAAATTTAGTAGAGGGATACGAACAATTTACAAATTTAATACGATTGCAATATGGAGAGCATTCAACTCAATGCCATAAACCAGATACAAATAAGAACATTTCTCAGATACGATGCAAACAATCACAAATACTATTGAACATGAACAATTGCAAAGCCACACAAGCAGTGCAGGGCAATCACTTAGCAAAGCCACAAAGGCAATGCTCATTATACACCGGCTAGTCCGTCAAGGCACTAGCCCACACCAATACACCGGCTAGTCCATCAAGGCACTAGCCCACACCAATACACCGGCTAGTCTGCAAAGGTACTAGCCCACACCAATATCCTCCAACATACACCAACTCCGCCAAAGCACACCAATGCAGAATCTCATGTCAATGTACATAATGCAATAATCGATAACACAACATATTATTCAGTGCTCGATGGACAATAATTAATAAGCACCGATAAGAATTTCAATAAAGGTTTTAAGGCTCAATGAAAAGTTTTTCAGGCAAGCAATGTGACTTTATCAATATAACAAAGTCCAAACGAATAGCGATAAAAAATGAGAAGAACATATGAAACAATTATGAGGAGTTTGGTTCAGATAAAAATCCCTTACCTTAGTCTGAAGCTAGCTAATCACTCGATCAACCAAAAATCAAAAGTCCTCTGAGTAACGTAAGTTGGGGCAACACAGATATCAGAGCATCGTCTCAACTAAGTTACAATAAGATCAACTCTAACTACCTGTACGGTGCTCATTCCCATTCTTAGAATAACTCAATTCGTAACAGTTCGCACAGGCAGCCAAAACTAGTTAAGAACCCTAACACAACCCCAGGACTTAATCACACCTCAAAATTCTCAATAAAAGTCTCATAAATTGCTTTTATAGCTGAAAACAGTATATAAGACCAAAATACTAAATATCTGAATTTTTTAATATTTTTTATTTAAAAATAATTTCCTTAAATACTAGAAAGGCCCAAAAATAGTCATTAATATTTCTAGGTCAAAATAAAATCCCATAATTTTCATAATAGCCTTATAATATGTAAGAAAAATACAAAAACTTAAATCAGGTCAAAGAAATCATTAAAAGTAATTCATTTTGCCCAAACTAATGCGATATGCAAATCTTATCATATCACCTCTAAAAATTCTGAAATTTGAACTGTATCTTCTTCGAATCATATAACCAATACAAAAAAATTCAGAATTTAATAATCTTTTTAAGTAGTTCAAACGGATTTTAGAAATTTGAAGTTGTGCAAAATATAAAAAAATACCAAACGATATTAGAAAATTCTGAAACTTTTTCAGAAATACTAAAATTGAAATAACTTTAAGACTGTAAAAACATTTGGCCGGAAAAGTAGTCGGAGGTACGCAGTGCACGGTTACTGTTTATCATCTTCCTCGTGTGAACTGTAACCAAAAACAGCAACCCTAATTTTTTATTTTCTCCATTTTTGATTCGTTTTTACTCTTTTTCTTGCTCTAATTCGTTCCTATAACACCCTAATACATTCTATAACAATAATATATGATCCACCATCGAATTTGTAGAGTTTTATGTAAAGAAAACTTATAAATATATACATATATACACCCAAATAAAATGAATTTAAGGGCTGATTACCTGAAGAAATTCTCCTCTGAACCACGATATTTGATTCCCCAACTCTTACTTTGATCCAATCTCTCTCTTCTCTCCATTTCTCTCTCTATTCTCTCTACCTACACTCTCTCTTCTCTTTGTCGAATTTTCGGAAGTGTATGGGAAAATAATTAGGTTCGGCTCCTCTTCAATAGCCTTATTATATATTAGAACCCTAAGTTGGCAATTTACCAAAAATCCCCTAGACTTTAGGCTATTTCTAAATTTCACCCAAAATTTTCTTTTATTACAAAGATGCCCAAAGTAACTATTTACGATAGAATAATGAAATTGAAAACTTTAACAGGTATTACATAATCTCATTATGCTAATCGCCGCTAAAAAAATTGCTGATAATTGCATTGATGCTATTTAAAAAAATTCGTCGCTAATTTTTTTATTTTATTTAACCTGTAAAAATATATTCGGATTCGGGGTGTTACATTCTCCCCCCGTTATAAAAATGAAAATTTTCATCCTCAAAATTTCACAAACCTATAGCATCCAAGTTCTACGCTTTCACTATGTAACTTTTATAGTTGCCAACATAATGACCGAGCACTGTTTAAACTTCTTCACCGTAATTCGTGTCCCACAATCATACATCAACTTCATAAGTCAACTGGATATATTTGCTTCCCACCATCATAATTCAACTTCACTCAAATGAAAAGCGTCATCGCTACTTTGTATATAACTACCCAAAACATGAGTCAAAAATGCAAAAATCACAAATCAGCAAGTTTAAATGTTTCACTATACTATAAGATTCTGATTATAATTTAGGTTTTCAAAACCCAATTAGCTAAATCATTACTTAAGCCCTAAATACTACGGAATCCAACCTTGTCTCGTACGCCCTCAAAATGGAAACCATGACTGCTATCAAAGTTCTTGAAATGAATTATTATTGACTCACTATATCACTAGTAATACCATGTATATTCTATAAAAAAAAATCTCAATAGGATCACAATTAAAGAGATCTCATACTCTTAATAATCCCCTTTAGAAGAAAAATTCAGACGCAACGGTTAAAACGATTACACAAATCCAATCTAATCAAATTACCCACATCCGGATAAAGTTCGCAAAAATAAACCTATGTAGTTCAATAAATTATAAAGAACTCTTAAAACTCAAATGCTACCAGAATAACACGCTTATTTTCAAACCGAAGGTATACCATCAGAGTACTAAACAATTTCCTCATCAGATAAGACTTGCACTCTAAAGGATCTAAACCTTGAGTTCTAACTTCTATTGTCATCACCTCCCCAGCCTCATACTAGCATGTTGGGATCGAAATCTATACCTATATAGAGCCATACTAGAGTCATATCAATTCTCTCGTAATAACATTTTGCTGACAACTGAGATGAACTTGTAAGTAAATTTGCTACATTATTGACACGCTTTCAGCCTAATACATTTTTCACCCTATTGCCAACATCAAATTTTAGAGTCACACACCATATGGCCATAAACGTCTTAATCCTTTAAACACATGATTACTAAACACATAATCAAATTCAATCTTTCTATACGTATTCCATTGACTATCAAGACCATAACTCAATATCTAAAGTCTAACTAAAATTGTAATAATGCTATATGTATGCAAACCATGTCTATGTAACAATGCGATCACTTGAAGGGAATTAACTTGTCCAAAATCGATACAATCGAATAACCTCAAAGCATTAGGCTCTGACTTAGACAATATGGATAGCCAATTCTACAAGCACTTAGGCGTCACAACCAAGACCACCAAGCTTTTGCTGTGCACTCTAATGTTAAGATGTCAAGCTAAACCAGTTATACCTTCATAAAAAATTTCACATACCTAAGCTATCCTACCGTTCAACTAAAAACATTAAAGCCTTTCCCTACTCATCTCGTCAAACATATAAGCATCCCTATAACATCCTAGTATACATTTTCAAAGTCTACAGAATCACAAACCTATGCTCTATCATTTGCTCACCTAGGTTCGAGTCCACCTAAGCTCTGATACCAACTGTAACATCCTGGAATTTTCAGAACGTTAGCACTCACTTGATCATATACACTAAGACAAAAATGACCTCAAACTCAACTAATTTAGAATCATCAGCCAGTCAGAGCAACTAAACCATTTGAGTAAAATAATGCTCTTAGCGTACTATCATAATTGAAACATCAAATTTTCGTCAAAAGTTCTAAATAACAATAATAACCCACGTAGGGGTTCTAATGACCAAAACTAAACTAAATTTCTCTTTCCCTCGCTCAGATCCATTCTCAACGCGATCTACTGTGGGTTATCACATGCAGAAAGGAAGTCAAAGGGAAGTGAGCTTTTGAGAGCTCAGTAAGGTCGCTGAGCTAAAAAATTTAGTAGAGGGATACGAACAATTTACAAATTTAATACGATTGCTATGGAGAGCATTCAACTCAATGCCATAAACCAGATACAAATAAGAACATTTTTCAGATACGATGCAAACAATTACAAATACTATTGAACATGAGCAATTGCAAAGCCACACAGGCAGTGTAGGGCAATCACTTAGCAAAGCTACAAAGGCGATGCTCATTATACACCGGCTAGTCCATCAAGGTACTAGCCCACACCAATACACCGGCTAGTCCGTCAAGGTACTAGCCACACCAATACACCGGCTAGTCCGTCAAGGTACTAGCCCGCACCAATATCCTCCAACATACACCAACTCTGCCAAAGCATACCAATGCAGAATCTCATGTCAATGTACAGAATGCAAAAATCGATAACACAACATATTATTCAGTGCTTGATGGACAATAATTAATGAGCACCAAGAAGAATTTCAATAAAGGTTTTAAGGCTCAATAAAAAGTTTTTCAGGCAAGCAATGCGACTTTATCAATATAACAGAGTCCAAACAAATAGCGATAAAAAAATCAGAAGAACATATGAAACAATTATGAGGAGTTTGGTTCGGATGAAACTATCTTACCTTAGTCCAAAGCTAGCTAATCACTCGATCAACCAAAAATCAAAAGTCCTCTGAGTAACCTAAGTGGGGCAACACAGACATCAGAGCGACGTCTCAACTAAGTTACAATAAGATTAATACTAACTACCTGCACGGTGCACATTCCTATTCTTAGAATAACTCAATCCGTAACGGTTCGCACAGAGAGGCAAAACTAGTTAAGAACGCTAACACAACCCCAAGACTTAACCACACCTCAAAATTCTCATAAATTGCTTTTATAGCTGAACACAGTAAATAAGACCAAAATACTAAATAATTTTTTATTTAAAAATAATTTCCTTAAATACTAGAAAAGCCCAAAAATAGTCATCAATGCCTCAAATCAAATGATATATCCGCTACGCTTTCACTGCGTACTCCGATATCTAGCCATTAATATGGTTCAACTAAGGTATTAAAGTTTTCGCGAACGCTTTTGTCAAAACTTAGGCTTTCCTTCACTCGCTTCTAAAGTCTACAGAACCATATACCTAAGCTCTGATACCAACTATAACATCCCAAAATTTTTGGAACGTTAGAGACTCACTCGATCATATACGCTAAGACAATGGAACCCTCAACTCAACCAATTTAGAACCATCAGTCTGTCAGAGCAACTAAACCATCGAGTAAAATAATACTCCTAGGCTGTGTTTGGCACCAAGGATAAGGATAAGGATAAGGATAGGATAAGGGCGGATAAGGCCGGACAAGCTATACCATCGGATAAGACCGGATAAGCAAGAAATCCTATCTAGCGTTTGGACCAAGTCCGGATTATAAGTCAGATATGCAATTTATATATATACATATATATACACACACACACATATATATATATATATATATATACATGTGTGTATATATATATATATATATACACATGTATATGGGAGTTGATCCGTTGAGAGCGCGGGTAAAATGGGATATTTTGCAAGCGCGATCTAGCCGTCCATCCTGAAAGATGAACGGCCAAGATCGCGCCTTTTTAAAAAATTGTCAGTCGTCCGCGACATAGTGTCGCGGACGGAGTTTTTTTTACCTTTTTGCCCTTTCGCCCCTGTCCGCTACACTGTATGGCGGACAGCATTCACGTCCTGACACATGACAGCAAAAGGACGTCCGCTATACAGTGTAGTGGACGTCCCCTAGGCTAACACCTGTCAGGACCTGTCCCGTCGCCCGCCAAGAAAGTCTCCCATCAGGTCTTTATTTTTGCACGTGTCAGAGTGTCGGCAATAATTTTCGCTATACAGTATCGCAGACATTATTGCCCATATACCCAAAAGTTCCGTAATTCTCAGCTCTTTCGGCAAAATTTTCTTCTCCTTCAGATTCACTTGCTTCTATTTTCGGCTCCCCTCAAGCTTCGAGTAACACTTGCTTCAAGCTTCAGTCAAGCAAGGTAAGTTTCTGATCTCAAATGTTTTCTGGGTGGATTGACTGATAAAGTAAATTTATTTATTTTTGGACAAAAAAGTATAAATTTTTGGTGATGTTCTAGAAATTTGTCACTCTATTCATCAACTTGTGATGGTCTAGAAATTAATTTGTTAACTTTAAACATATTTATTGTAGTTAATTTTGTTTTTTTTAGGGTCGCTAACTTCGACCCATGTATCCTATTGAAATTTGAATTTTTTGAGATACGTAAGTTGTATTTTGGCATGATGAATTTGTCTATTTATCTTAGTAATTTTAATTTGTTATGTTCAATAAATCTATAATTAGCAAAATGGGAGACTTTTGAGATTACGTATATGGTATATTTGTCATCCTAAATTGGTATATTCGTCAAGATAATATTTAGGTTATATTTTCAATTGAAAATGTCATTTGATTGTTAAGCGTAGTCTATTTCTACACAGGTCTTGTTTCACAATGTCTGATTTCGTGTCGAGCTTCAACACCCCTGTAGATGCTAGTGATCCGTATCTAGGATGAACCTTTCAAACATTGGAAGAAGCTGGAGAATGTTTCCGAGCATATTCACTGAGGGTTGGTTTTGGAATTAGAATAAAGACTGCAAGAACGAGCAACGTAACGAAAAAGATATGCTCTCACTTATACGAGTGTCATAGGGGCAGAAACCCAGTGCAAAATAAGACATGCGTAGGCAACGATGACAGTGATGACGAAATAGGATATTCGCGCAGAAGATGAGACTGCTTTGCTCGTACGAATTGCTAGGTCAAGATGTTCGTAAGCTATAAAGCCAAGCAAGATCATTGGCTTATTACCAGCCTGGAACTGGCACACAATCACCCGTTAGTAACCCCTTCTAATATGAGTCAGATACATTAACACAAGAAGATGGGTAAGGTCGCGAGGAGCCTAATACACACAATGACCGATGCGCGGATAGGACCTATAGAGATTGTTAATGTTCTTGCTGAACAGGCCGGGGGAATTCAAAATTTAAACTTTAACACGACAGAAGTTCGTAACGCGGTCCGAACCCATAGACGAGCAGCGTATGACCTCAATGATGCTCAGTCCACAATGAGCATATTGAAATAGATGTAGATAGAAGACCCGCATTTTACCTTCGATTATAAACTTGACGACGAGCATCGAGTTACCACATTTTTTGGGTTGACGGTCGTTCGAGGCTTGCTTATAAGCATTTTGGGGATGTCGGGACTTTCGACACCACATACTGTACCAACAAGTACTCGATGCCGTTCGCCCCTTTCACGGGGGTCAATCATCATTATCATTCCATCCTGTTCGGGTTTGCCTTGTTAAGGGATGAGAGCGAGAGTTCTTTTGAATGGTTGTTTAGGACGTGGCTGGAAGCCATGAACAACAAAGCACCGAAGGTTATCATCACTGATCAAGATTTGGCAATGAAGAAGGCTATTGCCACCGTCTTCCCAGATACTCGACACAACTTGTGCACTTGGCACATAAGCAACAAATACCCCAAATGTTTGCATCACGTGTATGCAAAGTTTCCAGACTTTAAACAGGATTTTTACACGTGTGTTAACAAGTCGTTAACGATTGAGGAATTTGAGGAGAGGTGAGAAAAGCTTGTTGAGGATTACTTATTGCAAGACAACGACTGGCTCCAGCACTTGTACGAGCTCAAAGAGCAATGGATTGGCGTTTACACGAGGAGGCATTTTTCTGCGGGCATGAAAACGACTAGCAGGAGTGAATCTATGAATGCCACGTTCGATAGTTACGTGGGTACAACTACCAATTTGAAGAGTTTCGTCACATCCGCACAGAAAGCGGTTGCGTCATTATTCGTGAAAGAAAGGGCTGCAGACTTTGCAACCACGTACAAACAGAAGAGAAGGTTGCTTGAGACCCCGCTGGAGCTGAACGGTGCCAACCTAAAAAGCTCTATTGAAACGGTAACTCAACCTAAAAAGCTGCGAAGGTGTGCATTGTGCAACAAAATGACCGACCACGACAAGCGGAACCATTACAAGGCACCGGGGATAAGTCCAAGGGTTTTGCAAGACGGGGAAGAAGATGACGCCGAAGATGAGGACGAACAAGCTGCAGTGGACCTTTAATTTTTTGTATAAGCCATTAAGTCTGTTTGACATTTGTAATAATTTTTTTGTAATTGTTTCCTAATAATTTTCGACCAAATACTGGAATTTTTTTTCTGATGGACCTATGAGAGGCCATCAAATCTAAGTTTAAGTTTTTTTTTATTTTTATTAGCCCCGTCCGCTACATAGTGTAGCGGACGGATCTGCAGAGTCTGTAGTCTTAAAATTCCAACACTAGAAATTTTTGTACCCCTTTTATGTCCGCTATACAATGTAGCGGACAAATATGCAGAGTCCTAATTTGTTGGTGTTCTTCGTGTCCGTTACACAATATAGCGGATGAAATCGCAAAAAAAACTTTAGGTATTCTTTTATGTCCGCTATACATTCATAGGAAAAAAATTTGGTGTTCTTCGTGTCCGCTACACAATATAGCGGATAGCATCGCAGAAAAACTGTTGGTGTTCTTTTTGTCCGTCACACAATATAGCGGACGACATCGCAGAAAAAACTTTTCAGGTTCTTTGGGTCCGCTATACAATGTATCGGATGACTCTATCCTATTATATATATTAATCAGATCGGGCAATCATCTTACAGTCCGTCCATTTTTCTCTCTGTCTCGAACATCTAACCCAAGCCGCTACCTCATCTACGGCGACCCACATCTCCGATGACCCACATATCCGGTGACACCACCGTCCTCCCCTCAACGCCGCGGCGCCTTCAGCGACATTCCCGGCGTGATGGCTTCTGATTCATCGAGCAACAGCAAATTCATTGGCAACATGCACCTTACAGGCAGACACTTCTTCAAGGTCATGATGCCTGGTTTTGAGAATGAACTTGTAGGCCATCCCTCTTTCTCTGTGTTTTCGTGTGTTAAAATTTTGGTCTTTGGTTAAAAACTAACCTATTTTTTGTATTGTGAATATATTAGGACATACCGGTAGCCTTGACCGATTGGCTTACCATAATTTATTTCGATTCAATGTTAATTAGCCTCAAAGGGTCATGGCATGTAAGAATCAAGCTGAAGCCCGGCCTACCCCAAAAGCAATTCGCAGAAGGTGGGAACAAATTCATGCGGTAGCATGGCCTCCAACTCGGGGACTTTGTAGTGTTTGAACACATTGGAGCGTGGGATTTTCATGTTTTGATATTTGATCGGAGCACTTGTGAAAAAAATTATTTCCCCCAATGTTGAACCCTAAATTCTGTTTATTATGAATGAATAAATTTATGTTGATGTTCAATAATTTTCCAAATTTTTTCTCGCTTAATTGTGCCGTTTGAGATTCCGTCGATATTGAGATTGTTGATTGTGAATCGTACGTTCTTTATTGTTTATCGATATTGAGATTGTTGATTCCATCGCTAAAACAAGTCTTCGGGAGCCAATTTATTAAAATAAAATTATCGATGTCCGCTACAATGTCTAGCGGACGGCGCAGCAGAAATTCCCAACACTTGAAAAATCGAAAGACGGGGTTCGCTAATTAAAATGACATGTGGATAAGTGCTAGTTGGAATGAAATCCTAACATGCAGTAGGAAGATATATATATATATATATATATCACTCTTCATTTGACATATACTCATCAGATAAGTACTGATCATTGGTTAGAATATTGTTTCTCTCGTTTGAATTGAGGTGCCTTCCACTAGCCTCGCCCATTTCTTCCGCAAGTTGAAGCATGTAAAATCGTTTTCTACGCAGCAACATCCGGTTATTCTCCATACGAATTCGGCACACAGCTTTCTTACACTGCTTAACATTACTCCTCGACATACTAAGTGAACGACGTTGCGGCACAGGTGCTCTCAGCGTGGTGAGATCTTGGTGTAGCGCTTCTGATTCCTTAACTCGATATGCCCATTCTCTTCGTAAACCTGCATAATACTCTCTCGGATCTGTGTACTTCACTTCTTTGTAGTGGTCGTTCCTTTCACACAACAATCACACAGTCTCACGTCCCCGATAACTAGAACTACCAGGAACTCCTGCCATTTAACTTAGGTACATCTAATGCGATGAGAGCGCTAACATATATAAATAAGCCCACACACACACATACATAAATATATTGGTGTGATAGCTACACAATAGCCTGCCCGTATAGCTGTGACAAGACAAGTCTCTGGACACTGACACCCTGCTTAATTGGTAGTTGGAGACAATAGCATGCCCGTGTCAGTGAGAAGACAAGTCTTTGGTGACAAGACAAGTCTCTGGTCTATTGCAGTGACTTGTCACATCTCATAAAGTTGAACCTGTAGCATCTCATAAAGTGGTCCCGTTTCAAAGTATATATAAGTACATGCATTGCATGAAGGGCAAAGGGCATAGAGTGATATACTCCCAGTTTCATAACAACTTTGGAAATGTCATAGAATCCACGAGATATTTTTGAAGCAATGGGTCGTTACTGGGCGGGCGAAGATGAATTTCACTATTCTTTGCGTCTAAGTTTGCGTTACTCATCACGCTATGTTAATACATTACATGCAGAATGGTCTTATCGGATGAATGAATATGAGGTCTTAGTAGCTGATTCAAGGCGCATGAATATACCCATACCTCGACAAAAGGCAATCAACATGCCTCGAATTACACACATGGAGCTTAAAAGGGCACTACATCGAATATGTGAAGAAAATAATAGAATGAGAGTTTGTCAAAGTAGGCATAACTTACGTCGTATGGCAAGTGATGCACATGAAGATGGCAACAACAATGAAGCACAAGTATACTGGAACATGAGCTTCAAACTTGGATCTGTTTCCGATGCTCCAGTGTCAGATGAAGATGACTGAAGATGATTCTCCAACACGTAGTTTTTTTTTTCTCTCTACGTCCGCTATATAGTATAGCGGACGGCCAAGCAGAAATAAAGATCTCCAACACTTAGTTTTTTTTTTGTCTCTACGTCCGCATCTGCTATACAGTATAACGGATGGCCCCGCAGAAAGGCAATCTCCAACACTTAGTTTTTTTTCTCTCTTTTGTCTCTCTACGTCCGCTATATAGTATAACAGACGGCCCAGCAGAAAGACAGTCTCCAACACTTAGTTTTTTTTGTTTCTCTTTACATCCGCTATATAGTATATTGGATGGCCCCACAGAAAGGCAGTCTCCAACACTTACTTTTTTTTTCTCTTTTGTCTCTCTACGTCCGCTATATAGTATAGCGGACGGCGCTGTAGAAAGACAGCATTAAACATTAAACATAGCAAACATAATAAGATTAATCAGTTTTACAATATGCAAGTTACAATAAGAAGTAAACATGATCTTACCATGGCACCCAACTGGCCTATGCCTTGGTACATTTCAGTCACAGTAATCACGGGGGTATCATTTTAGAGACTGTTGATGACTGATATCGTCTTCTTAGCTGGTTCATAGCAAACCAAGTACCAGTGGGCATTCCCTATAAATGGGATTAGAAACACGTCGGCAACACTTGCGCTCACTGGGCTATCCCTAGAAAGATATGCTTGTAGGTTAGCGGATAGTCTCCACTGGGGCAGGGCTCTCCCCTTCCTTGAATCGACCGTAGTTTGGCTGCTCCAGACCCCTTTGCCTCAGAATTTGCACGTAGTGCGAGATGACAAAGTTGTCTAACCAAGCTCCCGGTGCCAGTGAGGCCAGTTCTCTCCATGAGGCATTGTAATCCAAGCCCTGCGGGTGATCCAAGTCATACGACGCTCCATCTTGGGGGGCCCGCTAAAATAACAGGCTCGATTTAGCTCGCATTTATGCGGCTTTAGGGGCATGGCTGGATACCCTATCGGATATTGCCCTCGGGGTTGACCGACAAATCTTGTCCTCTGCTGGGGGGCAAGAGCAAGGGATATTGGCCTCCAATTCCTGGTTCGGCCGGCTGATAGCCCCCTTCGGGGCCCTGGCCGGCTAATATTGCTCTTCGGCCATTTCTTCAGCCGGCTGATATTGCCCTCTGGGGGCGCCAAATGGTCCCGCCCACGGGACAATGGGCAGTGCCTCGGAGAAACCGTAGTTTCTGAAAGGCCAGTCTTGCATGACTTGACTCTGAGAGAGGGGTTGGGGTTCCGGGAACAAATTGAAGGATGTGCCACTGTAATCGACCCATGACGCTTGAGCCTGTCCCATCCCCGCTACAGAGAGACCACCAACTCCCTGGCTCACCCCTGAAGCCTGTCCGGAGGGATCACCGTATCCCTGGTTGATGCCCGTATAACCCATTCCCGGGCTGACGACCGAAGACTGTCCCGATGCTTGGCGAACAAAATTCCCGTAGCCTAAAGCCAATGCAGCAGCCTGTTAGCGAAGATCCTCGCCCATTGCGCACACCAGATCCTTCCGCTCACTCAACTTCTGGAAGAATGCAAGCGATGCATTAACCTACATCCAAAGAGATAAAAAATAAGTAACTTCAATCAGACATTTATATTCAACAAATTCAAGAGAAGTCAAGACTTATTGGGCAACTTACAAGATTGTATGCCATACGCTCATTGATCTGACCCCTAGGCGCATACCTCTCCCCGCATTCAAAGTTTACTGGGGCTACTCTCTTCCGCGTGATGCGGTAGTACCACTCATCGTACTGTTCGATGTTGATAACGGGGTACAGCTCCGAGACGATGGCCGCCAGTGTGTCTTGCCAAGAACTCCAAAGCTCTCGTTCGGTAGCACACAATTCTTGCACATTGGCCTTGCCAAATCGCCCAACATCCGGTGGGTCCCTGTTAACCCTCATATCTGAGGCACCGGCTGGCAAACCCTGCTCCAACTCAAAATGGTGCATTGCTCGGTTTGGTAGCTGCCACTCTGCGACCTCGAAGTGGATTAGGGGTGTGCGCTGCAACCCAGAGAGCGTGAAGACGAACGACTCTCCCATCCGTCGCACCAAACATATGTACGGCGCCCAAAGCATTTGGCCTGGAGATAGACGGTCGAACTCCCCTCGATAGTACGTAATGTTGTGATGGGGATTGACTCTCCTGCGGTAGTGGCTATCCCTCCGGTTGTACTCTCAAGCACGCAACCGAGGCCACACTTTATCGGTTCCATCCGTACGCGTTGGTGCACCGGGAGAAAGGTGTTCATAAGACCACACCTGAGAACATGGGCAAACTATATTTATATCGTCAATTCAATAAAAAAAAAAGAATAACGAAGACATGATTTATATGATATACCTGCAATAGCGAGAGACATGCACATATGGCTTTGGCGTCGGGCCTCGTTGCCTTGTGCAATGCTTGATACAGATACGAAAGAACCTCTGCACCCCAGGCATAATCCCCAACCTCCGCTAGGTTACCCAACAACGGTAAATATTTCACGCTAGTCGTGTTCTGCGACGTCATTGGGAATAAAATTGCCCCCATCACCCACAAGAGGAAGGCTTGTGTGTACAGCACAAGCTCACGGCCCGTATAGTTTTCCGGCAAAACCCCGTAGGTATCTACCAACCACTTCAACTTTATTCCACCACCGCTAAATTGATCCTAGGGTATCGAAGTGAAGAAGTCCCTAAAGGTTCTCTTATTCGTTGCTTCTGACAGAGGAGCAATTACCGGTCGCCCCGTCACCGGCAACCCTAAGATTAATCCTACATCTTCTAGGATAATTGTCATCTCTCCGAGCAGGAAATGAAACGTATTCATTTCGCTTCTCCACCTCTCAACAAGGGCAGCTATCAAGGCCCGATCAAGTTGTTGAAAGATCTGCCCATGCGTGAAAATCCCAAACCCAATTCCACGCAGTATCCTTTTCTGGGAGGTGTTCAGTTTCAATGATGTGAACTCGCGAGATACTTCTACAGTGGTGAGAAGTTCTCTTTCCTACGAATTAATAAATACAATTTAAGCAAAACAAACGGTATACAACGTTCGTAAGAATAAGAAAGTTGATAAATAATGTATCTTACTCCACCATCCCATATGAGCGTACTGATATGGTTGGCTTGGTCATATAACACGGATGGATCTTCTGGTCCAGGGTTAAATTCCATTTTTTGCAACTGAAATTATAGAAAAACCTTCTCAGTTTGAATTTCGATAATCGCTTGCAAAAATACGACGCTAGCACATGCATAATACATATAACGCAAGCACATGCATAATACATACAATGTTAGCATATATACTCGTATTAAATATATATACATAAACGGAATCGGATTTTACAAACGCTAGCACATGAACAAATACATACATATATAAAACGCAATATTCATCACAACTATAGATTACAAACAAAAAAAAATATAGATTTTGTGAACTTATGTGATCTATTAGGGTATTAAAGGCGTTCTTAAGAAGGAATTGCGCAGATCTGCTTGCCAACGCCGCTGGAAAAATTTGTTAGTAGAAAGAATGGAGAAGAGTGTCGTAGTTACTATCTTTTGAATATGGATTAAACGTCCGCCTTACTATATCGCGGACAATTACGTCTGCTACACAGTGTAACGGACACTATTGACGTGACAGATAAGGACAAGATAACCGTCATGGCCGTAAAGGACCGACGGGACAGGTCCTGACAGATGTCAGCCTAGGGGACGTCCGCTACACTGTATAGCGGACGTCTTTTTGTTGTCATGTGTCAGGACGTGAATGTTGTCTGCCATACAGTGTAGCGGACAGGGGCAGAGGGGCAAAAAGGTAAAAAAGTTCGTCCGCAACACTATGTCGCGGACAATTGACAGTTTTCAAAAAAGGTGCGATCTGAGCCGTCCATCTTTCAGGATGGACGGCCAGATCGCGCTTGCAAAATATCCCATTTTTCCCGCGCTCTCAACGGATCAGCTCCATATATATATATATATAGGGAGCTGATCCGTTGAGAGCGCTAGCAAAATAGGATAAGTTGCAAACGCGATCTGGCCGTCCATCCCGAAAGATGGACGGCCCAGATCTTTTTTTTTTGCGTTTTTTTAAGTCCGTCTGCTACATTATGTAGCAGACAATTTTTTGCATTTTTTTGACAATAATACCCTCCGAATCCGTCCGCTACATTATGTAGCGGACAAGTTTTCAGACATTTTTTCTCTTTCTATCATTAATGTTTCTGTCATTAATGTTCTGAGAATGACAGAGTCCGTTATGTCCGCTACATAATGTAGCGGACAAGTTTTCAGACCTTTTTTCTCTTTCTGTCATTAATGTTCTGAGAGAAATGACAGAGTCCGTTATGTCAGACAGTACATTTTTCTCTCCTTCTCTTTCATTTCTCATTAATTTTCTGACACATCTCTCTTTCACGTCAATTTCTCACTTTCTCTTGTCCTTTGTCACTTTCTCTCACTTCTTTCCTCTTCTTTTCTCTCAGATCCTCAGCCTAAACTGGTTCTTGGTGAACTGATTGGGACTTTGAAGTTCTTATTTTCTGTCAAATATGTCAAGCGTGACTCCAAAATCCTGGTTAGTTGTTTCTCTGATGGCCAAATCTATTAGATGGCCCATTGATCACATAATCACGACTCATCCTCGTATAAGGATTCACATGCATTTAGAGAATCAGAAAGGTGTGGCAGATAGGTTGGCTGCTGCTTGTCTCCCAAAGTCTCTTCTCTCCCATTAGATTGCATGATGTTTGTTCACAAGTCCAATACCAAGACTCACCCAGTCCGGTATGTTCACCGGCAGCGACGAGGCCGTCCCCTCGACCACCGCCTCAGCCCTTTTCGCCGCCGCCAGCGGCTTTTTCCTCGAACTCACCACCGATTTCCTATAGTCTGGCGAGACGACGCCGCCACCGACCGAGCTCCACACGTCCGATTCGTCGAGCTCGAAGCCCGAGTCTCGCCTGATGAAAAGAAAAGCAAAGCACAGATGAAAAGAAAATGCATCAACAGCCGCCCCCTCACCTTTTGGCAAGAAGAGACTGATCCCCTGGTCCTCGTGGGGTCGTGTAGACTCCTTGGTAAACAAAAAGAGATTTCAGATGTTGAAAAGTAAGAGGGAGCAGGTGAATTTATTCGCTTGAAGAAGAAGCAAAGGAGGAATGTGGGAGTGGAGTGGGGACAGCAAGAGAGAGAAAGAAAGAGAGATAGTCTGAAAATTGATGGGAGAGGGAGAGAGTGTGTCAGAAGAGAAAGAAGAAAGAAAGGAAAGAGAAAGAGATAGTCAGAAAAAGTCTGTCTCGAAAGTCCGCTACATTATTTAGCGGATGGGCACATAGAGTATTTTTGTCAAAACATTGTCCGCTACACAATGTAGCGGACGGATTTTAAAAAAGTTAGAACAGTAGTGCCTCGATAGTCCGCTACATTATGTAGCGGATGGGCACAAAGGGTATTTTTGTCAAAAAATTGTCAGCTATCTTTCGGGATGGACGGCCAGATCGCGTTTGCAACTTATCCTATTTTGCTAGCACTCTCAACGGATCAGCTCATATATATATATATATATATATATATATATATATATATATATATATATATATATTGCCATCCACGTGTACTCGTGGACGGCTCAGATGTGTTTTTTTTTTCTTGAAAAAGTTGCAACCGCTGCTCTTTCATGCGGTTGCAAAATTTGACAATAATGCCCCGCGACAGAAAAAAAACACCAACCGCAAGAAAGACTAGCGGTTGGGGGCCCACGGGACCAGGGGTGGAGGCACGTTAGGACAAGGGGGGGCTGAAGCACCCCCTGACTTCTGGAAAAAAAAAATATGATGTCAGTACTTGAGAGAGGGCATGTGAGTGTAGAAAACAAAACAAACAAGAGTGGGTGTTGGCATGGGTTTTTGAGTGTGCCGTGAGAGAGAGATTGTGTATCTGTTTGTAGGTGTGTAATGAAGGAGCAAGGGGGGCAGCCATGGCTGCCGTAGTGAGTGCCCATTGTGTATATTATAGGTGAATGTGTATATGGTAAGGGAGAAGGGAGCAGCCGTGAGGTGTGTTAAATGGGTTGTGAAAAGAAGTGGGTGTGGAGGGAAATGAAATGATTTTGGGTGTTCAAAAGGTGAAATGGGTTTTGGGTGTAAAAGTGTGTGCTCACTGTGTTGCATATTGTGTATGTGTTCTGTGTGTGCTCACTGTGTGCATGAGTTTGTATATATGTGAAGGTGTATGGTGCATGTGATGTCTGAGGGAGGGCTGACACAAGGGTATGTGTGAGTGTGTATTGTGTATTTTATTGGTGACTGGTAGAGAAAGTAAAGAAAAGAAAAGAGAAGTGGGTTTTGGATATGCGGTTAGCGGGTAATTTGGATTCGCGTGAAGTTCAACACGTGGATAAACTAGTGCACAGTCATTGTTAGCATATAAAACTTTACAGTACAATACGCTAGGCCATATTAGAATTCGTGGAAAAGTTTTATACTTTTATGAAATCGTATGTATTTTTAATATTTTCGGCAAGTTCAGGCTTATAAAATTCTTTTGAGCCTTTAGACTCATGAAAATGTTTTTGGAAAAATTAGGGTAATGTTTTTATGGTATGAATAAGACTCAGTTTGAATTTGATGATTTTTGGAGTTGATTTGCTACAGTTTCCATATCGCAATATTGGTTATAGCAAAACAAAAATTTTAAAAATAATTTTGATGTCTTTTAAATTCTGTTTTCTATTTTCTATAATTTTAATAAGTATTTTAAAGCAGTCCCGCGACGCGCCGGCGCCGACGCCCTTGAAGAACCAGATCTGAATTCTCATCTTGGCCTTGCGTGAGTCTTCCCTCTTGCTCTTAGATGCTGATTGCTGAATGAATTGTTGTCTGCTAGTGCTAGTATTTAATATGATAATATGTTACATTTATATTTTAGTTTAATATGTTACATATATATAGCTGAATTTGTAATTTTGCTTGTAAACGCTCGGAGTATAATTTGTATTTGTATTTTTTTTTTGTACTTGTAAAGAGTCTTTAATGACTCTCGTGAAACTTAATATTACTTTTTGTATGCTTTATAAGTGTACTTTATTTTTAATATTATTTTAATTAAAAATTTGGTAACGGACATAATTTTTGCACCCCCTGAAAAATATTCCTGGCTCCGCCCCTGCACGGGACCACACCCAACCGCAACAAAGTGTGGCAGTCAGTGAGCACCCCCAACCGCAACACTTTGTTGCGGTTGGTCATCATTGCAAATTTTTTTTTCCATTTCTCTCCATTTCGTAGGCCACATGTTTTTAATGCCAACCGCAATTCTTTGGTGCGGTTGGTATTTTTTTTGTCCTTTCTTGTCCTGTTGCAAATTAAAATTTTTTTTTATTTTTTTCTCCATTTCGTAGCCCACATGTTTTTAATGCCAACCGCAACACTTTAGTATGGTTAGTATTTTTTTTGTCCTTTCTTGTCCTGTTGAATTTTTTTTTTCCATTACTCTCCAATTCGTTTGTTTTTTTTGCCAACCGTAACACTTTGGTGCAGTTGGTATTTTTTTTTTCCTTTCTTGTCCTGCTGCAAATTTAATTTTTAATTTTTTTTTTCATTTCTCTCCATTTTTTTTTGTAATGACGCCCAACCGCCACTAAGTGTAGCGGTTGGCATCATGTTATTTTTTTTTCAGCCTTAAAAAAAAAAAAAACCAGCTGTAGCGGTTTTATTAGGGTTTTAGGAATGATGACCAACCGCTATTCTTTGTAGGGGTTGGCATCCGTTTTTTTAATGCCCAGCTACCCCACAACTACCATTAAAAACCCTAATAAAACCCCCAGCTGCCCCTACTTACCTCGAGCTGGAGCAATTAATGCCCCAACCGCTACAAAGAGTAGCGGTTTGGGGGTTTCCCCTTATATCACGATCAGTCTTTTTCTTTCTGGCTATATCTCTCTTTCTTTTTCTTCCCAATTTCCTCACTGTCGAACCCTAACAATTTCTTCATCCTATATAACCCCTAAACTCCCGTTTTTTCATCAAACAAACACTCAAAATTTCTTCCAACATCACAAACTTTTAGTGTTTGCTTGCACTATCTTAAAATCAGTTTATCCAACTTTGATGATATTATCAATAAAATCTAATATTGGAGCAATTATCTTGAAGGAGGAGGCAATTGAAAGCAATAATACTACATTGTAAGTTTTGCCTTTTTCATTTCATTTCATTCGATTTCATGTCATTCCATTTTATTTATGTTTCTTTAGAAAAAAATTCATTTAATTCTATGACTTGTTGAGAATGATATAATTTTTATTTTTTAGATTTCAATATAAATATGGATACAACTGGAGGAAATAATTTTTGTGAAAATTCCGATCCACCTTACAAAGGTCAAGTTTTTCAAACACTGGACGAAGTTGAAGCATATTATAGAGCATATTTGAAAATGATAGGTTTCGGTATTCGAATTAAGACGACTAGAAAATGGGCGAATACATACCAAATTTGTTCCCGACTATTTGAGTGTCATAGAGGAGCCCCGCATGTACCCCCGGTTATTCGGATCAGTGACGAAGGGCCAACAAGATAAAGAAAAAGGGACACATTTCCGGATACCGGCTGCAAGGCCCATGTGTATGCAGTACACCGAAAAAATGAAAACCATTGGTTTGTGACGGGAGTGGAGTTGAGCCATAATCATCAGTTGATGACCCCTAGTAAGATTGGTCAAATTCATCAGCACCGACAAATAAGCGCGGCACATAGACAACTGATATTTACAATGGCCGAGGCTAAAATTTCACCTTCTAGAATGATAGGGGTTTTCTCAAGCCAGGCTGGGGGGGTTGGTAAGTTGAGCTTTAACGAAGTGGACCTTCGAAATGAACTTCCTGCTCAGAGGAAAGAGTCTTTTAGTAAAAGTGATTCTCAAGCTACACTTGATATCTTCAGGCGCCTTCAGAGTGAGAATTTCGGCATTTTCTATAGTTTCCAACTGGATGATGAGAACCACATTAGTACTATATTTTGGGCGGATGCCCATTCTAGAGCTGCTTACCAAAATTTTGGCGATGTAGTAACGTTTGACACCACATACCGCACAAATAAGTACTCTATGCCTTTTGCTCCGTTCACCGGGGTGAACCACCACTATCCGTCAATCTTGTTTGTCTTTGCCCTGCTTAGGGATGAGACGGAGGAGTCATTTACGTGGTTATTTGAAACGTGGCTTGAAGCAATGTATCATATTCCTCCAAAGACCATCATCACCGACCAAGATCTGGCAATGAAAAATGCAATCGCTAAGGTCCTTCCAGATACTCACCATGGCCTGTGCACATGGCACATAAGCAACAAAATATCCCGAACGGCTTCTCAATGTATATGCAAACCATCCGACATTCAAGAGTAACTTTAATACATGTGTGAAGAAATCATTGACGGTAGACGTGTTCGAGGAGAGGTGGGCCAAGTTAAGGCATGACTACTATTTGCACAGTCATGAATGGTTGCAAGCGTTGTATGAGATCAAGACACAGTGGGTCGGTGCCTACACGAAAAAGTTTTTTGCAGCCGGAATGACTACGACCTCGAGAAGCGAAGGTATGAATGCATTCTTTGATGGGTACGTAGGTCATTCTTCAAGTATAAAAGAGTTCGTACTAGAGATGCATAAAGCCCTTGACAAGCAATTTTTCCTTGAGAGAGAAGCCGACGCGGCTACAGTTTACAGAGAAAGAGCCATAGTAGTTTTTTCACCTTTAGAGGCTCATGTGGCTCAAGTCTATACCAAGGAAATGTTTAGACAGTTTCAAGAGGAACTACTAAAGTCGAATCAATATAGCATGACAAAGTTGCACGAGCTATGCATCAGAGATCTCAAGGTTTATGCTTTGACAAATGTGACGAATTTCGCCAATCCGTGCTCTTCGTCGGCTCTGAAGAACATAAGACATTTTACCATAGCAGTTTGTATGGAGACTGGGTTTGTTAATTGCAACTATTAACTGTTTGAGCATAAAGGTATACTCTGTCGACACGCTTTGAGGTTTTTTAGCGCCAAGAATGCTCGTGAAATCCCTCCAGAGTATATCTTGGATCGGTGGACGAAGGAAGCCAATAGAGTACACGGTCACATTCCTTATGTGCCCAATGTTTCAGTTGATTTCGAGCAATCTGAGACGCTGCGGTATAATCACCTTTGAAACATCATGCACGGTTTATCATTGGATGCAGCGTCAACATTTGATGGGTACAAGTATCAAGTTGAAGCAGCCGCACGAGATAAGGCTAACCTTGCACAGTTTAGGATGGCATTACCAGAAAGACGGGACACTCCGACTACTCGGGCGACTCCAGCCGGTAGATTCAATCGAGCTTCACAGTCAGTCATTGACAGCACTAGCCTGCAAAGTGAGGAGGACGATATTTTTTATCCAATTCTGTCGCAAACAAAAGGGCAAAAATGAGCAATACTTATGAAGAGTTCGATTGAAGAAGCAACGGGTCAAAAAAATTACGAAACTGTGCGTTACATAATAAAATGACTGATCATGACAAGAGAAACCATTATAAAGTTATAGGTATCAAACCTGGCAGTACCGTCGAGGAGGATGATGATGAGGAAGAGTGTTAGGTTTAATGTTTCAGTTGTTTAAATTGAACTTTTATAATGATTAAATTTGTGATTAGGTTTGTGGAATCTTTAAATTGTGATTTGGTTTGTGGAATCTTGATATTTTTTGACAGACCTATTCGCGCACACTTTAGTGCAAAAATTCATAACTTACGAAGAATGTTGTAATTTTTTTGGTCACTTTTTTTTCGCTCATTACACCTTAGGCACGCTAGTTAGCCCATTTCTATGAATTTCGATGAAAATCAAGACAAATTATTTTTTGGGTTTTCCTACGACGCGCCTATTCGGGCCCACTTTAGCGCTAAAATTTATAGCTTCCAAAAAATGTTGTAATTTTTTTTGTCACTTTGTTTTTTGCTCATTGCACCTTAGGCACACTAGTCACCTTAGGCACGCTAGTTAGCCAATTTCTATGAATTTCGGCCAAAAACGAGACATATTATTTTGTTTGGGTTTTCCTATGAAGGGCCTATTCGCGCACACTTTAGAGCAAAACTTTATAGCTTGCGAAGAATGTTGTAATTTTTTTGTCACTTTTTTTTTGCTCATTGCACCTTAGGCACGTTAGTTAGCCCATTTCTATGAATTTCGGCGAAAAACGAGACATTATTTTTTTGAGTTTTCCTGTGAAGGGCCTATTCGCGCACACTTTAGTGCAAAAATTCATAGCTTGCGAAAAATGTTGTAATTTTTGTTGTCACTTTTTTTTTTGCCACTTTTTTTTTGCTCATTGCACCTTAAACACGCTAGTTAGCCCATTTCTATGAATTTCGGCGAAAAACGAGACATATTATTTTTTTGGATTTTCCTGTGAAGGGCCTATTCGCGCACACTTTAGAGTAAAAATTCATAGCTTGCGAAGAATGTTGTAATTTGTTTTGTCATTTTTTCCGCTCATTGCACCTTAGGCACGCTAGTTAGCCCATTTCTTTGAATTTTAGCGAAAATTGAGACAAATTATTTTTTGAATTTTCCTACAACGCGCTTATTTGCGCACACTTTAGCGCCCAATTCTTAGCTAGCGTAAAATGTTGTAATTTTTTGTCACTTTTTTTTTATCATTGCACCTTAGGCATGCTAGTTAGCCCATTTCTATGAATTCAGTGAAAAACGAGACACATGATTTTTTTTGGTTTTCCTATGAAGGGCCTATTCGCGCATTCTTTAGCACAAAAATTCATAGCTTGTGAAGAATGTTATAAATTTTTTTGTCACTTTTTTTTCGCTCATTGCACCTTAGGCACGCTAGTTAGTCCATTTATATGAATTTTTTGGGTTTTCCTACGACGCGCCTATTTGCGCACACTTTAGCGCCCAATTCTTAACTTGCAAAAAATGTTGTAATTTTTTTTTGTTACTTTTTTTTGCTCATCGCACCTTAGGCACGCTAATTAGCCCATTTTTATGAATTTGGGCGAAAAACTAGACATATGATTTTTTTGGGTTATCCTATGAAAGGCCTATTCGCGCACACTTTAGGCACGCTATTTTTTTTTCACTTTTTTTTTTGCTCATTACACCTTAGGCACGTTAGTTAGCCCGTTTCTATGAATTTCAGCGAAAAACGAGACACATTATTTTTTTGGATTTTCCTATGAAGGGCCTATTCGCGCACACTTTAGCACAAAAATTCATAGCTTGCAAAGAATGTTGTAAATTTTTTTGTCACTTTTTTTTTGCTCATTGCACCTTAGGCATGCTAGTTAGTCCATTTCTATGAATTTCAGAAAAAATCGAGACAAATTAGTTTTTGGGTTTTTCTACGAAGCGCCTATTTGCGCACACTTTAGCGCCCAATTCTTAGCTTGCAAAAAATGTTGTAATTTTTTTTGTCACTTTTTTTTGCTCATTGCCCCTTAAACATGCTAGTTAGCCCATTTCTATGAATTTCGGCGAAAAACGAGACACATGATTTTTTTGGATTTTCCTATGAAGAGCTTATTCGCGCACACTTTAGGCATGCTATTTTTTTTTCAATTTTTTGTTGCTCAATGCACCTTAGGCACGTTAGTTAACCCATTGTCCAAAATCAAACAATAGTAATAATAAGGCTAATTCAATTTCAAACCTTAATATCCAAAATCCAACAATAGTAATAATAATCCATACGAACGTCTACTACATCTCAGGGGAATGGTAAGGAAGGCGTCTAGCTACACCTTTTTTCAGCTCCCAGGCTATCCTATAACTAAACGTAAAGGCATCCCTTCGAGACCACGACGTATATTCGAGCACATCCGAGCGAGCTATGTAGTCCATGTACTTGAGGACATAAATCCTGCAATCATGACTGTTATATTGCTTTGGTCTATTTTGAATCATCACGATCGTCCAAGGCTCTATCATTATTTTGCTCGTGACGGCTTCCCCCTTAAAATGTCGGCACGCTAGTGGAATGATAGTAGTCTGCATCCAACAATAAAAAAGGTTATCAAGTCTATGTAACAAGAAGAATAGACTATGAGCGAAGGTCAAGAAATATAAACTAACCACCGCATTGATGTACGTGGATTACATCTGCGCCAGTTGCCAACCAGGTCTGTCTTCTCTTAGGCTATCGTATATGTGGACCACTTTATTCTCTAGAAAGAGAACTAATAGGAAGAAGTGTCTTGCATGAAGAGCAGGTAGCATGATTAGGTTTGCCTCATATGCGTGACGTTGATAGTTCGCGTTCAAGTAGGAAAGCAGGTTTGCAGATGGTCGCCATTCACCCTTGCTTGTCCCTCGCATCCTCTTCCATTCTGTGAACTCCTTCATACTATTCACCATGATGGGGATAACAAAAGAGGCATACATGTTGAGCTTCAAAGTTTGGCAGGGGTTATAATTTAGCTCTCTAACACGGAGTAGATCTATATAAGCGTCCATGACCCAGTTCGAAAAATTCTGTGTCAGGCGCCAACGGTCTTAGATCAGAGTGACCTAGGAATCCCGAAACAGGAAAGTCTGCTGTAGTGATTGGCTCATGCCCAAAGTAGTGCCGGTCGATCCAATCCTGTTTGGCCGGACTCAATGGCTTCGTCGGTTGTCCTTTATCTGACCGGATGCTTGGGCGAGACGCCTGGATTCCTACTTGGGTCACCTGACTCTGGCGCTGAGAGTCGTACGCGTTAGGAGGCAAGCGACTAGATGGCTCCCACACCTAACTCTGGGGCTGAGAGTCGTGTACGCGTTAGGAGGCAAGCAACTAGACGGCTCCCACACCTGACTCTGGGGCTGAGAGTCGTACGCGTCAAGAGGCAAGCGACTAGACGACTCCCCTTGGTAACCCCGGTACGCAAGACTAAAGTTGTGAACTTCAGTCTTGTACCTCTCAATTGACCTCTTCAGATTGTCAGGAGCCTGCGCGACAAACCAGTCAAACTCCTCCAGCTGCTTGAACACCTCAGTGCCCTAGTCAACCTAAAAAACATGCATAGAAAATATGGCTAATCATTTCAGGCATGGTCGATAAGGTGCGCAAATAAAAATTGAAATAACACTAGGGTGACTTACAATGTTCAATGCCCAGAACTGGTCATAGACCTTACGTGGTGCATACGATGTCTTCATCACCTGGGAAGGGCGATTCACCCTCGTGCGCGTCACCTTGAGAAACCATTGTAGGTACTCCTCGATACTGATGACGTCGTCCTTCAGCAATACAAGGCTATCATACATTTCTTGCCAAGTATTCCACTGTTGCACCTGGTCGCTTAACAAATTCAAGGCATTAGGCACCTCGAAGTTTGGCCCTCGACCACTCCTGTATGGCCGCATGTCTACAGCGAGTTTTTATATCCCTTGTAGACAGCCAGCTTGCCTCATAGCTCGATCGGGCATCTGAAACTCACATACTTCAAAGTGAATAAGCGGCACCTGAACCAAACCTGCAAGCACGTACGATACCAGAAGTTGCCAACACCACTCATCAACCGATGCATCACCTTGCCATATGGTTGCCACGTCACCTGGGATGTATCCAGTATCTCTAGTTCCCCCCGATAGTTCTTTAGATGGTGGTGAGGGTCTACCCGTCTCCTCCGTTTGGTCGTAGGCCCCCAAGCCCACACCCTAGGCCACGCCTCATCGGAATCATCTACGGGCTGTGGACGACCCGTGGGTAGCCTCTCGTAAGACCAAACCTGTGAGTGCAAACATTATATGAAATTAGTAATTAATCACGAATATATTGATACGTCAACCAAGAAAATAAATGCTCAAACCTGTAATTGAGTGAGACAGGCGGCAATGGACTTGGCACCCTTTCTCGTAGCTCTGTGCAGTGCTCGATATAGGTGCTCAAGGACAGCTTAACCCCACGAATACGAGTATACCTCCGCAAGATCCTCCAAGAACACCATATACTTCGGATGCACCGTGTTTTTCGAATGCGTCGGAAGTAATATAGCTCCAATAATATACAGAAGAAATGCTTTCGTATACGTCACCAAATCGTAAGGAGTGTATTCATCCGGTAGCACACCATACTGCTCTCTCAGCCATTTAAGTTTGATGCCGTTTTTTGTAAGAGCTTCCCTCGAAATTCCCAGGAAATACTGCCTAGCCATCTTCGCTATGGATGCAGACGTTTTGCTCGAAGTAATGGGTTTGCCGTGACATGGGATTCCAAGTATAAATCCGACGTCCTCTAATGTAATAGTCATTTCACCAAACTGGAAGTGAAATGAGTTCGTCTCGCTCCTCCATCGTTCAACTAGAGCGGATATAAGGCAATCGTCGTGCCGAGACCAATGATGAAGATCGGTGAACATAGATAAATTTTGACGGTGTAATATTTGTATTTGTTCCTTCTTTAGTACCCACTCTTCGAGGTGACTTGTTTCCAAAACACCCCTATCGATACCGCCAAATACGTGCCTCGCGACGTGGTCATCGTCATCGTATAGAATTGATGTATCATGAGGTCCGGGGTTAAAATCCATATCTCTAAGAACAAAATATAATCGTAAACCAACTTAGCGTCCATAATATTTACATTCCAAAACTATAACTGGATCTTTAACCTAGCTTACCAACGCATTAGCAATAGTCATTATCTCATTATTTCAATGTATTAATACATTCCTCACTTCCGACCACTCCGAACGCTTAATTACGCTAGTTTCCTAAAATTTAGAGCCAACGTGGCAATTTATCAATATACCCCCCGATGGCCGCTACACCACCAACACCTCAAAACCGCTATAAAACTACTTTTTAAATGTATTATATCAATTATAGACCAAATATTTTCTCAGAAAATTTTAAGGGGGAAACTTACCAAAACACCCCCAACTTATGCAAAATACCCTCTGGCAGCCATCGCCCCACCAAACATCTTAGAACAACTTTAAATTAAATTTTCGGGTGTCTTACACCCCTTCCCGAACTAAAAGTCATTCAAAAAATTTTATAGGAAAAATTACCAAAATACCCCCGTTGAACGGCAAATTACCGAAATACCCCCGGGAGTTCATTATCACCCTAACGCCCCAAATCAGCTTCAAAACAACCTTGCAGGTGTTTTACAATCATTTCGGGACTAAAAAGTCCTTTGAAAATTTTTACCAGGAAAATTACCAAAATACCCCTCTTCGTGTGGCAAATTACCAAAATGCCCCCTGGCATAAGAAAATCTCAAAAGTGCTTTCAAATACTATTTTAAGCTTCCTGAATTCATTCTTGATTTAAAAAGTATTTTACAAAATTTTCGTCCAAAAATCCCGAACCGGTGTCCAGATCGAGCGCTTAAAAGCCCGTTCGGCCAAAACAATAGCTAACGACTTCAGAATGGCCCGAAATCCTGGGAAATGGAACTTCCCAACATCCTAGGATTCTCACAAAATTTTTGGGCAAAATCGCGCTAGCTTGATATTTTAAATTACACTACAAAGTTACAAGGTTCCCCATATCAGTTAACCATTTTCTGGACTTTGGAAAAATCTGACATTTTTCTCTTATATAGATCTTTTACAAATAACTGGGGTCTTTTTTTTACACTTTGACAAAATCTAGCTCTAGCTATTTTTTATAAATTCATGAAAAACTGTCTAATTATGTTTTCACCTGAAGCGACAATTTCGAAGCCCTAATAAAATCTAATTTTGAAAATAATTAAAAATCCTAATATTGACTCCCTAAAAAACCACTATTTTGGAATCTATAAATGTAATACCCTGATTTGTATAAACCTAATTTTGATGCCCTAAAAAACCGTTCATCCGATCTCCGATATGGTAAGAACAATTTCAAACTAAAAAAAACACGAATTTGAGACTATCGTAAGAACAATTTAAGCATAACACAATTTAAACAGTCTAATGGTAAGCAATAGTAAGAACAATATGAAATTAACATTGAATTATAAGAAAATTCAAAATACTTACTTGCTTTAAACTTGATATATTTTAAAAATAATTCCACTAATCTTCCAACAGTTATCCACCGATCTTCTAGCGTAGATTTGGAGCATGAAAAAGATGGAAGAAAGAGTTGGAAAAGATGATGGAGAGTGAAAGAGTTGGGGAGAGCAATTTATAGAGATAGAAAAGTGAGGGAGAGAAGAAAGAACACCCGCGAGAGAGGGAGAATTAATACCCGTGAACCATGATTTGCATTGTCTTGACAATGCAAGACAAGACAATGTGTTTTTTTTAAATGCAAGACAAGACAAGATAGAAAATAGTTGGGGTTTTTTTCTTCCATCATAACCGACCACAACGCTTTTATGCGGTTGGGGATAAAAGCATTTAAAGGCATCATAACCAACCGCAACACTTTTATGCGGTTGGGGTTTTTTTTTTTAAAAAGATGGGAGGCAACGAAAAGAAGGGGAAAGAAGGCCAAAAATAAATAAATAAAGGCCATCATCACCAACCGCAACACTTTTATGCGGTTGTGGTTTTTTTTTTTTTTAAATGCCATCATTACCAACCTCAACACTTTTATGCGTTGGGGTTTTTTTTTTTTTAAATGGGAGGCAACGAAAAAAAGGCGAAAGAAAGCAAAAAAAATAAAAATAAAGGCAATCATCACCACCCGTTACATTTTTGTGCGGTTGGGGTTTTTTTTTTTAAAGGGTATTTTTGACCATTTTGCAACCGCATCAAAGAGCGGCGGTTGCAACTTTAAAAAAAAAAAAAAGGGGGATCTGAGCCGTCAACGAGTACACGTGGACGGCTAGATTTATGGTGGAGAAATTGTTATTTCTCCACCGGTGGGTGTGGATCGGCTCCCTATATATATATATATATGTGTGTGTGTGTGTGTGTGTGTGTGTATACATATATGTGTGTGTATATACATATGTGTGCGTGTGTGCGTGTGTGTATGTGTGTGTGTGTATGTGTGTGTGTGTCTATACACACACACACACACACACACACACAAACACACACACACATACATACATATATATATATATCTGTGTGTGTGTGTGTGTGTATATATATATATATATATATATCTGTGTGTGTGTGTGTGTGTCTATGTGTGTGTGTATATATATAACACACACACACACACACACATATATATATATATATATATATATATATATACGTGTGCGCGTGTGTGTGTGCATATATATATATATATATATGGAGCTGATGAGTTGAGAGCGCGGGCAAAATGGGAGATCTTGCAGGAGCGATCTGGCCGTCCATCCTGAAAGATGGACGGCCCAGATCGCGCCTTTTCCGAAAACTGTCAGTCGTCCGCGACACAGTGTCGTGGACGGACTTTTTTACCTTTTTGCCCCTCCACCCCGTCCGCTACACTGTATGGCGGACAACATTCAAGTCCTGATGGGAGACAGCAAAAAGACGTCTGCTATACAGTGTAGCGGATGTCCCCTAGGCTGACAACTGTCAGGTCCTGTCTCGTCAGTCCTTTTCAGCAATGACGGTTATCTTGTCCTTATCTGTCATGTCAACGGTGTCCGCTACACAGTGTGGCGGACGTAATAGCTGTCCGCGATACTGTATAGCGGACGTTTAATATATAGTCAAAAAACAGTAACTACGACACTCTTCTCCGTTCTTTCTACTCACAAATTTTCCCAGCGGCGTTGGCAAGCAGATCGGCGCAATTCCGTCTTAAGAACACCTTTAATATCCTAAATCGATCACGTAAGTTCACAAAATCTATACTTGTTTTTTTGTTTGTAATCGATAGTTGTGATGAATATTGCGTTTTATATATGTATGTTTTTGTTCATGTGCAAGCGTTTGTAAAATCCGATTCCATATATGTATATATATCTATTATACATATGAGTATATATGTTAACATTGTATGCATTATGCATGTGCTTGCGTTATATGTATTATACATGTGCTAGCTTTTGTTTGTAATCGATAGTCGTGATGAATATTGCGTTTTATATATGTATGTTTTTGTTCATGTGCTAGCGTTTGTAAAATTCGATTCCGTATATGTATATATATCTATTATACATATGAGTACATATGCTAACTTGTATGCATTATGCAGGTGCTTGCGTTATATGTATTATGCATGTGCTAGCGTCGTATTTTTACGAGCGATTATTAAAATTCAAAACGTAAAATCCAAACTGAGAAGGTTTTTCCATAATTTCAGTTGCAAAAAATGGAATCTAACCCTGGACCAGAAGATCCATCTGTGTTATACGACCAAGCCAACCATATCAGTACGCTCATATGGGATGGTGGAGTAAGATACAATATTTATCAACTTTCTTATTCTTACAAACGTTGTATATACCGTTTATTTTGCTTAAATTTTATTTATTAATTCGTAGGAAAGAGAACTTCTCAACACCGTAGAAGTATCTCGCGAGTTCACATCGTGGAAACTGAACACCGCCCAGAAGAGGATACTGCGTGGAATTGGGTTTGGGATTTTCACGCATGGGCAGATCTTTCAACAACTTGATCGGGCCTTGATAGGTGCCCTTATTGAGAGGTGGAAAAGTGAAACGAATACGTTTCACTTCCCGCTCGGAGAGATGACAATTATCCTAGAAGATGTAGGGTTCATCTTAGGGTTACCGGTGACAGGGCGGCCGGTAATTGCTCCTCCGTCAAAAGCAACGAAGACGAGAACTGCTAGGGACTTCTTCACTTCGATACCCCAGGATCAATTTAGCAGTGGTGGTATAAAGTTGAAGTGGTTGGTAGATACGTACAGGGTTTTGCCGGAAAACATACGGGCCGTGAGCTTGTGCTTTACACAAAAGCCTTCCTCTGGTGGGTGATGGGGGCAATTTTATTCCCAACGACGTCGAAGAACACGGCCAGCGTGAAATATTTACCGTTGTTGGGTAACCAGTCGGAGGTTGGGGATTATGCCTGGGGTGCAGCGGTTCTTTCGTATCTGTACCGAGCATTGCACAAGGCAACGAGGCCCGACGCCAAATCCATATGTGCATGTCTCTTGCTATTGCAGGTATATCATATAAATCATGTCTTCGTTATTGTTTTTTTTGTTGTTGTTGAATAGACGATATAAATATAATTTGCCCATGTTCTCAGGTGTGGTCTTATGAACACCTTGCTCCCGGTGCACCAACACGTAGGGATGGAACCGATAAAGTGTGGCCTCGGTTGCGTGCTTGGGAGTACAGCCAGAGGGATAGCCACTACCGCAGGAGAGTCGATCCCCATCACAACATTACGTACTATCGAGGGGATTTTGACCGTCTATCTCCGGGCCAAATGCGTTGGGCACCGTACATACGTTTGGTGCGACGGGTGGGAGAGTCGTTCGTCTTCACGCCCTCCAGGTTGCAGTGCACACCCTTCATCCACTTCGAGGTCGTACAGTGGCAGCTGCCAGACCGAGCAATGCACCATTTTAAGTTGGAGCAAGTATTGCCAGCCGGTGCCCCAGATATGAGGGTTAAGAGGGACCCACCGAATGTCGGGCGGTTTGGCAAGGCCAATTCACAAGAATTGTGTGCTACCGAACTAGAGCTTTGGAGTTCTTGGCAGGACACACTGGCGGCCATCGTCTCGGAGCCGGACCCCGTTATCCGCATCGAACAGTACGATGAGTTGTACTACCGCATCACGTGGAGAAGAGTAGCCCCAGTGAACTTTGAACGTGGGGAGAAGTATGCGCCTAGGGGTCAGATCGATGAGCGTATGGCATACAATCTCGTAAGTTACCCAAGTAGTCTGACTTGTCTTGAATTTATTGAATATAAATGTCTGATTAAAGTTACTTATTTGTTATCTCTTTGGATGTAGGTTAATGCCTCGCTTGCATTCTTCCAGAAGTTGAGTGAGCGGAAGGATCTGGTGAGCGCAATGGGCGAGAATCTTCACCAACAGGCTGCTGCACTGGCTTTAGCCTGCGGGAATTTTGTGCGCCAAGCATCGGGACAGTCTTCGGTCGTCAGCCTGGGAATGGGTTATACGGGCATCAGCCCGGGATACGTTGATCCCTTCGGGCAAGCTTCAGGGGTGAGCCAGGGATTTGGTGGTCCCTCTGTACAGGGGATGGGACAGGCTCAAGCGTCGTGCGCCGATTACAGCGGCCCCTCCTTCAATTTGTTCCCGGAACCCATGCCCCTCTCTCAGAGTCAAGTCACACAAGATTGGCCTTTCGGAAACTACTGTTTCAACGAGGCACTGCCATTGTCCCGTGGGCGGGACCACTTGGCGCCCCCGAAGGGCAATATCAGCCGGCGGAAGAAATGGCCGGTGAGCAATATCAGCCGGTTGGGGCCCCCGAAGGGGTTTATCAGTCGGCTGGGGCCCCCGAAGGCGATTATCAGCCGGCCGGGGCCCCTGAAGGCGATTATCAGCCGGCCAAAACAGGAGTTGGAGGCCAATTTCTTCCGTTGCTCTTGCCCCCTGGCGGAGGGCAAGATTTTCCGGTCGACCCCCGATGACAATATCCGAAAGGGCATCCAGCCAGGCCCCTAAAGCCGCATAAATGCGACCTAATCCGAGCCTGTTATTTTAGAGGGTCCCCCCCAAGACGGAGTGTTATATAAAGTGGATCACTCGTAGGGTTTGGATTGCAATGCCCGGTGGAGGGAACTGGCCTCGCTGGCACCGGGAGTTTGGTTAGACAATTTTGTCATCTCGCACTATGTGCAAATTCTGAGGCAAAGGGGTCGGGAGCATCCTAACTACGGTCCGCGCGTTTTTATATTGGATGCTTATTTTCATGGCATCCTAGTACAAGAGTATGACGACTAGGACAAATCAAGGAAGGCGAGAAAGGGGAGAGCCCTGCCCTAGTAGAGCCCATCCGCTAACCTACAAGCATATCTTGCTCGGGATAGTCCAGTGAGCGCAAGTGTGGCAGACGTGTTTCTAATCCCATTTTTAGGAAATGCCCATTGGTACTTGGTTTGCTATGAACCAGTAGAGAAGACGATATCAGTCATCGACAGTCTCTACGATGATACCTCCGTGATGGGTGTGATTGAAATGTACCGAGGCATAGGTCAGTTGGATGCCATGATAAGATCATGTTTACTTCTTATTGTAACTTGCATATTGTAAAACTGATTAATCTTATTATGTTTGCTATGTTTAATGTTTAATGCTTATTATGTTTCTCACAGAATCTATTTGTTGCCTTGGTCAATGGTAGGCGTCAAGAGAGGGTATTGCTCAGGCCGAAGCTCATTTTCCGATTGAAGAGGACTAGGCCCAAGCAACATAATTCCTCGGACTGCGGCGTCTTCGTCTGCATGTACATGGATTACATCTGTCGGTCTGAGAGCCTCAAGAATACCGTCTGGAGCCAAGAATGCATAGACTGCTTTAGGTATAGGATGGCTTGGCAAATTATCAATGGCCGGCCTAGAGTTATTAGGTTTATTGTAAATCCGTGTACTGATGGGGATCCCGCAGGGGCTGAGGGCCCCAATTGACATTGTTTGCTTATAACATTATATTCACTTTTTTAATTGTCCTTATCGTTGAATGCGATTGATGATTTCATTTTTGTTGACTAAGATGTGATCGGTGTTGAATGCGATTGATTTGATAGACTGATATCGTTGTGTTTGATTTGAGTGTTTGATTTGATCTGTGTGATTCGCTTTGACCAGGGGGAAACAAAGTGTAAAAAAGTTTGGATTTCTGTCTTTCTGCGGAGCCGTCCGCTATACTATATAGCGGACGTAAAGGAAAACAAAAAAAAACTAAGTGTTTGGAGACTGTCTTTCTGTTGGGCTGTCCGTTATACTATATAGCGGCCATGGAGAGACAAAAGAGAAAAAAGAAAACTAAGTGTTTGAGACTGATTTTCTGCTAGGCTGTCCGCTCTACTATATAGCGGACATAGATACGACAAAAAAAAACTAAGTGTTGGAGACTGTCTTCTTTCTGCGGGGCTGTCCGCTTTATAGTATAGCGGACGTAAAGAGAAAAAAAACTAATCTTCTGTGGGGCTGTCCGCTGTATAGTATAGCGGACGTAAAGAGAAAAAAACTAATCTTCTGCGGGGCCGTCCGCCACACTATATAGCCGACGTACATAGGGCAAAAAAAACAAAGTGTTGGAGACTGTCTTTCTGCGTGGCCGTCCGCTACACTATATAATGAACTTAGATAGGATCAAAAAAACTAAGTTGGAGACTGTCATTCTGCGGTGTCGTCCGCTTTATAGTATGCCGGATGTGGATAGAAACATAAATTCCCAACACTTGAAAACTCAAAAGGCGGGATTCGCTAATTAGAATGACATGTGGATAAGTGCCAGTTGGAATGAAATCCTAACATGCAGTAGGAAAATATATATATATATATATATATATATATATATATATATATATCACTCTTCATTTGACATATACTCATCAGATAAGTACTGATTATTGGTTAAAATATTGTTTCTCTCGTTTGAATTGAGGTGCCTCCCACTAGCCTCGGCCATTTCTTCCGCAAGTTGAAGCATGTAAAATCATTTTCTACGCAGCAACATCCGGTTATTCTCCATATGAATTCGGCACACAGCTTTCTTACACTGCTTAACGTTACGCCTCGACATACTAAGTGAACGACGTTGCGGCACACGTGCCCTCAGCGTGGTGAGATCTTGGTGTAGTGCTTCTGATTCCTTAACTCGATGTGCCCATTCTCTTCGTAAACCTGCATAATACTCTCTCGGATCCGTGTACTTCACTTCTTTGTAGTCGTCGTTCCTTTCACACAACAACCACACAGTCTCACGTCCTCGATAACTAGAACTCCCAGGAACTCCTGCCATTTAACTTAGGTACATCTAATGCGATGAGCATGGCTAACATATATAAATAAGCCCACACACACATACAAATTATATTGGTGTGATACCTACACAATAGCCTGCTCATCTCTGGTGACAAGACAAGTCTCTAGACACTGACACCCTGCTTAATTGGTAGTTGGAGACAATAGCATGCCGGTGTCAGTGAGAAGACAAGTCTTTGGTGACAAGACAAGTCTCTGGTCTATTGCAGAGGCTTGTCACATCTCATAAAGTTGAACCTGTAACATCTCATAAAGTGGTCCCGTTTCAAAGTATATATAAGTACATGCATTGCATGAAGGGCAAAGGGCATAGAGTGATATACTCCCAATTTCATAACATCTCTGGAAATTTCATATACTCCACGATATATTTTTGAAGCCATGGGTCATTATTGGGCGGGCGAAGATGAATTTCACTATTTTTTGCGTCCAAGTTTGTGTTACTCCTCACGCTATGTTAATACATTACATGCAGAATGTCTTATCGGATGAATGAATATGAGGTCTTAGTAGCTGATTCACGGCTCATGAATATACCCATACCTCGACAAAAGGCAATCAACATGCCTCGAATTACACACATGGAGCTTGAAAGGGCACTGCATCAAATACGTGAAGAAAATAATAGAATGAGAGTTTGTCAAAGTAGGCATAACTTACGTCGTATGGCACGTGATGCACATGAAGATGGCAACAACAATGAAGTACAAGTATACTGGAACATGAGCTTCGAACTTGGATCTGTTTCCGATGCTCCAGTGTCAGATGAAGATGACTGAAGATCGAGTTCTTCTAAGGCTATAAGGCCTCCGCTTAGGCCGGGGTTTGGGAAGGTCGGAACTAACTGTCTGGTTCGTGCCAACCATTTTATGGTCCAAGTTGCAGACAATGATCTGCACCACTATGACGTGAGATCCTCAGCTGTGCACCTTTTGTTTGTGTGTGGGTTTCCGTGGTGCGTGGATGTATTACGATAATACTTCCTCGCTAATCATGTATTGTGTTAGCGTTTACTGTCTTCCCTACGGGGCTGTCTGCTATACTAGATAGCGGCCCTGGATAGGACCAAAAAAAAAACTAAGTATTGGAGACTTTCTTTCTGCAGGGCTGTCCGCTACATAGTAAAGCGTATGTAGAGACAAACAAAAAAAATTAGGTGTTGGAGGCTGTCTTTCTGCTGGGCCGTCCGCTCTATTATATAACGGATGGGCAAGCAGAAAGACAGATCGCCAACACTTAGTTTTTTTGTCTGTCCTACTTCCGCTATATAGTATAGCGGACAGCCCCGCAGAAAGAAAGTCTCCAACATTTAGTTTTTTTTTTCGTCCTATCTATGTCCGCTATATAGTAGAGCTAGACTTTGGTGTCTGATGCATAGTAGAGCTAGACATTGTAGCGTAATGCTATTTTAATAAATTGGCGCCCGAACACTTGTTTTAGCGACGGAATCAACAATCTCAATATCGATAAACAATAAATAACGTACGATTCACCCGAAGACTTGTTTTAGCGATGGAATCAACAATCTCAATATCGATATACAATAAATAACGTACGATTCACAATCAACGATCTCAATATATCGAGAGAATCTCAAACGGCACAATTAAGCGAGAAAAAATTTGGAGAAATAATGAACACGAACATAAATTTTTTTATTCATAATAATTTAGGGTTCACATTGGAGGAAAGAAATTTTTTCACAAGTGCTCCTATCAAATATTACAACTTGAAAATCCCACCACCCAAGGTGTTCAAACACTACAAACTCCCCAAGTTCGAGGCCATGCTGGCGCACGAATTCGTTCCAACCCTCTGCGAATTGCTTTTTTTGGGGTCGGTCGGGCTTCAGCCTGATTCCAACCTGCCATGCCCCCTTGCGGCTATATAATCTTGCAGTGTCAAAAATTGTGGTAAGTTGATTGGTAAAGGATTCCGGTATGTCCTAACAAATTCACAATAAAAAAAATAGGTTAGTTTTTAACCAAAAGATCAAACTTTTAACACACACGAAAACACAGAGAAAAAGGGATGGCCTATAAGTTCATTCTCAAATCCAGGCATCATGACCTTGAAGAAGTGTTTGCCTGCCAGGTGCATGTTGCCAAAAAAATCGTCAGTGATCGCCGATCCAGAAGCCATCGAGGTATGGGAATGTCGCTGAAGGCGCCGCGATGTTGAGGGGAGGACGGTGGTGTCGCCGGAGATGTGGGTCACCGGAGATGTGGGTCGCCGTATAGATGGGGTAGCGGCTTGGGTTAGATGTTCAAAACAGAGAGAGAAACGGACGGACTGATATAAGATGATTGCCCGATCTGATTAATATATATAATAGGATAGAGTCATCCGCTACATTGTATAGCGGACTACATTGTATAGCGGACATAAAAGAAAACCAAGAGTTTTTCTGCGAAGACGTCCGCTACATTGTATAGCGGACATAAAAGAAGACCAAAAGTTTTTCTACGATGACGTCCGCTACATTGTATAGCGGACATAAAGAAAACCAAAAGTTTTTCTGCGATGTCGTTCGCTACATTGTATAGCGGTAGTAAAAGAAAACCAAATTTTTTTCTACGATTCCATCCGCTATATTGTGTACTTATCTGATGAGTGTGTCAAATGAAGAGTGATATATCTCTTCCACATGTCAATCTAATTAGCGAATCCCGTCTTTTGATTTTTCAAGAGTTGGGAATCTATGCTGCACCGTCCGCTAGACATTGTAGCGGACGGCGATAATTCTGTTTGAATAAATTGGTGCCCAAAGACTTGTTTTAGCGACGAAATCAACAATCTCAATATCGATAAACAATAAATAACGTATGATTCACAAAGTTCGATCTCAATATATCGACGGAATCTTAAACGGCACAATTAAGCGCGAAAAAATTCGAAAAAATAATGAACATGAACATAAATTTATTTATTCATAATAAACAAAATTTAGGGTTAACATTGGGGGAAAGACATTTTTTCACAAGTGCTCCGATCAAATATCATAACTTGAAAGTCCCACCACCCAACATGTTCAAACACTAGAAAGTCCCCGAGTTCGAGGCCATGCTGGCGCACGAATTCGTTCCAACCCTCTGCGAATTATGTTTTTTGGGGTCGGCCGGGCTTCAGCTTGATTCCAACATGCCATGCCCCCTTACGGCTAATTAATCTTGAAGTGTCATAACTTGTGGTAAGTTGATTGGTAAAGGATTCCGGTATGTCCTAACATATTCACAATAAAAAAATAGGTTAGTTTTTAACCAAAAGATCAAACTTTTAACACACACGAAAACACAGAGAAAGAGGGATGGCCTACAAGTTCATTCTCAAATCCAGGCATCATGAACTTGAAGAAGTGTTTGCCTGCCAGGTGGAAGTTTCCAATAAATTCGCCGCTGCTCGACAATCCAGAAGCCATCGAGGTATGGGAATGTCGCTGAAGGCGGGGCGGCGTTGAGGGGAGGACGGTGGTGTCGCCGGAGATGTGGGTCGCCGTAGATGGGGTAACGGCTTGGGTTAGATGTTTGAGACAGAGAGAGAAACAGACGAATTGATAAAGATGACTACCCGATCTGATTAATATATATAATAGGATAGAGTCATCCGCAACATTGTATAGCGGACATAAAAGAAAACCAAAAGTTTTTCTACGATACGGTCCGCTACATTGTATAGCGGACGTAAAAGAAAACCAAAAGTTGTTTCTGCGATTTCATCCGCTATATTGTGTAGCGGACATGAAGAGCACCAACAAATTAGGGGTCTGCATATCCGTCCGCCAGATTGTATAGCAGACAGAAATAGTATAGCAGACATAAAAGGGGTCTGCATATCCGTCCGCTACACTATGTAGCGGACGGGGCTAACAAAAATAAAAACTTAGACTTAGATTTGATGGCCTCTCATAGGTCCATCAGAAAAAAATTCTAGTATTCGGTCGAAAAATTATTAGAAAAAATTACAAAAAATTATTACAAATGTCAAAAAGGATGACTTATCCAAAAAATTAAAGGTCCACTGCAGCTTGTTAGTCCTCATCTTCGGCGTCATCTTCTTCCCCGTCTTGCAAACCCCCTGAACTTATCCCCAGTGCCTTGTAATGGTTCCGCTTCTCGTGGTCGGTCATTTTGTTGCACAATGCACACCTTCGCAGCTTTTTAGGTTGAGTTGCCGTTTCAATAGAGCTTTTCATCCGCGTAGATCTCTTGCGGCCTTTCGTTTGCGATATAATTGGATCCAACGGCCGGATATCATTGTCGTCTTCCTCACCTAGCTCGTCATCTTTTGATCCCGTCGTAGGCTCGGTGTCAACCGCATTGGTGACTGAAGCTGCTTCCAACTGGTCGACGATGGACTCTTGCTGCTGAGCTACCTCGAGGAGATGTTTATAACCAACCATTGTAGCAGCAGCCTTTCCGGACAAACGGGTGAACATTGTCACCAGATGATTATACCGCAATGTCTCTGATTCTTCAAAGTCAGTATAAGGGTGCTCCGGAAAGGCAATGGTACCGTGCAACCTGTTTGCACCTTTCGTCCACCGTGGCAAGACGTATTTATCGGGGATTGTCCTGATATTCTTCTAGGTGAAAAACCACAGAATGTGTCTACACAGGATGCCATGGAACTCAAACTTCTTGCAAACACATGTCACCGAGTCTGTCAATGTGTCGTGGCTCACCATATACATTATGCGCAGCTTCTCAGGAACGAGGTCATTCACGAGCGAATAAACCTTGTACTCACGCGTAGACCTTTCTGCCACCTTGTTTATACAGTATCGTCCCGATTTTTGCAGCTCTACCTGGTATATCAAGAAGATCTCCTTCGTATAGACTTTGGCACCGTTCAGTTCCAACGGGGTCTCAAGCACCCTTCATCTGTTTGTACTTGGTTGCAAAGTCTGCAGCCCTTTCCTTCACGAATAACGACGTAACCGCTTTCTGTGCCGATGTGACGAAACTCTTCAAATTGGTAGTTGTACCCACGTAACTATCGAACGTGGCATTCATAGATTCACTCCTACCCATTGTTTTTCATGCCCGTAGAAAAATGCCTCCTCGTGTAAACGCCAATCCATTGCTCTTTGAGCTTGTACAAGTGCTGGAGCCAGTCGTTGTCTTGCAATGAGTAATCCTCAACAAGCTTTTCCCACCTCTCCTCAAATTCCTCAATCGTTAACGACTTGCTAACGCACGTGTCAAAATCCTGTTTAAAGTCTGAAAACTTTGCATACACGTGATGCAAACGTTCGGGGTATTTGTTGCTTATGTGCCAAGTGCACAAGTTGTGTCGAGTATCTGGGAAGACGGTGGCAATAGCCTTTTCATTGCCAAATCTTGATCGGTGATGATAACCTTCGGTGCTTTGTTGTTCATGGCTTCCAGCCACGCCCTAAACAACCATTCAAAAGAACTCTCGCTCTCGTCCCTTAACAAGGCGAACCCGAACAGGATGGAGTGATAATGATGATTGACCCCCGTGAAAGGGGCGAACGACATCGAGTACTTGTTGGAACGGTATGTGGTGTCGAATGTCACGACATCCCCAAAATGCTTATAAGCAAGCCTTGAACGACCGTCGACCCAAAAAATTGTGCTAACTCGATGCTCGTCGTCAAGTTTATAATCGAAGGTAAAATGCGGATCCTCCATCTGCATCCGTTTCAATAGGATCATTGTGGATTGAGCATCATTGAGGTCATACGCGACTCGTCTATGGGTTCGGACCGCGTTACGAACGTCTGTCGTGTTAAAGTTCAAATTTTGAATTCCCCCGACCTATTCAGCAAGAACATTAACAATCTCGGTAGGTCCTATCCGCGCATCGATCATTGTATGAATTAGGCTCCTCGCGACCTTACCCATCTTCTTGTGTTGATGCATCTGACTCACCTTAGAAGGGGTTACTAGCGGGTGATTGTGTGCCAGTTCCAGGCTGGTAATAAGCC